>NC_069484.1:25429752-25487432 GCF_026875155.1 Cherax quadricarinatus | reverse complement strand
GAGAAGAAAAGTCCACAGGGTGCTAATCTCTGGCCAGACTTTGATGGATAGAAACGAGTGGCCATAGATGGAGCCTCTGAGAAAATACGGAACCAGATGATTTGCCAATTTAAATGGCAACATCTAGTGGGTTTGCTATATCAACACCGGCAACCCGCCTGAACAGGAGCCGGGCGTCAGGAGAATATTTACCCACTCAGTTTTCATACTTTTTTCAGTATGCAACCATCATAGAGGATGCAGAGGTTGATGGTGGAGACATAATTCG
Source organism: Cherax quadricarinatus (assembly GCF_026875155.1). Taxonomy (NCBI): domain Eukaryota; kingdom Metazoa; phylum Arthropoda; class Malacostraca; order Decapoda; family Parastacidae; genus Cherax; species Cherax quadricarinatus. The sequence goes on along the minus strand of NC_069484.1, from coordinate 25,487,164 downwards.
CAGCAAGTGCGTTTTTAGCATCACGGTTGAAACGGCGGCGAATAGCACGCTTCTGCTTTAAAATCAAGAAAGTCTTCCGCTCCGTGGTTCTATTGTACCGGTACCTGCCCCATTTGCAGTGCGTTTCAAACGTACTTGCACAAGCAGCGAGACCACCAAGGCACGCATTTCTGAGAATGCCTGCCCGAAGTTTGGGGTTATAGAATGAGAAAGCTGCGGTTAAAAGGAGGACGAGAAGAGGTGTAAAGCTCATCAACATTGACCAGCGTGCGGATACGAAAGCGAGGTGAATATGAAGGGAAAAGTAAGACATGATTGGGAAAATGCTCGTTTGTCATGTAAGCTCCGGGCAGAAAAGACCAGGTGAAGTCTAATGCGGCGGAGGAAGAGCAGATGAGAGATCGATGCAGAGTGTGTGTGAGTCCGAGGATCAAAAATGGGTGTGTGAGTACCTTTGTTTAAACATGGAGGGGTGGGGGGCAGAAAAGCCTCTAAACTGAATGCCACGGGAATCACAGTGAGCCCCCCCCCAGAGGGAAATGTATTTGGGGCATTAAAATCGACCAAGTTACAGAATCGGTCGGTGGTAATGTACGAAACAAGAAAGGCAATATTCACGGAATTGGATAATGCCCGAGAAGGAGAGAGATATAAAGAACAGAGCGTTACCACCTATGCAAGTGGATAGGGCTGCGGTGTTAATGCAGCGAAGTACGGAACAAATAACAGATGGTATGAATATCAGTGCGTTAGAAAGAGAAGAAGCGGCACTTTCATTAAGGTTTTCCCATCAGGAAATGGATCTGAAGAATACAATAAATTATAGCCTGAGAAGTGGAGAGATAAACAAGCAGAGTGTAATTTTGGGCCTGTAAGCAAACACCAACAGGGGAGAGAAAACTGGGAGGAGTAAATCTGAAAGCTCACCCCGATTACCCCTGAGGCCGCGTATATTCCCCACTGTAAATTAGGCCATGATTGGCAATGATAATGATACTTGAAATCTGACAGGTAAGGGTTCCTACGGATAGAGGGGGTTAGAAAGTCCACATGCGGAGCAGCGGAAAACGTTCAAGCAGCGCGAAGAAATGGGCGCTGTGAAGAAAGGAGTTGCATACTAGATGGAGGAGAGGGAGAGAGAAGGAACAGAGGGTGGATCAGTGTCCATTGTTGGTTTGTCTCTGCAATATATTCAGAGATTGCTCAAGTGTTTCGGAATTCAGAGGATGTCATATGGGAGACTATATTGGAGATGGTAGGGGAGGATGAGTAAGATTGGAATGTTAATGGGACCTGTACCAAGGTAGGGGGGGGGGGCGAAAGGGTGGAGGGTTAACTGGAGAGAGCGGTGGAAGGGACAGAAGAGGCTGAAACCTGGGGAGGTGGCAAAAAAGAGGAAGAAGAAGAAACTTGGGAGGGAACAGGGGAGGTAGGTATTAGTAAGAGGAGGAGGGTGAACCTCTACACTTGTAACAGAGCCAGTGAGAGGGGGAAAGAACCCGGTACAGAGGGACAGGGAAGGTAAAAATGAGGCGTGGAAGTAAGGGAAGAGGGGTTCTAAAGGACCTTTTTTTTGTCTTCTGAGAAGTAGGGGACGATTGGGAGGAGGCGTCTACGAGGTCTCGCGAACTGAGGCTTGTGAGGGGAACACGAAGAAGCGGAACAGACGAGGGGAGTAGGGACGTCTGACCCGGACGCAAAAGATTAGATACAGGATGATATGGGAGAGGAAACCCCAAGAGGAGGTTGCGAAGTGGGCCCCAGAGGGGGGGGACTTTAAAAAACCCGGAATAAAAAAACACGAGGTAGTCTCCCTTGGGGCGGAAATGAGAACTGCCAGCAAAGGGAGCCTTTGCCTCTTTAAAATAATGGATTTCCCCTCTTTAAAGTAGACGGGAAATGGGGAGTACAAAGGGTGACCCAAGAAAAGGGCAAGGGAGGTCGATTGCAAACTATTAGATGGTCTCTGCACCACGACGGGGATCGGTTGGATCGCAATATTTTCGGGATGGCCAAACCCGCAATTTCTCACTGTTGCGGTTTGGGGATCCCCTTTTCGAACTTTAACCAAATGTCCTGTACATAATGGGTTGGGATTTCAGGCTGTCAAAAGTTAAAAAACGAGTCAATTGCTGGGTATCTCTCCGCCCCCCGGCGGGAAGAACTTTAAGTTTTTAACCTTGAGGATTGGGAGATCTTGGGTTCCACTGTTCAAGAAGTCATTGCCCTGGCTGGAAATTTGTTGAAACTATGGTAGGGCAGAATGCGGTACCCACTACAAAAATTGAGGGAATGTGTTTTTAAATAGTGACAGGAAACAGTTTATATGGAAAAAAGAGAAAGACATGGTTTGGGGGACATCTGTACGTGATGATGGCGTCTGCTCTTAAGGCATGAAAGAATATTTTTACCAAAGGCACAGGAGTCCCTTGCCAATACTGTTTACCGGAGGGGTTTCCCGGGGGGCAACCCCCCCCGCGGCCCGGTCTTGACCGGCCTGTGGTAAAAGATAGGGGGTGAGGAAGTCGGTTTTAAGTGAAGAATTTAGTTATTGTGCCTGAAACTGAGGTGGAAAGGGAGTGCAGGACGGTCGTCTTTTCTGAGAAAACGAAAGGGTGGAAGTATCAGCGGGGAATTGTTTTTGGGCTTTTTAGGGGGCCCAGAGTTGGCCACGGGAAAAGGGCCCCGGCGTTCAAAAATTGCCGCACCGAAAGGGGAGACCCGGAAGCATGTCAAAGGAAAAGGAGGTCAGAAAAATCAAAGGGGGTCAGTCGAGACTCAGTCCCTGAAGGGGGTGGGGAAACGCACTGGAAAGAGGTACGAGGCATGAGGATTCCCAAAGAGTGGTCCAAAGACGAGGCGGGGTCAAACGGGGTGCGGATCAAAAAGGGGCCTGGGGGTACCAGGTTCATGGAGGGGTTTTCTCCATGGTTAGGTTACTTTTTTCTTTTTTTTTTAAAAAAAAAAAAGAAAAAAAAAGAAAAAAAAATAAAAAAAGAAAAAAAAAAAAAGGGGGGACGGGGAGGGATAGTCCGGGGAGGAATAAAAGGGGCCAAAAATCTCCCCCCGCACCCAAGGACCTCACCCCGAAATAGCGTAATGCAGCATGGAACCCCGTGCCTACCCTACCCATCATGCCAGTAACCCAGAAATCGGGATAGAAACCCCCTACATCTCCGACTACCTTGGGGGCCCAAAGGGGGCCCCCCGGATATCCCCACAAGCATACCCCCTTTCAGCCACCCCCCCGGGGAACCGAAAGGGGGGGGGCTTCCAGAGTAACCTGGGGCCCCGAAAGACACCCAAAGCCCCTCCAGGTTTCCCGGAGAGGGATCGGGAACCCCAGGGACCGATTCCCGGCAAACTACGCCCCCCGCCAAGAACCTAAAGGAATGGGTGGCCCCCGGTACCCTTCCCCTACCTAGGAACTAGCGCCCCCTGTGGGAAAATCCCAAAGGCCAAAAAGAGGAAGGGAAAAAGGGGAGGGTGGGGGGGAGAGGGGGAAAAGGGAAAAGGGAGCATGGGATAGGAAGGGGGGATTGGGGGTTTAAATTGGGTTGGGTTTTTGAGGAAGGGGCCACGGCAAATTTTCCTCGACCAAGAGCCCTTCACCATCCCAAGGGAGCCCCCTTGAAGGGCACTTTGAAAAAAGCCAGGTGTCCAAACACATTTTGATAAAGCCCGTGCCAAACACATCTTGATAAAGCGTGTGTGAAACAAGTCAATAAAGGATCCTTTATCTTTTGTTTTATTTTTCCATTTCTCTATTTTGTCCTTTGGTTTTGGAAGTTTGCATGGGATTCTCTCGAGTTTCAATGATGATTTTGTATTTTTAATAAATGTTTTGGGTTGTAATTTCCCGGGAATATCAACATCATGTCATATAAAAACCTCATAATAATATTATATAATTTGAAAAATTAAAACTCTGGGCCCCTAGATCCACCTAACCAAACTAAAGAAGGGTACCTGGGATACGGAGCTCAAAATCGAACAATTTGCAATGTATTTATGTAAGTGCTTTTGTAAGTGTATTTTTGGGGGTCTGAAATGGATTAAATTTAAATTTACTTTTTCCTCGGGGGAAAAAAATTTCGTTCGTACGGCACTCGAACAGCCTTTTGGGAAAACAAACAAATTTTTCGTATCCCAGGTCCACTGTACTGTCAATTTTGTACATGTTTTTTGCCATTATTTAAAAAATGTAAAGATAAATGTATAGGAAATCCGGCAAAAAGCATCATTGTTCCATGCCAAAGACAACCGTACCACACTGTACACCAGCACTAAGGGGAAAGAAAAGAATTTTTCCTTTAAATCAGCATTCTAAGAGGTACTAAATGCCCAGAAAGGGGGCTATAACCCCTTCCCCGTTACACACTAAATAAAAAAAAAAAGACTTTTGTTTTTTTTTTTTAGGCACCTGCCTCGGGGATTGGCGGCACATTGAAAAAATTTAAAAAATTATGAACCTTTATCCTCGCCGAGGTACCCCAGCAGGGGCCCACTCCTGAAATATCCATGTTTAACAGAATGGGGAAAAGGAAAAGGGTACAAATAAAAATGGGAAATGGCTATGTTTTTTAAATAACTAAAGAGCAAGAATACAACATATCCTGACAGAAATTACATAATATAAAAATTTGCCTATGAGATTTTTCCGGGGGAAGGGATAGATGATATCAGAAACACGCTTGTACTCCCCTTTTAAAATTCCCCGACCCCTCCCCGGATTCCAATGCGGGGTCCACTACAAACGGCTGTCCGGGCCCCCCGTTTCCCCGGCCGTCGAAAACCCTTCTCTCCTGCTGTTCCGAGCTTACATGTCTTTAAAGCACCCCCCCAAAGGCTAGACCAGTGACCCCTAAAAAAGTTCAAGAACTTAGTTAACCCGAGAGGCGTCTAACAATTATTTGTCAAGGAAAGGTGTGGACATTTTACTGGGTTAGTCTCCTTTATCCTCACAACCCTACATCACAAATGGCATGATTGTCAATGCTGTTGTTAATCCGAATTATGGAAAGGAAAAAAGAATCTGATTCATTCCCTATATGTTTTCAGAGTATTCAGTGTCATGTTGATCCCTTGTAAAGTTAAAATTTAAATGGAAGATCCTCTCCTACACATTTATAAAACATTTTAAAAAACATTACATGCACAAACTTTTTGGGGCAAAATAAAAAATCTTTGATTACCCAGCAATTTGGTCACTGCCTTTTGACTGTGTGGCATTTTTTTTTAAACGACCCCCTAAAAAATAATACAGAAAAAAAATATAATGTTTTTTTTACATATCGGTCGTCTTTTCCCTGAAGGGGCAATGAAAAAAAAAGAGGAAAAAAATTCACCACTTCATTCAAAGCATCTTTTCAGAAAGGAAAGCAACATCACGTTAAATTTACCCTTTTAAAAAGTAACACCCACTCATCCCCCAAGTGCAGGTACTCTACTTCCCCCCCTCCCGAACTGTAACATCCTAACCATGCTTTAGAGTGCAGGTACGTATTCCCCCTCCAGGACTGAACAGCCTCACCCCTCCCTTAGATGCAGGACTGATTCCCACCCCAGGACTTAACACCCCCCATCCTTCAAGTGCAGGTACTGTACTTCCCCCCCTCCCAAAAGTAACATCCCCATCTCCTTCAGAGTGCAGTACTATACTTCCACCCCCAGGGCTCCAAATCCCACTAACCGGTTCTCTGAAACCCCCATTAATCCTACTTTGCAAACACACTAAAACCCAGAACATCAAAAAAAATGTTAAACATCATGTTTTTTATTCAACCCCACAAAGGGTGCTGCTAATGAAGTCTATTATTTGATCTTATATACAAACCCCCTTGCGACAAAAAATTTGCCTGTTTTTTGGGGGGACCGGGGAAAGGGTACAGTACTCCCGGTGAAAATCCCAGCCAGGGAAAAATTTTTTCATTTATGGGGAAAAAGTGAATTGTAGAATCACTGAGATAACCAAGCCAGGGGGTGTATGCCCCGCCCCGGGGTTTTTTTTAGCTCGCCAGGTGTTGCAAAAACCAAACCCCATATTTCATAAGCAAACCAGGGATTGCTAAGCAAAACCAGGTATTGCATAACCCAAACCGGTGTGCATAACCAAGCCAGGGGTTGTTAAATCCTACAGCATTTACAAATACAGTGGAACCCCTTCTGCAAAGGGGTCCCGTCAGTTTTTCCAAATACAAGCACAATGGTCGTTTTTTTCTTCCATACTGAGCAAAATTTCCATAAGCGAGCAGACCTCGGGGAGGTTTTCCCTTACCTGGGGAGGGGCTTTGTTTTTATTCGGGAATTGTATTCATTTTTTTTTTGGACTATCTTTTTGAAACTTGGGCAATGTATGATGGAAAGATGCTTTTTAACGTACACCAAAAATGAAAAAACTAACTAAATAAAGGAGTTCACTTTTCGCAATTAGCCCCCCTTGCGGTTATTCGTTGGTTTTTGGTTGTTTTCTTTTTTTTTGGTCTTTTTGATAGAATGGAAGATATATTCAGAAATAATATGATTTTGATTTCTTTTTCAAAGAAAAGTACCTTTAAATTGGCCAGATAGGAGAAATGGCCCATTGCTTTGGGTATTTTTTAAAATAAACAAAAATTTTGTCACTGTCCATTCCCCTTGCACTGAATAGGTTGACTTATTTTTAAATTTTTTGCAATAAGAATAAAGTAAATCTTATATTTTTTGTGTGAATAAAAAATTTAAAAAAATTTAATAAATAATAATAAAATAAGATTTATAATAAATTGTTTTTAAAATCTGTAATAGTATAATACAATAATAAAACTAAAAAACGTGGACCCCGATAGGACTTTAATCCTGCAAGAGGGCTCATTGTTATGCGAAATGATGGGATGGAATGAATTTTCCCATAAAAATAATGGAATCAAATTAATCCTCAAGACCCCACTATGAAAAAAAAAATTTACCACAGAAAAACATTTCCTACACACAAAAAGAAGGTACATGCACAATAGTAAGTGTACTGCACAATTAAAATTGTGCATGTACTACTCTACTAAATGAAGAATAAAAGAACTTTCCTTTATTGAAGATGCGCAATGATGATGAGCCTGTGTCCTGGGAGTGCCTTTTCTCCGAGTACTGTAGGTCCTGTTTGGCTTTCTTCCAGAAAAGGGCCTATCACACTGTGTTGCCAACATTCTTAAATCTCTCAACCAAACTTTGCTGGCTTTAAATTCACCCAAAGGCACTATTCCAGGCATTTTTTCCCCGTTCACCGGGGGTTAGTCGAATTTTGGGGTTGCATCCTGGGAGCAAGATTAAGGACCCCATGGAAAAAGTTAGACATCTTCGATGCCTGACTTTTTTGGGGGTTTCCCGGGGGGCAAATCCTCTGGGGTTAAATTTTTTCTTGGTATTCTCAAAAGCCACACCCAAAAAGTCTAACAGGGGAGCAGGCACAGCTGACAGGTACAACAGCAGCAGACGATGCACGCACGCAGACGCTAAGAACAGCAGCGCTGACGGGGGTCGCGCAAGCAGCTGACAGGACGCAGCAGCAGCGATCTACAGCAGCGCAAAAGGGACTACAGCAGCAGTGACGGTGGTCAGCAGCAGCTGACAGGCAAAAGCAGCAGCAGCGATGCTAAGCAGCAGCAGACGATGCTCAGAGCAGCAACGGTCTACAGCGCGCACGAACTTTCTGACAAAAAGCAGCAGCAGCAGGACGGTGGTACAACAGCGCAGAGCAGCGACGGTGCTCAGGCCCCGCAAACAGGCACAGCAGACTGTGGTGGCGCAGCGCTGACATGCTACGCACAGCAGACGTGTACGCAGCAGAGACGATGTACCAAAAAACAGCAGAGGTACTACAGCAGCAGCGGGTTAAAACAGCGCAGCGGATGGTGGTAAAAACAGCAGCAGCAGGAAGGCTACAGCACAGCAGCAGGCGGGAGCCCCCACAGTGCTTAAAAAGCAGCAGCAGCTGTCCACCATTTGTAGCGTGGTTTATTGGGGTTTATTATACAAACCTGGCCACTCGGAACACGCCTCCATTCATACTTATCAATGTCTTTTTCTATCTCTATAGTATTCTCCCCTTATTGTGTAGGGTTTGGGACTAGAAACTTTCTTGGGGCCCATGGTCACTTATTTTTCGATAAAAACACCCCAAAACACTGTAATAATCAAAATGTTTCGATTGTATGCTTGGATGTTACCGCGGAGGCTGGCTGGTAAACAATGCCACCGGCGGAACATGTGAGCATGGCTCAGGCCGCACATAGACGCGTCTCGGACGAACAGCGTTGAGCGGGTTTTTTAGCGGTATGCGAGGCAAAATCTTAGCGATAAAATGTAGCAGTATGCGGATTTAACGTTATGTAAGGCCAACGGTATGCGGGGGTCCACTGTACCTGACAAAATGAAAGAACTCTCCCTAGCCGTTAGTGAATTATGTACAGCAAATGAAAAAATAAAACCCTGGAGAAGACAAGAAAAAAGCTTCAGTTTGACCTACACAAAGTACAAAGCTTGTCATACAAGTGGCTATTGGAGTTCAACCCTCCAGGAAGTGCAAGGTTATGGTAAGCATCCCTATAAATATTATACTGACTCAGAGCATCCCAGGAGTAAACACAGTACTGAACATTTCTCCAGAAGTTATCAGCTGAGTAGCTTTTATGGTAAATGTGTGAATTTCTAACCAAAGAATTTTTAATTTTAACGAATCTCAGTATTGAATCATTCACGACAATATATGCAACATCTATGAGGCCTGTCATCGAGTATGCAGCCTCAGCACTAAACCCAAATCTGTTCATACATGTTAATAATTTAGAGCAGAGGTCGGTGAACATTTTTTTGGGTATTACCCCAAAACAAATTTGAATACAGCAAAATTCCCCACTAGACTTGAAAGTCAACAGAATCCAGAAAACACAAGGAGAATTCAAATTCAAAATAGTTCAGTGAATCCATTTGTATTTAGAATACAGTTATAAAAGCTGAAAAGTGTACTATATGAAATAAAGCAACTTTAACCCTTAAATGGTCCAAACGTATATATACGTTTTTTCAACATCTGAAAGTATGTAAAAAAAACTTTTATTTACATTTTTTTTTTGTTATATTTGAAAATATGTAAAAAAAAGTAGATCTACTTTTGAAGCACTACGAATTTGAACGTCGATATGTTTGAACCGTTTAAGGGTTAAAAATGAAATGTAAACTTAATACACAGGTCGGCCATCAATAATCCGGCATCATTGGGACCTGTAGTATGCCGGATTAGAGAATTTGCCAGATTACAGAGTGGTTAGGTTAGAATACACTTAATTAACCTATCAATAGAGACTTTCTACTATACCTCATTTTCATAACTGCTTTCTTTTCCACTGGCTTGCTGCTGTGTATTTACAGCCATCTGCACAATTTCTGAGTCAGTATAATGATGAAATTCGAGTCAATATCATGATTTGAGTCAGCATAATGATAGAATTTGAAATTATGCTAGCCAAAATTAGCGCCGGATTACTGATGGAACCGGATAACTGATTGCCGGATTAGTGGTCGACCTGTATTAAAATGTAAAATGAATATTTTTTTGTGCAATTTGTGCTTATTGAGCCTTTATTACCCCAAAGATTTTCACTTTTACCCCATTTGGGGTAATTTACCCCAGTTACCTGACCTCTTAACAAAGTTCAGCAAGATTTATTCCAGAATAAAGAAAAATGAACTACATGTATATAGACATACAGTGGTACCTAGTCTTTTGAACTGCTCCCAACTCGAACAATTATGTAAGTGTGTTTGTGTAAGTGAATATTTGGGGGTCTGAAACGGACTAATCCAATTTACGTTATTCCTTATGGAAACAAATTCGTTTGGCAATGGCACTCGAACAGCATTCTGGAATGAAATAAGTTCGAAACTCGGGGTACCACCGTAGTAAAAGGTATGTACCTGATGATATTAGAGGATAAAAGGACTAAGGGAGATATGATTATGACAGATGTTTCAAGTTTTCATAGGGAGGATAAAAGAAGCAATGAGAAAGACTGGTAGAGAGGAGTGAAACAGGTATAAGAAGGAACAAGATAAAAAAAAAAGTAGTTCATGAATCGTATATGAACAAAAGTTAAAAAGCAAAAAACTGTTCATAAACAAAAATTAAAAAAAAAAAATCATTCATGAATGTAAACTAAAAAAAAACTGTTCATTAACAAAAAAAATATTCACGAATATGAATAAAAAACAATAATAAGTAAAAGAATATAAAAATTTATTCTTGAGAATGAATAAAAAATCACTGATAAACGAGACACAACAACACAACAGTACTTAAAAAAAAATAAAAGTAAAAAATACAGCGGAACCTTGACTTACGAGTTTAATCCGTTCCAGGAGCTAGCTCATAACTCAATTTACTCGTATATCAAATTAATTTTCCTAATTTAAATTAATTGAAAAGCCATTAATTCGTTCCTGCACTCTGGAGAGATGAGAAAAATACTTGAATATGACCCTATTATCAACTGTACAGCTTATTTATCTATCACAGTTCATCTAATATGACATAATATAATTAGCACAGAAACATGACACATACTCTAACATGAATAAAATAGGCCATAATATGGTGGCAGAGGCAGCAGCAATGGCAGAAGCGTCCGCCATTTCTGTTCCAATTTTTTATTTATTTATTTTGTCTTTGCAAACAGTACATTGAGATTTTGTATTTACAATGGTGGGTTGCAATGCATTGAGAGCCTCTATTATGCCTAGGCATTATGGACCAACTTAATATTATTGGCATACAGTCTACTTTATACTAAGGAGTATATCATAGTTGTACAGTAGGATAGTAATTATTTCACAGTTATACAGTAGAATATTAATTATAAATGAATCAAAATTTGTATAATACAAAGATATATTTATATTCGAAAATGCTTTTTTTGAAAACAATGATTCAATTATATTCCTGTCAACAATGGATAAAAGGTTCAATGTGATTGTTTCAGTTATGATGTGGGAGTACATAAGTGAGTAAGTGTGTACTGAGTATTTAGCATTTAGTCTAGGGTGATTAAGTGGCTTTTGAGAAGAGTCTTAAATGGATTTTCAGACTGGGCTACTTTAATATCTTCTGGTAATGAATTTGACTATAGTATCTTCCCATGTTCTTACTGTAAGGGAAAAACGGAGTGGTATTTTTGAGGCTAAACTGCAGTAGATCACTAGCACCCATGGTTAGAAAAAAGAAATGTGGCTAAATGACTAAAAAAAAAATGCAAACAAGCAGGAGAGAACTGCCCCCACAGGGATGTAAATATGTTTACTGCTTACCAGCTGTGCCATCAGCTGGTAAGCAGTAAACATGTTTACTGCTTACCAACTGCGCCATCAGCTGTGCCAACTACCACAAGCAATCTGAATTATTACGTATGTATTATGCATTATTATTATTAATTTAGGCAACTGAAGCTCTATCGTTATAATAATAATTATATTAGTAGTAGTATTACGTATTATTATTGCTCTTATTATTAATTTCGGGAACTGAAGCTCTATCGTTATAATAATTATATTATTATTAGTAGTATTATTGCATATTATTATTATTGCTCTTATTATTAATTTCGGGAAATGAACTTTTATCGTTATTATAATAATACAGTAGACCTCCACTGAAGAATTGCTGCACAGTTTTATGTAACACGTCATATAAAAAATTTAACATGGTTCAGTTCTCTTTCTCCTATACATAAATGACCTTCCAAATGCTTCGCAATTACTCAAACCCACACTATTTGCAGATGACACTACATACGTCTTCTCTCACCCGAGCCCAGTCACACTAGCCAATACTGTAAATACCGAATTACAGAAAATATCTACCTGGATGAGGACTAACAAACTTACACTAAACATTGACAAAACCTACTTCATTCAGTTTGGTAACAGAGCTACAGATGTCCCTCTTAACATAATGATAAACGGTCACTACAAAAAGAAAAAAAATTTTGGGGTATTGATAATAATAAATTTAAAACAATAAAACAAATTTTAAAAAATTTAAATGTAGGATTATAGAAGTCTATATTTCCCACTAGCCCTTGGGTATATACTTTTATTTAAAATTCTTTTTAAATTTGCGGGGGTTTAAAAACAATTAACCCATCTAAATAATTCCCAAACAAAGGTGCAGTTAAAAAGAAAAAAAATTTAACAGGAGAACTCCCCAAAAATTTTTAAATCCCTTTAAACCTACCCCACCATACAAAACTTCCATATTTATAGCACAATATAATACATAGAAATTTAACCTGGATATTACCTTTACCCTCAACCATCTCTTGCCAACTCAAACAGAAAACATGGACATAAAAAAGGCACAGATAAAAATCTTTGATTTTCCTGTTCCATTCACACTATGCAAAAAATTCAAAATGCACATAAAAGGCCTAAAATCTAATTTCATTACTGGTAAATATTAAAAACCACTCCCCTGATTTTTTAAAATCAGTCTTTCTAAAAGATTCATTACTCACCAAACCAAAAAAATTACTAAAACTGAACCTTAAAATTTTAATCCTTAAATGTTTCTCTCAAAACCCCATTATATGAAAACCTAAACCAATCTAATTTATTATTTTAAAACACTACCTAACAAATACTTCCATACCGATGAATGTACAACACAGATGCACCTTTTACCTGTCTTTTAAATACTAAATTGTGCTTTTGGTATTGTTTAAATAATGTAATTCACTATTTATATTTCTAAGTTATTTTAAGCCAGCCCTAAGCTAGAAGTATAAGTCTGCAAAGCTGCCTTATCTGTATTTTTTTTAAATGTATTTCTCAAATTGTTTAAATCAAATAAATAATAAAAAATTAAAAAATTCTTTTTGTAACAAGCCACCTAAGAGCAGCCAACCTACCGAAGTACTCAATGATACTAAATTCTTTCATTTAAAACCCAAAGGGTTAAGCCATCGCTTACCAAGAAATCACGTCATCGAATGCTAACTTTATTCCAGGGGCCTCAACTTGTCCCAGGTTGCGCCCACAAGTTGACTAACACCAGGATCCTATTTGCTCTAATTGAAAAATTCAATAAATAAAGGATTAATTCTTTCTTCTACAAGGCAGCCAATTGTGTATATTTTAATTCTCTAGATCTGCCCAGAAAATTCATGACACCATAGCCAATAGTGTTGTTTGAAATCCACCAAAAAGGTAAAGCACTTAGCGAAAAATTTAAAAGATGATATTGAAGGATACCTTAGCCTAACTGAAGGGTTACTTTGTACACAGAAAAAGAAGTTACATGAGTTTTGGGGCTAATTTTTGATTACAAATGTATTGACAACGGGACTATGAGTCTTATTTAACAAGAGCTTGCTGATTTGAGTTGTCTTGATGATTTACTGAATCTTGACTGACAGTACTTTAAACTATGCTAATACTAATGACTTATGACTCACGAGTGACTTGGACGACTTTACAAAGATGACTTATGATCATAAGGATTTACTGGTTTAAACTGAGTGACTTACTAATGGCTTGTACACGAGACTTAACTGATTCCCAATGTTTACTTTACTGAATGATAAAATGACCTACTGAGTGACTTGATGACTACAGTGACTTGACTGACTTACTGAGTGACTTGCTGATTACGGAAAGACTTGACTGACATGAGTTTGACTGGTTTACTAGTGACTTACAAATTTGCTTGACTTATTTGAATGCTTAAACTACTTACTGGGTGACTTGACTGCCCTATATTGAGTTACTGATGACTTACTGAATGACTTGACGACTTTACTGAATGACTTGCCTGACTTACTGGTGTTGACTGACTTACTGATTGATGGACTTATTGAGTGACTTGACTGACATATTGATGACTTAACTGACTTACTGAGTGATTTGGGCCCTGACTTATGAATGACTTGACTGACTTACTAAATTGACTGACTTACTGGTGACTTCTGACATACTGAGTGACTTGACTGCTTACTGAATGACTTGACTGACTTACTGAGTGATTGACTGACTTACTAAATTATTGACTGACTTACTAAAGGGGATTTGGGCTGACTTAACTAGTACTTTGACTGACTTATAAAGTGGATTTGACTGATTACTGAAATTTGATTGACTTACTGAACTTGCTGATTTACTGAATGACTTGACTGACTTCCCATATTGCTGACTAAAGTGATTTGATTGACTTACTGAGTGATTGACTGACTTACTGAGTGACTTGACTGACTTACTGAGTGACTTGACTGACTTACTGAGTGATTGACTGACTTACTGAGTGACTTGACTGACTACTGAGGACTTGACTGACTTACTGAGTGATTGACTGACTTACTGAATGACTTGACTGACTACTGAGTGACTTGACTGACTTACTGAATGATTAACGGGATTAAATTGAGGGGCTTGACTGACTTACTGGTGCTTGACTGACTTTACTGATGATTTGGGACTGACTTACTGATGATTGACTGACTTACTGATGACTTGACTGACTTACTGAGTGACTTGACTAATTTACTGAGTGACTTGACTGACTTATGAGCCCTTGACTGACTTACTAAAGTTGACTGACTTATTAAAGTGCCTTAGTTTGAGACTGACTACTTACTGAGTCTTGACTGACTTACTGATGACTTGACCGACTTACTGAGTGACTTGACTGACTTATGATTTTGAACTTATGATGACTTGACTGAATTAGTGAGACTTGACTGACTTACTGAGTGATTGACTAAATTTACTGATTTGACTGATACTTAGTGAGACTTGACTGACTTACTGATGACTTGACTGACTTACTAAATGACTTGACCGACTTACTGATGATTGACTGACTTACTGAGTGACTTGACGGGCTTACTGGTGATTTAAACTGACTTAAGAATGACTTGACTGATTACGGGAGTGACTTGACTGATTATTGAGTGACTTGACTGACTTAAACTGAATGGACTTGACTGACTTACTGATGACTTGATGACTTACTGAATTAATTTGACTTACTGAATTAACTTAAACTGATGTTACTGATGACTTGACTGATTTACAAATGGCTTGACTGACTTACTGTGACTTGACTAACTTACTAACTGCTTAAAATTGGACTTACTGAGTGACTTGACTGGACTTACTGAGTGACTTGACTGATTTTACTGAGTGACTTGACTTACTGAAAATGACTTAAATGACTTATGATGACTTGACTCAAATTGACTTGGCTTACTGAATGATTTGACTGACTTAATGAGTGACTTGACTGACTTACTGAGTGACTTGACTGACTTACTGAATGACTTGACTGACTTACTGAATGACTTGACTGACTTACTGAGTGACTTGACTGACTTACTGAGTGACTTGACTGACTTACTGAGTGACTTGACTGATTTACGAATGATTTTGACTGACTTAAATGAATGCCCTTGACTGACTTACGGGAGTGACTTGACTGACTTACTGAGTGACTTGACTGACTTAGTGAGACTTGACTGACTTACTGAGTGACTTGACTGGCTTACTGAGTGACTTGACTGACTTAGTGAGATTTGACTGACTTACTGAATGACTTGACCGACTTACTGAGTTACCTGACTGACTTACTGAGTGACTTGACTGACTTAGTGAGACTTGACTTACTGAGTGACTTGAGTGACTTGACTGACTTACTGAGTGACTTGACTGGCTTACTGAGTGACTTGACTGACTTAGTGAGACTTGACTAACTTACTGAGATACTTGACTGACTTACTGAATGACTTGACTTACTGAATGACTTGACCAACTTACTGAGTGACCTGACTGACTTACTAAGTGACTTGACTGACTTAGTGAGACTTGACTGACTTACTGAGTGACTTGACTGGCTTACTGAGTGACTTGACTGACTTATTGAGACATGACTAACTTACTGAGATACTTGACTGACTTACTGAATGACTTGACTGACTTACTGAATGACTTGACTGACTTACTGAGTGACCTGACTGACTTGCTGAGTGACTTGACTGACTTACTGAATGACTGGACTGACTTACTGAATGACTGGACTGGCTTACTGAATAACTGGACTGAATGACTTGATTAACTTACTGAATGATGACTTACTGAATGACTGGACTGACTTACTGAGTGATTTGACTGACTTACTGGATGGCTTGACTGATTTACTGAGTGACTTGACTGATTTTCTGAGTGACTTGACTGACTTACTGAATGACTTGACTGACTTACTGAGTGAATTGACTGACTTACTGAGTGACTTGACTGACTTGATAAACTTCTGACTTCTGAATGACTTACACTGTATGACTATTACTGAATAACTTGACTGATTTACTGAGTGACTTGACTGACTTTCTGAGTGACTTGACTGACTTTCTGAATGACTGGACTGACTTACTGAATGACTGGACTGGCTTACTGAATAACTGGACTGAATGACTTGATTAACTTACTGAATGACGACTTACTGAATGACTGGACTGACTTACTGAGTGACTTGACTGACTTACTGAATGACTGGACTGACTGACTTACTTAATGACTGGACTGAATGACTTGATTGACTTACATAATGACTTGACTGAATTACTGAATGACTGGACTGACTTACTGAATGACTGGACTGACTTACTGAATGACTGGACTGACTTACTGAGTGACTTGACTGAAATAATAATATATTATTATTGCCGAGAAGAACAAGAGAATGATTTCCATGGAATTAAAACATGAAATCATAAACAAGCGAGGTGTCCAGGTTTTGTGTTGAGGGGGAAGATGGATGGGGAAGCTGTCTCCTAACTCCAAAGTTGGCTCGTAACTCCAATGTTGGCTCGTAACTCCAATGGCTCCTGACTCCAAAGTTGGCTCCTGACTCCAAAGTTGGCTCCTGACTCCAAAGTTGGCTCCTGACTCCAAAGTTGGCTCCTGACTCCAAAGTTGGCTCCTGACTCCAAAGTTGGCTCCTGACTCCAAAGTTGGCTCCTGACTCCAAAGTTGGCTCCTGACTCCAAGTTTGGCCCCGGGACCCCCAAAGTTGGCTCCTGACTCCAAAGTTGGCTCCTGACTCCAAAGTTGGCTCGTGACTCCAATGTTGGCTCGTGACTCCAATGTTGGCTCGTGACTCCAATGTTGGCTCGTGACTCCAATGTTGGCTCGTGACTCCAAAGTTGGCTCGTAACTCCAAAGTTGGCTCGTAACTCCAAAGTTGGCTCGTAACTGCAAGGCTCCAGGCGGACATCAACCAAATCTTTCAGTGGGCTGCAGAAAACAATATGAAGTTCAACAATGAGAAATTTCAATTACTCAGATATGGTAAACACAAGGAAATTAAATCTTCATCAGAGTACAAAACAAATTCTGGCCACAAAATAGAGCGAAACACCAACGTCAAAGACCTGGGAGTGATCATGTCGGAGGATCTCACCAAAACCTTTTTAATCGCATCTGCTAGAAAAATGACAGGATGGATAATGAGAACCTTCAAAACTAGGGAGGCCAAGCCCCTGATGAAAACTCTTCAGGTCACTTGTTCTATCTAGGCTGGAATATTGCTGCACACTAACAGCACCTTTCAAGGCAGGTGAAATGCTGACCTAGAAAATGTACAGAGAACCTTCACGGCGCACATAACGGAGATAAAAATCCTCAATACTGGAGCACTTGAGGTTCCTAAAACTGTATTCCCTGGAACGCAGGGGGAGAGATACATGATTATATACACCTGGAAAATTTCCAGAGGGGCTAGTACCGAACTTGCACACGAAAACACTCACTACGAAAGCAAAAGACTTGGCAGCGATGCAACATCCCCCCCAAAGAAAAGCAGGGGTGTCACTAGCACGTTAAGAGACCATACAATAAGTGTTAGGGGCCCGAGACTGTTCAACTGCCTCCCAGCATACATAAGGGGGATTACCAACAGACCCCTGGCAGTCTTCAAGCTGGCACTGGACAAGCACCTAAAGTCGGTTCCTGACCAGCCGGGCTGTGGCTCGTACGTTGGTTTTTCGTGCAGCCAGCAGCAACAGCCTGGTTGATCAGGCTCTGATCCACCAGGAGGCCCAGTCACAGACCGGGCCACGGGGGCGTTGACCCCCGGAACTCTCTCCAGGTAAACTGCAGGTAACTCCAAAGTTGGCTCGTAACTCCAATGTTGGCTCGTAACTCCAATGTTGGCTCTTTAAATCCAATGTTGCCTTGTAACTCCAATGTTGCTCGTAACTCCAATGTTGCCTCGTAATTTCCCAAAGTTGGCTCGTAAAACTCAGTTAAAATATCAAGGGACAGCTCGTATGTCAAAAAACGCATAAATCGGGTCACTCGTAAGTCAAGGTTCCACTGTATATACAAAAATAATAATAAAAATAAAGTATACATGGAGCATAAATGGAGGATACTTGGAGCATACTTGCAGTATAAATAGAGGATATTTGGAGTATACCTCCAGTATAAATGGATGATACTGGGAGTATACCTCCAGTATAAATGGAGGATATTTTGGGGTATATCTGCAGTATAAATGGAGGATATTGGAAATATACCTGCAGTTAAATGGAGGATATTTGGAAGTATATCTGCAGTATAAATGGAGGGTATGGAAATATTCCAGTAAAATGAGGATATTTGATATACTGCATATAAAAGGAGATATTGAAAAAATATGCAGTTAATGGAGGGTATTTGAAGTATACCCGCAGTTAAATGGAGGATATTGGGAATATACCTGCAGTATAAATGGAGGATATTGGGAATATACCTGCAGTATAAATGGAGGATATTTGGAGTATACCTGCAGTATAAATGGAGGATATTGGGAATATACCTGCAGTATAAATGGAGGATATTTGAAGTATACCTGCAGTATAAATGGAGGATATTTGGAGTATAAATGGGCAATACCTGGAGTATTCCTAGATACCTGGAGGATACCTTGAGTATACCTGGAGGGTGTTCTGAGGGTCAACGCCCCCCACAGCCCGGTCAGTGACCAGGTGTGGTGGTGGATCAGCACCTGATCAACCAGGCTGTTACTGCCAGAACTGCCTAAACCAATGTACCAACCACAACCCACTTTTTAATAAAATAAAAAAATATATAAAACTGAAAAAAAATTATTAAAAAAGCACAAATAAAAAAAAACATGAAATTTAAAAAAAAAAAAAAATAAAAAAGATGAAGAAATCTAAAATGACAAAAAAATGTAGAAAAAACCTGCAAAGACTAAAAAAAAAAAAAACATAACTCTTAAGTAATTAGGTTTTTCAATTATCATTACTACTGACACTATCATAATTATCACCACTACTGAAACTATCATAATTATCACCACTACTGACACTATTATAATTATCACCACTACTGACACTATCATAATTATCACCACTACTGACACTATTATATTATCACCCCACTGACACTACATAAAAATCACCACTACTGACACTATTATAATTATCACCACTGCTGACACTATCATAATTATCACCACTACTGGCACTATTATAATTATCACCACTACTGACACTATCATAATTATCACCACTACTGAAACTATCATAATTATCACCACTGCTGACACTATCATAATTATCACCACTACTGACACTATTATAATTATCACCACTACTGACACCATCATAATTACCACCACTACCAGTACTACAGTTATCACCACTACCAGGACTACAGTTATCATCACTACCAGTACTACAGTTATCACCACTACCAGTACTACAGTTTTTCACCACTACCAGTACTACAGTTATCACCACTACCAGTACTACAGTTATCACCACTACCAGTACTACAGTTATCACCACTACCAGTACTACAGTTATCACCACTACCAGCACTACAGTTATCACCACTACCAGCACTACAGTTATCACCACTACCAGGACTAGTTATCATCACTACCAGTTTACCTGGAGTTTACCTGGAGAAGTTTCGGGGGCCCAAAGCCCCCGCGGCCCGGTCTGTGACAGCCCCTGGTGGATCAGGCTGATCAACCAGGCTGTTGCTGCTGGCTCAACGAAACCACGTACGAGCACGCCCGGTTGAATCAGAACTGACTTTAGGTGCTTGTCCCAGTGCAGCTTGAAGACCCGCCAGGGTCTTTTTAATCCCCCCTTATGTGTGCTGGGAGGCAGTTTTTAACCCGTCTCGGGCCCCCGACACTTATGTATGGCTCTTAAAGTGCTAGTGACACCCTGCTTTCATTGGGGGATGGATGCATCGTCTGCCCAAATCTTTTGCTTCGTAGTGAGTGATTTTCGTGTGCAAGTTCGGTACAGTTCCCTCTAGGAATTTCCACGTTATATAATCATGTATCTCTCCCTCCTGCGTTCCAGGGAATACAGGTTTAAAACCTCAAGCGCTCCCAGTAATTGAAAGGTGTTTTTATCTCCGTTATGCGCGCCGTGAAAGTTCTCTGTACATTTCTAGGTCGGCAATTTCACCTGCCTTGAAAGGTGTGTTAGAGGCAGCAATATTCCCGCCTAGAAAGAACAATGACCTGAAGAGTGCATCATGGCTTGGCCTCCCTAGTTTTGAAGGGTTTCATTATCCACCGTCAACTACAATTATTAACAAAGGCTAAGGGAACCCCCCACATATCACCCCATTTTTTTCCCCGTCGTTTATCACCACTAACTTCAGTTATCACACTACCAGCCAAAATTCTCCCCAGTCCACCACATCATTTATCAAAAAACTCCCTGCACATCATTTATCACCATCCCACCACATCATTTACCCCATTACCACACATTACCCCCACTACCACACATCATTTACACACTTATACTTAGTTTTCACCCTTATGGATCATTTTGATGTCTTTCCAAGCCCCCCAAAAGGGGTAACATCCAGGCCCTTTTTTTTTTATAGTGTGTCCCCCATGGGCCAGTCCACTCTTCCCCACTCAGCTATTTTTACCTTCTCAACACCTTAAGCTACAAGGAAAGGTTTTTTACTTCCTCCTCAAGCTGAAACAAAATCTTTCATTTCCTCTTCCTTTCCTCAATTTTCCGCTCTTAAAAATTCTTCAGGAAACTCGGCAACTTCTGCTCTCTTTTTCTTCTCGTATTCCCAAGCTTTCTTCTGCTGTTTCTTGCTTGGGGGTCAGTCTTCGAAAGAAAAAAATTCACCAATGAGTACTGAGCTAAGGCATAAAAAATCCCCCTCATACTCTGCCATCTTTCTTTCCCCTTTCTCTTTCTCAGCTTTACGCGGGGCCCAAGCATGACCCCTTTTCCCCGGGGAATGGTGGGCTGCCATCTCGACCCTTGGCCCCCATCAGGCACTAGGTTTTCCCAAAACACCCGAAAATCTTTTTTTTAGATTCTGTCTTGAGCTTTTTTACAAAGGTTTGTAAGAATACAAGGCAAGTTTCTGGTATCCAAAATGTGCCTGTTTTACCAAGTTTTAAGTTAAATTTTAAATAAGTTAGGCGAATATAGAACAGGGTGTATGTTGTGGAGATACCCCCAGGAATATTAATTATTTGTAGAGAATGGGTAAATATCTATAACTATACGTGGCCCCCCCGCAAACGTTTACCCCGAATGTCCCAAATTTATGTAAGTGTATTATGAAAGTGCGTTTACGTTATGTTTGGGGTCTGAAAGGGGGCTAATCTACTTCACAATATTTCTTGGGGGAAAAATTTCGGTCGGTACTGCACCAAACAACTTCGGAGTGAAAAAAACGTTAACCGGGGTCCCCCTGTATTATTTAAGTTTTTTAAAAAATAAATAGTTATTTAAATATAAATGGACCCCCCGCATAACGATATTAACCCCTTTTCCTGAGAGTCATTTTATGCGAAATTATCTTATGCGAATGAATTTTCCCATAAGAATAATGGAAATCAAAAATCCCTGCAAACACCCCAAAGTTTAAAAAAAATTTTTTTCCACATAAAAAATTAATTTTAAATACCACAAACTGAAAAAGACATGCAATTACTTTACATTACCTTTTTTGAAGATTGGTGTATGATGGGATGGGGGGGAGGGAGAGTCTTAGGTTTAAAGGGGAATCCCCCCCCTTAAGACTTGAGGTTCAAGTCCCTTTTCCCCGGGTTACTTCCCCTTTTTCTTTTTAAAGCCACTGGACCACGAGATCACTGGATTCTGTGCACAACAATCTGTCCATAGGGCCGACCTCTGTTATTTATATTTCCTAAGTGTTTCACAAAATTTCAGTGTAAAGCACCGCACGGCTTTCAATAGCTGTGTTAGGGATTGCTCAAAAAAGGGTTTTCACTTTAAGCCACATTTCACACATTTCCTTAAACTTTTTAAGTAGGCAACTTCTTTAATTTCTCCTCCCCTCCCCCAAACAGTTTCCCCCAGGTCTGCCTTTGGTTGAAGTTGATCTACAGTCAATGTTGTTCTTATTTTCCTCCTCCACCAACTCTTCCCCATCATCCCCCCTAACCCCAAACCCAAGGCTTTCCCAATGCCACAATGATTCCTCAACTGGCAAGGATTCCCAGGGGTTTGCCTCAAACCCTTCAAAATCCCTTTTTTTCTACACATTCTGGCCACAGTTTCTTCCCAAACAGAGTTCAAGGTCCTCTTAGTCACTCCCTCCCCAAACCTTACCTATAAGTTTTACACAATTAGGATATTAAAGTACTCTCTCCAAAACCTCTTAGAACAAATTTAGTTTCTGAGGTCAACAAAGCCCCTTTCAAACAGAGTTTTTGTGTACAGTTTTTGAAGTTTGCAAAAACCTGCGGGTCCAGGGGCCGGGGAAAGGGGAGTGGTATTGGAGGCAAAATTCACCTTAATGAAGCTCATGTCCCCAAAAAGTCGCTCTGCCACGTCTGTGGGATGACCAGGGGCATTGTTTACAAGAGGCATTTTTTAATTTTTTTTTAGTTAGGTAATCTTTCACATTGGGGGCAAATGCTTGGGTAACCAGTAAAAGAAAAAGTCCCTATTGACCCAGCCTTACTGTTTCCCCCCACAGCCACAAAAATTAGACTTGGGGATATTATTTTGCCGAACGCCGGGGAGTTTCCGATGATACACTAATAAAGGCTTCATTTTGCAATCACCACTAGATTGGAACACATAAACAAGAAGCCTGTTTTCATGGCTTATGCGGAGTGTTTTTCCCGGTAATGTGGCCCCGTTTGGGCATTTTTTTTTCCAAAAAGGCCTGTTTCACAAATTAAACCTTTTCAGGTTTCAGCCCTTTCACGTTATGTACTTTTTTAAATTAGCACTTTTTTCAGCGCTTTGGGGTCCAACTGGCAGCTCACCAGCCTTATCACACAGGATGCCATACGCTTCTTAAAATCTGTAAACCAAAAACCTTTTTGCGGGGCCTTAAAATTCCCCCACTACTTCATCACTAATTGCAGGCATTTTTTTAATTAAAATCCTCATGCAATTCCTAGCCTTTTCATTTACTCACTTGAGAGAGCATCCCCTGCTATCTGTTTTCATTTATCCACAAAATAAATTCTCTCAACATTTCCATCCTTGCATCTCTTTTTCAAAAAACACATTTAATTTTTTTGGGAAGACACTTCCTTATTGCCGTTTTTTTGGGGACACAAATGTAGCGAGGTTGTTTGGGGGTTTACTATAAAACCTGCCAGCTCGGAGACACCACTCCATTTCATATTTAGCAATAAACTCTTTCTTCATCTCTATGTAATTTCACCCTTTTCCCTGTAGGGTTGGACAAAAACCTTGGGGCCCAGGGGTCATTATTTTGCAGAAAAAATCCCAAAAACACTGTAATAATACGAAATTTTTCCATTGTAGCTTGGAGTTACCGCAGAGGTTGGGGTAAACAATCCCACCGGGGGAAAACATGTGACGGTTGGGCCCCATTAACCGTCTCGGCGAAAGCGTTGAGGGGGGTTTTTTAGCGGTATGCGAGGCAAAATTTTGTGAAAAAATTTCGGTATGCGGATTTAAAAAGTTTGTGTGCCCAAAGGTAAGGGGGGTCCCTGTGTATGTACTGTTTGTATAACAGGGCCCCGCTACGTCACCTCCAAATGCGACCCAATTAGTAAGGTATTTATTAAATGGTTTGTCGTGTTGTTTGGGGGGCTAAATGGGTAATCTATTCACAATTTCCTTTTTGGGAACAAATTCGGTCAGTAGGGACCCGGGAAATTACTTCTGGAGTGAAAAAAAAATTTGTTAACCGGGGTCCACTTTATAATATATATATATATTATATAAAAATTATATTATTATATATATATATATTTATAATATATTTTAATAAATATATATATAATATAAATATATATATATTATAAAATATATATTTTTATATAAATTATATATTTTTTAAATATTAATTTATTTTATACATACAGGGCCCCCGCTTAACGATCACCTCCCCCAAAGCGACCCCAATTTTGTAAATGTATTTAGTAAGTGCGTTTGTACTGTATGTTTGGGGGGCTGAAATGGCCCAACCTACTTCACACTATTCCTTATGGAAAAAAAATTCGGTCAGTACTGGCACCTTAAAATACTTCTGGAATGAAAAAATATCTTAACCCGGGGTCCCTGTGTGTGTGTGTGTGTGGGTTATATTTTAATTTTATATATAAAATATTATATATATTATATATATAATTATATATAATATAAATAATATATTTATATAATATATATATTTATATATATATATATATATATATATTTATTATTAAATATTTTATAATATATATATTTATATAATATATAATATATATATAAATAAATATATTTTTATATATATTTTTTATATATAATATATATATAATATATATATATATTATTTTTATATATTTTTTAATAAAAAAAATATAAAAATATATATAATTATATAAAAAATATTATATAATATATATATATATTATAATTTTTATAAAATATTATATAATATATATATATTTTTTATATATATATATATATTATATATATATATTAAATTTAATAAAATTTTTTTTTATTTTTTTTTCCACCCCTTAAAAAAAAAAAAAATTTAAAAAAAATTATATATTCTTTCCCAAAAAGGGTTTTTTAAAATAATTTTTTTAAAAAAATTAAATTTTAATAATGTAAAATTATTTAATCAATTGGGGTTTTAAAATTTATTTAAAATTTATTTTAACCCAAAATAATATTAAAAAATTTTTATTTTAAAAAAAATACCATTTGGAATAATAAAAAATTTTATTAAATTTTAATACCCCCCCCCTTTTTTTAAAGATATACATTTAATATTTGTTGTATTTTTAATCCAAAAATAAAAATTTCCCCTTGGAAACATTTTGGGGAATAAATCTTAATTAAATCAATTTTGCATTATATTCCACCACCCCAAAAATTAAAATACATTATTATTTTCTAAATTATCACCCCCCCTTAAAATATAAATTTAAAATATATTATAATTTTTTCTAAGGAAAATTTTTTTACAATTAAGGGAATTTTTTTATAATTTATATTAACCCCATTTATAACCCTCCCTGAAGTAATAAATATTAATATTCATTTATTTAAAAAAATTTTTATTAATTTTTTAAAACATAATTTTTTTTACTCATAATTATTTTTTAATTATTTTAATTTTCTTTTTTAACCCTAAAATTTAAAAAATTTTTATTTTTTTGAATCACCCAAAAAAAATGTCATAAAAGAAGGTAAATTTCCCCCCCTTTTTGTTTTTATCTTTTAAATTGCCCCTTTCCAAAAATGTTTTTTCTTTCTAAAAATCTTAAAATAATTAAAAAAAATTTTAATAAATTTTTAATATTTTAAAAAAAATTTTTTTAAAATTAATTGGTATCTTAACCTCAACCTCTTTTTTTCCCCTTTTAACTTTCCCTCCTTGCATCCTTTCCCCTTTGAAAAAATTTCTCAATGCTAACTTTTTCTCCCTTATACTCTTTTTACATCTCATTCCACCAATCACCCTCCTCCCCCCCTGCACCCATTTTCCTGTAACCACAAATTTTCTGCTGAACACTCTAACATACATTTTTTAAAACTCCCCCAACCTCTTCGACCATTGCCTTCTCTCTTTAGCCCATCTATCCTCCAATAGCGGGTTTATATCTTCCCCTAACTCCTCCTTTTTTAGTTTATAAACCTTCACCTCCTCTTCCCGATGCTTCTATTCCCCTTTTGTATCCCATCTACCTTTTTCTAAAGTGTAGCTACAACTAAAATTATCTGATATACTGTGGCCCCTCTATAAACATGTACACCTAAAGTTCCCAACATTTTTTTTATCTCCCAAATACATAACCCAACAAACTACTGTCATTTCGCCCTAATCATATCGTGTTACTTATTTATCCTTTTTTTTCTAAAAAATTTAAAAACCAAACTAAACCCCTTTCTATAAAAAGTTCAATAAAGGCCCCATTATCATTTACCCCTGCCCCCCCAAAATTACCACCCACCCCTCCTAAAATTTTCCCTCCTATTTAGCTTTTCAGGCCCCCTACCCCAATTACTCCTCACTTGGTTCAAACTCCTATCTTTACTTAAACTCTCCCAAAATCTCTCTCTCTCCTCTGCATTCCCTCTTTCCCGGTGCATACACGCTTATTTTTACCCACTTCTCGCTTCCAAAACCTTTACTTTAATCCACATAAATCTTGAATTTACCATCTATTCCTTTTTCCTTCCATAACTGATCATTTAACATTACGCTACCCCTTTCCCTTTTTCCCAAACCCCTCAGATACTCAATTTAATCCCATTATTTCCCCCCACTGAAACCCCTCCCCCTTCACTTTGTTTCGCTTTGAGCCAGGAATCCAAATTCTTTTCTTCAAAAAAATCAGCAAACATCTGTTTTTTTGTCATCCGCATACATCCACGCACATTTAAGCATCCCAGTTTTATAAAGTTTTTCTTTTTCTCTTTTTAGTAAATGTATACAGGAGAAGGGGTTACTAGCCCATTGCTCCCGGCATTTAGTCGCCTCATACGACACGCATGGCTTACGGAGTAAAGATTTTTTCCACTTCCCCATGGACAATAGAAGAAATAAAAAAGAACAAGAGCTATTTAGAAAAAGGAGAAAAACCTAGATGTATGTATATATATATATGCATGTGCATGTCTGTGAAGTGTGACCAAAGTGTAAGTAGGAGTAGCAAGATATCCCTGTTATCTAGCGTGTTTATGAGACAGAAAAAGAAACCAGCAATCCTACCATCATGCAAAACAGTTACAGGTTTTTGTTTCACAGTCATCTGGCAGGACGGTAGTACTTCCCTGGGTGGTTGCTGTCTACCAACCTACTACCAACATATCTATAGTAATTCTCACCCTTATTCCTGTAGGGTTGGCACTAGAAGCTTTCTTGGGGCCCATGGTCACTTATTTTGCAAATAAAATCACCAAAAACACTGTAATAATACGAAATGGTCCGATTGTATGCTTGAATGTTACCGCAGAGGTTGGCTGGTAAACAATGCCACCGGCGGAACATGTGAGGCTGGCTCAGGCCGCACATTAGACGCGTCTCGGACGAATAGCGTTGAGCGGGTTTTTTAGCGGTATGCGAGGCAAAATCTTAGCGATAAAATGTATCAGTATGCGGATTTAACGTTATGTGAACCAACGGTATGCGGGGGTCCACTGTGTATGTATATGTATATACAGTGGACCCCCGCATAACGATCACCTCCGAATGCGACCAATTATGTAAGTGTATTTATGTAAGTGCGTTTGTACGTGTATGTTTGGGGGTCTGAAATGGACTAATCTACTTCACAATATTCCTTATGGGAACAAATTCGGTCAGTACTGGCACCTGAACATATTTCTGGAGTGAAAAAATATCGTTAACCGGGGGTCCATGTATATAATTTTAAAAAGCGATAAAATGTTCAGTAAATGGGGTTTTTAAACGTTATGTGATGCCAACGGTAGCGGGGGGCCCACTGTGTATGAAAATTGTATATCAGGGGACCCCCGCAAACAATCACCTCCCAATCGACCAATTAGTAAGTTATTTATGAAAGCTGTTTGTATTATGTTTGGGGGTCTAAATGGACAACCCTACTTCAAATTTTCCCTATGGGAAAAAATTGGTCAAAAACCGCACAAAACATTTTCTGGAATGAAAAAAATCGTTAACCCGGGGGGGGTCCACTGTGTATATATGTGTTGTGTTGTGGTGTGTGTGTGTTGTGGTGTGTGTGTGTGTGTTGTGGTGTGTGTGTGGTGGTGTGTGTGTGGGGGTTGTGTGGAAAAACACACAGTTCATATATAACTTAAAATATATAGTAATAGATATTATACCTTTCATCTACAAATATAAAAATATACCTGGGGATATCACACACAACAATACCACTTTTCTACTCTTCAGCCTAACTATATTTAATAATTTAACAAATCTTGGTAAATCAGCCACATTTTGGAAGATTCAGTGACCCCAGAAGAACTGCCTTCTACTTCTTACAAACCTTTTTTAAATTTAAAGTCTCAAGACAGTCATCTATAATGTTTCTAACGTTTGTGAAACCTAGCCTCGAGGTTGCCAAAGCTGGATTTGGCACCTACCGCCCGGGAAAAGGCTCGTGTTTGGGGCCCCCGCATAAAGCTGAGAAAGAGAAGGAAGAGCAAAAGAGGGCAGACTATGAGGAGTTTTTTTGATCCTACGATGCACAGTACTTAACCCTTTGAGGTCGACGGCCTCTCCAAAACTCGTTCTCGGGGTCGGCCAAATTTAAAAAAAAAAAAAATTTTTTTCTCTTATAAAAGATAGAAATCTTTTCCCGATCAAAAGACACCAAAAGTTTGAAATTGATAGAAAACTTAGAATTATGCTCCCAAAGTTAGCGGCCGGCGATTTTTACCCCATGGCGATTTTGCCCACTTTGAGCCCCATTTTGGGGCCAATTTCACTGTACTAGTCGAAAAAAAAACATAATTTTTCGCTAGAACTCCATTTTTTTCTATCGAATGGTGCAAAAAAACCACTCTTTATGAAATTCAACTATCCAGACAGTGGTCAGAATTTAGCAATTTTCCCAATTCCACAAATTTCAAAAGATCCAATTTCCGAAAGGGCCCCAAATAAACAAAAAAGACATTCCGGCACAAAAATGACTTTCCTCTGTCATTATCATGTCTCAATCCCCTTTATTTTCTTTTTTTCCATTTTAAAATTTTTATTTCACAAAAAATATAAGTTTTACTGTTATCAGACTACTGCATTATGTAAAAAATGGTATAAATATTATTGGTTGCACTTGTGAAAGAATATTTAAATCACCATTGACGTGTATTGCAAAAGCTTGGCACGATTTGTTTATTTTTAAGTTTTTTTAAAAATCGAACATTTCTGCTACTTTGAGCTCAATTTTAAGGGACCTTTTTTTTGTAAAACCAGTCAAAATCATCTCAATTTCTGTAATATGTCTTCCATTCTATAAAATTTAGACCAAGAAAACTAGAATACAACAATAAATACCATACAAAAAACACGCAAAGTCCTGTTTATTTAAAAAAAAAGGCAAAGTTTTTTTTTCTCATTATGCACTGTTTTGGGTGCAGGGGTTTTTTTTAGACGTGCCACTGACCAATAGACCCATTCTTTCATTTTAAGGCCTACCCCTTTCTCCCACTAATTTGAGGCCCTAGAAATTTTTTGATACTAGTACGTCAAAAAAAAAACCCTACCGTAAAACGTACATACGACAAAACCCCAAAGGGTTAAAGGTGAATTTGCCTTCTAAACTGACTCCCACGCAAAAAATCAGCAAAAAAGCTTAGCCCCAGAGAAAAAGAAAAAGCAAAGTTGCCAATTTCCCGAAAAATTTTTAAGAGCACAATATCAGGAAAGGGGGGAGAAAAAAAATATAAGGCCTTGTTTCAGCTTTAGAAGAAGCGAAGGCCTTCCCTTTAAGCTTACAGCTGTTGAGAAGGTGAGCATCAGCTGAAAGGTGGGGGAAATGGCT
The DNA here is from genome assembly GCF_026875155.1 of Cherax quadricarinatus. Lineage (NCBI taxonomy): Eukaryota > Metazoa > Arthropoda > Malacostraca > Decapoda > Parastacidae > Cherax > Cherax quadricarinatus. The sequence goes on along the minus strand of NC_069484.1, from coordinate 25,457,163 downwards.
ATCCTACTGGGGGGCACCACTAAAAAAAAAAAAAACGAGCCTCAAGTAAACCCCTTGGTGCTTGGAAAAGACATTATTATAATTACATCAAGAAGAGGTTAACTGAAATACTGTAGTGGTGATAAATGATGTGCGGTAGTGGGGATAAATGATGGCTGGTATGGGATAAATGATGTGCTGGGAAATGGTATTAATATGTGCTGGTAGTGGTGTAAATGATTGGGTGGGAGTGGTGATAAATGAAATATGTATTGGGGTAAAAGAAGTACAGTATTGGGGATAAAAAAGTGCTGGGAGTGGTGATAAATGATGTGCTGGTATGGTGATAAATATGTGGGGTGGTAGTGGGGATAAATTATGTGTGGTATGGTGATAAATGAGTGCTGGTAGTGGTGATAAAAGATGGCGGTAGTGGGGTAAAAAGAAGTACTATATTGGTGATAAATGAGGCTGGAGGGGGGATAACTGAAAAACTAGTATGATATATATGGTAGTGCGGATAAATGAGTGGGTAGGATATAAAAAGATTTCTGGTAGCAGTGATAATGATATGCTTTAGCTTTGATAAATCATAATGATCATGAATGCCACTAGTTTGATATGGGAAGTTTGGAATTTTGAAACGAAAAGATTTTAGTGTGACATTTTAAAGTGGCAAAATACATTTTTCATTTTGCCACAAGGTTCCTTACTGGACCACTGTTGTTCCTACTACTAGATACTGGGACGTGTGTTGTTCAAAAAGGTTCCTTACTGGTCCACTATTGTTTTTGCTACTAGACAGTGGGATGTGTTGTTCCACAAAGTTCCTTACTGGACAACTATTGTTACTGCTACTGAGACTGTGGGATGTGTGGTTCTCCACAAGGTTCTGTACTGAATTGCAACTGTTCCTGAGATACATAAACAATATACGTACCTGAGAAAATGAAAGAACCCTCCCTAGCCCTCTTTATGAATTATGTAAAGCTAATGAAAAAATAAAACCCTGGAGAGGACAAGAAAAAAGCTTCAGCTTCACCTACACAAAGTACAAAGCTTGTCATACAAGTGGCTATTGGAGTACAACCACCCAGAAAATGCAAGGTTATGGTAAGCAAAACTATAATGTTATACTGGTTCAGAGCATCCCAGGAGTAAACATCGTACTGAATATTTCTCCAGAAGTTAACATCAGCTGAGTAGCTTTTAAGATAAATGTGCGAATTTCTAACTAAAGAATTTTTAGCTTTCAAGTATCTCAGTATTAAATAATTTGCAACAATGTATGCAACATCTATGTGGCCTGCCATCGAGTACACAGCCTGAGCATGAAACCCACATCTGTTCATAAACGTTAATAATTCAGGGCACAGGTCAGTGAATATTTTTTTGGGTATTACAGTACCCCAGAACAAATTTGTGTACAGTAAAATTCCCCACTAAAATTGAAAGTCCACAGAATCTGGAAAACACAAGGAGAATTCAAATTCAAAATAGTTTACCGAATCCATATGTGTGGAGAATAAAGTCATAAAAGCTGAAAAGTATGTATTGTATGAAATAAAGACACTTTAAAAATAAAACACAAAATTAACAAAATATTTAAATAAAAAATAAATAATTTTTTGTGAAATTTCTGCTTATTGAGCCTTTATTACCCCAGAGATTTTCACTTTTACTCCATTTAGGGTCATTTATCTTGGTTCCCTGACCTCTTAACAGAAAGTTCAGCAAGATTTATTCCAGAATAATGGAAAATGATCTACAGTGGTACCTTGAATTTCGAACAGCTCTCAACGCAAACAATTATGTAAGTTTATTTTTTAAGTGCTTTTCTAAGTGTATTTTTGGGGGTCTGAAACAGACTACTCTAATTTACATTATTCCTTATAGGAACAAATTCATTCGGTAATGGCACTCGAACAGCCTTCTGGAACAAATTAAGGCCAAAATTCGAGGTACCACTTTATGTATAGTAAAAGATATGTACCCGATGATATTAGTGAATAAAAGACCAGGGGGAGATATGATTATGACATAGATGCTCCAAAGTTTTCAGAGGAAGGATAAAAGAAGCAATGAGAAAGACTGGTGGAGAGGAGCAAAACAGGTTTAAGAGGGAACAAGATAAAAAAAAAATATAGTTCATGAAGATTAACCCTTATACTGTCCAAACATAGATCTACATTTTTTCAACATTTGAAAGTTTTGTAAAAAAACGTAGAGCTGCTTCGCTTTTTTTTTTACCTTTGAAAATGTGTAAAAAAAAACTTTGATCTACATTTTTTTTTGTTATATTTGAAAATATGTAAAAAAATGTAGATCTACTTTTGGAGCATTACGTATGTGAACGTAGATCTGTTTGGACAGTTTAAGGGTTAAAAATAAAAATACAAAAAGTAATTAATGAATGAAAATTAAAAAACAAAAGTTAAAAGCAAAAATTCATAAAAGAACAAAAGTCAAAAAGCAAAATATCGTTCACGAACAAAAATTAAAAAGCAAAAAAAATTGTTCGTGAACAAAAATTAAAAAAATAAAAATCATGAACATAAAAAAAATTTGTTCACGAGCAAGAAAAAAAATTCATAATTAATAAAAAAAATTAACAGGTAAAAGAATTATAAAAAATTATTGATGACAATGAATTAAAAATCACTGATAAACAAGAAACAACAACACACAATAATTAAAAAAAAATACATATAAAAATAGAAATGAAAATAAAAAATAATACCTGAAGTATACCTGTATGATACCTGGAGTATACACGTAGGATACCTGGAGTATACCTGAAGCATACCCAGAGGATACCTAGAGTATACCTACATAATACCTGGAGTATACCTGGAGCATATCCGAAGTATACATGGCGGATACCTGATGTATACCTGGAGGATACTTAACGAATATTTGGAGGATTCTTGGAGTATACCAGAGGTATACCTGGAGTATACCCAGATAATACCTGGAGTATACCTAGAGCATACCTGTAATATAACTGGAGGATATTTGAAGTGTACATGAAGCATACCTGGGGTATACATGGAGAATACCTAGAGTATACCTGGAGGGTGTTCTGCCCCCTCCCCCGAGACCCAGTCAGTGACCAGGCCTGGTGGTGGATCAGGGCCTGGTCAACCAGACTGTTACTGCCGGCATCACCTAAAGCAACGTATCAACCACGATCCACTTTTCAATCAAATAAAAAAAATAGTATATAAAAATAAAAACAAGAGAAATACAAAAACACAATTAAAAAAAATAAAAATACATGAAAATTTAAAAAATTATGATTTTCAAAAAGAAGCTTAAAATTAAGAAATAAAAAGACCCGCATAATAAGACTCACAAAAATATATAATTCTAAATTTCGTTTTCTTTTCATCATAATTATCAACACTACTGACACTATCATGATTATCATCACTACTGACACAATGATAATTATCACCACTACTGACACTATCATGATTATCATCATGATAGTTGAGGGCACTCCCTCAACTACCTAAAGTCATACCTCAGCAACAGAAGCCAATATGTGTACACAAATGGGGCAAACTTCCACGCAGCCAATTACAGTTGGGGTCCCACAGGGAAGTGTCCTAGGCCATCTTCTCTTTCTCATATACATAAATGACCTACCAAATGCATCGCAACTACTCAAACCCACACTATTTGCAGATGACGACTGACATACGTCACTCCTCCGAGCCTGTCATGCTAGCCAATACTGTAAATACCGAATTACAGAAAAATATCAACCTGGATGAGGACCAACCAACTGACTCTAACACTGAAAAAACCTACCACATTCGTTTGGTAACAGAGCTGCAGAGTCTCTCTGAACATAATGATAAATTGGAATCACCTTCACAACTCAGAGGAAATTTCCTAGGAATCCACCTTGATAATAGACCTCAAATTTCATACCACATATAACAAATTTCAAAAAAAATTTCCAAGACCGTAGGCATACTATCGATGATATGGTACTTTGTTCCACAGTCAGCCCTCCTGGCCATCTATATCACTCATTATTTAACTATCTCACCTATGGAAATTTGTGCATGGGCTTCAACAACAAATATAAACCATCTCAGACCACTGTCACCCAACAAAAGGCTGCAGTCAAATAAATAACAAATTCCCACTACAGACAGCACACTCACAATATTCTCAAAAACTTAAACCCCTACTCCACAATACAAAACATCCATACTTCATTACTGCAACCTTCTACATACATAGAACACTTAACTCTGACATAAACCTCCCCTCAACATCTCCTTACCAACCTCACAAGAACACATGACCATAACACCAAGACACAGATCACTCTTTGATGTTCTCGTGTCCATCGCACGACTATGGCAAAAACTCAATGCACAGTAAAAGGCCTAAATCTGGATTTCATTACCTGTTGAATTTACCGAAACACTGTCTGTTTTATAAATTCAAGTCCTCTCAAAAATCACTTATAACCCACCAACTAAAATAAATACTGAAATAATTGTATCTCACAGATTGTATCTCATTATATTATCTCATTATGTCTGTATCTCATAAATTTCAACCTGTGCCCAATCAAACTTTGTTACTATTTAACTTCATTACCTAACAGAATACTCCATTCTACGATTACACAGCAACACAGTAAAAAGCCAATATGACCTGTCTTTGTAATACTACATTTGTACTAAATATATCTGTTTTACATAATTTTTGTACCACTGAATATATCATTGCTTAGTTAATCTTAAAGGTTATTTTTAAGCCTGCCCGTAATGCTATGCATTCAAGTGGCTTTGGCATGTGCATTTAACTGTATTCTTTAGTACTTCACTGTATCTGTTCAAATTAATAAATAAATAAAATTAAATAAATAATAAATCCACTTACTGGACACTATCACGATTTATCATCACTACTGACATACTATCCATGATTTTCATCACTATCTGACCACTATCATGATTATCATCACTACTGATCACTATCACGGATTATCATCACTACTAACACTATCTTTATCATCACTAGCGCACATATCATGATTATATCACAAACTGACACTATGATTATAATCACTACTGACACAAATAAATCATATTATCACAACTACTGACACAATCATAATTATTCACACTACTGACACAATCATAATATCCCCCAATACTGACACAATCATAATATTATCACCACTACTGACCACTATCATGACCACAATGGAAATAAGTCACTCTGACTTTTTTTGGGTTATCCTAGGTTCTCTACACATATGCTGCTATGCATGATAATCTATGTAACTGTATTTGTGAATAACTGAATAAAATTACTTATGATTAACACCAATTACTGACCCTACCTTATCACCAATACTGCACTATTCATATTATCACCGCCACTACCTGACACTATTCATGTTTCACCACTACTGACACTATCATGATTACTGACTACCTTATCACCACTACTGACACTACCTTATCACCACTACTGCCACTATCATCACCACCACCACTACTGACATGACCAAAAATATCACCCACTACTCACTACCATAGTTATCACCACTACATTGCCAAAATTTATCCCCACATACCACGGTAACCTTTTTTTTTTAACAGTTATCACCATTACCAGGACTACAGTTGCACCTTACCAGGACTACAGTTATCACGATACCTGGGACTACAGTTATCACCACTTACCAGTACTACAGTTATCACCATTACCAGGGACTACTCAGTATCACCATGACAAGGACTACAGTTATCACGACTACCAGGACTACAGTTATCACCACTACCAGTACATCAGTTATCACCAGTACAAACACATCATTTATCACAACTACCTACACATCATTTATCACCATTACCAGCACATTATCACCACTACCAGTACATCATTTATCACCATTACCAGCACATCACCACTACCAAAACATCATTTATCATCACTACCAGCACATCATTTATCACTACCAGTACTTCAGTTATCACCACTACCAGCACATTTATTGCTACCAGTACTTCTGGTATCACCACTATGAGTACATCATTTATCACCACTACCAGTACATCATTTATCATCACTACAGGTACTTCAGTTATCACCTCTTGTATGTAATCAGTATTGATGTCTTTTCCAAGCCACCCAAGAGGTAGACATCGAGGCTCGCTTTTTTTATAGTGGTATCCCCAGTAGGCCTAGTCCACTGTTCTCTCAGCTGATGCTTACCTTCTCAACACCTATAAGCTTCAAAGAAGGCTTTTGCTTCTTCCTCAAGCTGAAACAAGATCTTATCATTTTCTTTCTTCCTTTCCTGAAGTTCACGCTCTTCAAAATTCTTCAGGAACTCGGCAACTTCTGCCTCTTTTTTCTTCAACACTAGGCCAAGTTTCTTCTGCTGATTCCTTGCGTTGGGGTCAGTCTCGAAGAGCAAAATTCACAATGAGTACTGGCATCGTAGGCAATCAAAAATTCCTCATACTCTGCCATCTTTCGTTTCTTCCTTCTCTTTTCTCAGCTTTACACTGGGCTCAAACACGAGCCTTTTCCCGGGAGCGGTAGGCTGCCAGTCTCGAGCCTTGGCCCATCAAGGCACTAGTTTTCACACACCTCGGGAATACATTCTTCAGATGTCTGTCTTGAGATTTATTTCTAAATGTTTTGTAAGTAGTAGAAGGAAATTCTTCTGGATATCCAAAATGCAGACTGATTTACCAAGATTTAGTTAAATTTTTAAATATAGTTAGGCTAGAATAGTAGAACAGTGGTATATGTTGTGTGTGATATCCCCAGGAATATTATATAATTTGTTAAATGAATGGATATAATTACTATAAACTATATATATTTAAGTTACATATAAATTATATAGTTATGCTACAAGCTCTATATATATATATATATAGATATATATATTTATTCTATATTTTTATATATTTGGTATTAACCTTGGTAATAAAATACAACAAGTTGGTTTAGAAAGGGGACACGTAAGCAAAACTATAAACATATTTATTAGAAACGTTTCGGTCTGGGCCTTGATAACTTCTAACAAGGGTCCCAGGACCCCGAAATGTTTTCTAATAAATATGTTATAGTGTTTGCTTATGTCTCTTTCTAAACATATATATATATATATTATATATACATTATATAAATATGTATATGTAACTTTATAATTTATAGTATAACTTAAATATATATAGAACTTATATCCATTCATCTACATATTAAATATTCCTGGCGGATATCAACACAAAACATATACCACTGTTCTACTATTATAGCCTAAATATATTAATAATTTAACTAAATCTTGTAAATCAAGTCCACATTTTGTGAAAAAGACCTCAGTGATCCAGAAGAACTTCCTTCTACTTCTTACAAACCTTAGTAATAAGAAGTCTCAAGAAGACATCTGAATAATGTATTCTCGAGGAGTTGTGAAACCTAGTGCCTTGATGGTGGCCAAAGGCTCGAGACTTGGCAGCCTACGATCCCGGGAAAAGGCTCGTGACTTGGGCCCAGCGTAAAAGCTGAAGAAAGAGAAGGAAGATCGAAGATTGCAGAGTATGAGGAGATTTTTGATGCCTACGATGCTCAGTCTCATTGGTGAAATTTTGCTCTTCGTAAGACTGACTCCAACGACAAGAATCAGCAGAAGAAAGCTTGGGCCTACGAGAAGAAGAAAAAGAGCAGACAGAAGTTGCTGAGTTCCTGAGGAATTTTGAAGACGGTGAACTTCAAAAGGAAGAAAGAAAATGGATAAAGGTTTTGTTTCAGCTTGAGGAAGAAGCAAGGGCCTTCCTTCAAGCTTACAGGTGTGAGTAGGTGAACATCAGTTGAGAGAAGAGTGGACTCGGCCTCTGGGGGACACCACTATAAAAAAAAAACGAGCCTCGATTGTCTACCTCTTGGTGGCTTGGAAAGACATTATCAATTACTGTTACACTTACAAGAAGAGGTGATAACTGAATTACTAGGTAGTTGTTGATAAATGATGTGCTGGTAAGTAGTGATAAATGATTGTGCTGGTAGTAATTATAAATGATGTGCTGGTAGTAGTGATAAATGATGTGCTGGTAGTAGTGTTAAATGATGTTGCTGGTATGGTAGTTTGGTAGTAGTGATATAAAAATGATGTGCTTGGTTGTAGTGATAAATGATGTGTTGTAGTAGTGATAATTGATGTGCTGGTAGTAGTGATAAATGATTGTTGCGGGTTAGTCTAGTGATAAATGATGTGCTGATAGTGTGATAACTGAAGTAAAGTAGTGATAAATGTGCTGATAGTTGTGTTAAGTGAAGTTACTTAGTAGTGGTGAATTATGTGCTGGTAGTTTGCAATAGTGAAGTGTTGGTAGTTGTGATAAGTGAAGTGCTGGTAGTTGTGAATTAGCGAAATGTTTTTAATGGTGACAATTAAAGCACTTTAAAACATTTTTCATGTGGTTTTTTGCTAGGTTCACTTACTGGACCACTATTGTTCCTGTTACTAGACAGTGGGACGACTGTGGGGTTCCACAAAGTTTTGTACTGGAACCCCTATTGTTCCTGCTATAGACAATGGGACACGTGGTGCTCTGCAAATGTTCCTTATTGGATCACTATTGTTCCACAACAGTGGTTCAATAAGGTTCTGTATGAACAACTACTTTGTTGTTCCAACAAGGCTCCTTACTGGACCTCTCTTTGTCCTGCTATGCAGTGAGCACCATGTGATAATCTCAAGGTTCCTTACAGGGCCACTATGTGCTGCTATTAGGACAGTGGGATGTTGTGGTTTCCGCAAGGTTCTGTACTGAAATGCTACTGTCTTGAGATACATTAAAACAATATACCTGACAAAATGAAAGACACTCTCCCTAGCCATGAGTGAATTAAGTACAGCTAATGGAAAAAAATTAAAACCCTGGGAAGACAGAAAAAAGCTTCAGTTTGACCTACACAAAATACAAAGCTTGTCATAAAAAAAGGTGGCTATTTTGAGAGTCAACTCTAGGAATTGCCAAGGTTATGGTAAGCATCCTATAATGGTAATACTGACTCAGATGCATCCCAGGAGTATAAACACAGTACTGAACTTTTCCAGAAGAGTGTATCAGTCCGAGTAGCTTTTAAGGTAAATGTGTGAATTTCTACCCAAAGAATTTTAACTTTAACGAATCTCAGTATTGAATCATGATCACGACAATATTATGCAACCATCTATGAGGCCGCTCATCGAGTATGCAGCCTCTGGCACTAATACCCACATCTGTTCGTACACGTTAATAATTTAGAGCAGAGGTCGGTGAACATTTTTTTGGGGGTATTATCCAAAACAAATATGAATACATGAAATTCCCCCCATAGACTTGAAAGTCAACTCAGAATCCAGAAGCACAAGAGAATTCAAATTCAAAATGGTTCAGTGAATCCATTTTTATTTAGAAATACAGTTATAAAAGCTGGAAAAGTGTAATATATGGAATTCAAGCAACTTTAAAAATGAAATGCAAAATTAAAATATTAAATGTAAATTTTTTTTTTTTGTTGCAATTTGTGCTTATGAGCCTTTATTACCACAAAGATTTTCACTTTTACCCCATTTGGGAGTAATTTACCCCAGTTACCTGACCTCTTTAACAGAAAGTCTCAGCAAAATTTATTCCAGGAATAAAGAAAACATGAACCTATATAGATATACAGTGGTACCTAATGTTTTGAACTGCTCCCAATTCGGAACAATTATGTAAGTGTGTTCGCATAAGTGAATATTTGGGGGTCTGAAACGGACTAATTCAATTACGTTATTCCTTATGGGAACAACATTCGTTTGGCATTGGCACTCGACAGCATTCTGGAATGAAAGTAAGTTCAAAACTCAGGGGTATACCATTGTAGTAAAAGATATGTACTGATGATATTGAGGATAAAAGGACTAGGGGGAGATATGGTTATGAATAGATGTTCCAAAAGTTTTCATTGGGACAGTATTTATTTATTTTATTTATTTATTAATTTTTGAAACTGATAACAGTGAGTACAAAGGAATACGTGTTATTAGCAGTTGACAACATGAACAAGCCCCTTGTATGCAGAGCATTATCAGGCATTATGGGAGGCTAAATTAACTTAATCTTAAACTAAGCGCGCAAATGATATATTCAGTTTTGTAAAAAACATTTTGTTAAAAGATAAACAATTTCAGCACCCAAATGGAATTTACAAGACAGGTCATATGGTCATTTACTGTGTTGCTGTGCCCCTCAAGGAAGGTTCCGTGATGTTGAGTGAGGGCTCTTGATTTAGGAATTTGGATCTGTGCCTACAGTTCCCGAATTAAGCCTTGAAGGCCTTTCCACAATCCCCTCCCCCCGACGTGTATAATACTCCGGGTTTTGCGCTTCCCCTTGATGTATTAATAATAATAATGTGTTGCTGTGCATTTCGTACAGAATGGAGCTATTCTGTTAGGTAATGTAATTAAAAAAATGTAAAGTTGATATTGGGTCACAGGTTAGACATTTTTGAGATACAATATATGAGAAACTTTACGAGATACAATTTATGAGATACCAATTATTCAGTATTATTTATGTGTGGGTGAGTAAGTGATTTTTGAGGATAAAGAAAGCAATGAGAAAGATGGTTTAGAGAGGAGTGAAACAGGTATAAGAAGGGAACAAGAAAAAAAATAGTTCATGAATCATATATAAATAAATGTAAAAAGCAAAAAACGTGTCATGGAACGCAAAAATTGAAAAGTAAAAAAAACTGTTCAAAACAAAAATTAAAAAAAAAAAATCATTCATGAATGTAAACTAAAGCAACTGTTCATTAACAAAAAAATATTCATGATATACGAATAAAAAAACCAGTAATTAATAAGTAAAAGAATATAATAAATGGATTCGTCGTGGAAGAATAACAAAATCGATGATATGTTAACAAGACACAACAGTACTTAAAAAAAATAAAAAAATAGTTGGTGGAACCCTTGACCACGAGTTTATCCATTCCAGGAGCTAGTTCAAACTAGTTTACTGTATATCAAATTAATTTTCCTAATGTAAATTAATTAAAAATGGCCATTAATTCGTTCCTGCACTCAGGAGAGATGAGCTCCCTCAGGAAGGTGGCCTGGAGGCTAAAGCTCCCGCTTCACCACAGGGGGCCCGGGTTCGAATTCCCGGTGGGTGTGAAACATTTCGACATTGTTTCCCTTAACCACCTGTTGACCTGTTCACCTTAGCAGCAAATAGGTTACCTGGGAGTTAGTGACTGTGTGGGTCGCATCTGGGGGACAGGACTTAAGGACCCTATGGAAAGAAGTTAGACGCCTCGATGGCAACTTGATTTTCTTGGGTTATCCTGGGGGTGGCTAAACCCTACAGGGTTTTAAAAATCCGAATGAAATCTTATCTTAAGGTTCCTTGACGCTGGTGAGGGCTCTTGATCTAGGGAAATTGTATCTGTGCTCCAGTTCCCTGAATTAAACCTGTATGCCTTCTCCCCCCATAGGCGCTGTTTAATCCTACGGGTTTAGCGCTTCCCCCTTAATAATAATAATAATAATAATAATAATAATAATAATAATAATAATAATGGAGACGAGAAAAAATACTTGATTATTATTATAATCAAGGGGGAAGCGCTAAACCCGGAGGATTATACAGCGCCTGGGGGGGGGGATGTGGAAGGCATTCAGGCTTAATTCGGGGAACTGGAGCTCAGATCCAATTCCCTAATTCAAGAGCCCCTCACCAACATCAAGGAACCTTCCTTGAGGGGAAAAAATACTTGAACATGACCCTATTATCAACTGTACAACTTATTTATCTATCACAGTTCATCTAATATGGCATAATATAATTAGCACAGAAACATAGCATATACTCTAGCATGAATAAAATAGGCAGCAGCAGAAGCATCCGCCATTTCTGTTACTATTTAACTATAGTATCTTCCCATGTTCTTACTGTAAGGGAAAAACGGAGTATTTTTGAGGCTAAACTGCAGTAGATCACTAGGACCCATGGTTAGAAAAAAGAAATGTGGCTAAATGACTAGAAAAAATACCAACAAGCAGGAGAGAACTGCCCCCACAGGGATGTAAATATGTTCACTGCTTACCAGCTGTGCCATCAGCTGTTAAGCAGTAAACATGTTTACTATTATGCATTATTATTATTAATTTAGGCATCTGAAGCTCTATCGTTATTATAATAATAATTATTATATTATTACTAGTAGTAGTATTACGTATTATTAATATTGCTCTTATTATTATTTTTTTTTAATAATAATACAGTAGACCGGTATTGAGGAATTGCTGCACAGTTTTATGTAACACGTCATATAAAACATTTAACGTGCACAAATATCCCGCACATAAAAGAGAGAAGCTTACGACGACGTTTCGGTTCGACTGGGTGTCTTTGCTGTGGACGTTTCGCCATCCAGTGGCTGGCTGGATGGCGAAACGTCTACGATAGGGATGCCCGCGTGTTGCGCATGTGTCTTAATTTCATCTTGTCGGTATTATATACCATTCTTGTACTACTACTACCACCACCTCTTCCTGCCTGTATATAGCCGTCCTGCTCAATTTGGTTAGTGATATATGTTTTTATGATTAGAGTTGGGTATAGTCCTGACACTTTTCCTCTTAAGATTTTTCCCTCTCCCCGACTATCTTCTTCATCCTGTCCCCACTTGTCCCTCGCCCCTAGTGGGCCCTTACCTGAGAGTCCTCAGTTCAGTTCTGGTTAGTGTGACTTTGTAAATGGTCCAAGTCGGACTGAAACGTCGTCGTAAGCTTCTCTCTTTTGTGTGCGGGTTATTTCTGTATCGTTCCAGTCACGGTATTGTGTCTTTTTTTTTTTTTTGTTATTTAACATGGTTCAGTTTGTGGGAAGGAAAAATAAAAAATTCTCTTTTGTCAATTATTATCATCATAAAATGATGTGGGGTAGGGATAAATGATGTGCTGGTAGTGGTGATTATGATGTGCTGGTAGTGGTGATAAATGATGTGCTGGTAGTGGTGATAAATGATGTGCTGGTAGTGGTGATAAATGAAGTACTAGTATTGGTGATAAATGAAGTACTAGTATTGGTGATAAATGATGTGCTGGTAGTGGTGATAAATGATGTGCTGGTAGTGGTGATAAATGATGTGCTGGTAGTGGTGATAAATGATGTGCTGGTAGTAGTGATAAATGATGTGCTGGTAGTGGTGATAAATGATGTGCTGGTAGTGGTGATAAATGATGTGCTGGTAGTGGTGATAAATGAAGTACTAGTATTGGTGATAAATGATGTGCTGGTAGGGGTGATAACTGAAATACTAGTAGTGATGATATATGATGTAGTGCGGATAAATGATGTGCTGGTAGTGATGATAAATGATGTGCTGGTAGCAGTGATAACTGATATGCTTGTAGCTTTGATAAAGTCGTAATGATCACTGAAGTGCCACTAGTTTGATATGGGAAGTGTTGGTAATTGTGATAACTGAAATGATTTTAGTGGTGACATTTAAAGTGTCAAAATACATTTTTCATGTGTTGTTCCACAAGGTTCCTTACTGGACCACTGTTGTTCCTACTACTAGATACTGGGACGTGTGTTGTTCAAAAAGGTTCCTTACTGGTCCACTATTGTTTTTGCTACTAGACAGTGGGATGTGTTGTTCCACAAAGTTCCTTACTGGACAACTATTGTTACTGCTACGAGACTGTGGGATGTGTGGTTCTCCACAAGGTTCTGTACTGAATTGCAACTGTTCCTGAGATACATAAACAATATACGTACCTGAGAAAATGAAAGAACCCTCCCTAGCCCTCTTTATGAATTATGTAAAGCTAATGAAAAAATAAAACCCTGGAGAGGACAAGAAAAAAGCTTCAGCTTCACCTACACAAAGTACAAAGCTTGTCATACAAGTGGCTATTGGAGTACAACCACCCAGAAAATGCAAGGTTATGGTAAGCAAAACTATAATGTTATACTGGTTCAGAGCATCCCAGGAGTAAACATCGTACTGAATATTTCTCCAGAAGTTAACATCAGCTGAGTAGCTTTTAAGATAAATGTGCGAATTTCTAACTAAAGAATTTTTAGCTTTCAAGTATCTCAGTATTAAATAATTTGCAACAATGTATGCAACATCTATGTGGCCTGCCATCGAGTACACAGCCTGAGCATGAAACTCACATCTGTTCATAAACGTTAATAATTCAGGGCACAGGTCAGTGAATATTTTTTTGGGTATTACAGTACCCAGAACAAATTTGTGTACAGTAAAATTCCCCACTAAAATTGAAAGTCCACAGAATCTGGAAAACACAAGGAGAATTCAAATTCAAAATAGTTTACCGAATTCATATGTGTGGAGAATAAAGTCATAAAAGCTGAAAAGTATGTATTGTATGAAATAAAGACACTTTAAAAATAAAACACAAAATTAACAAAATATTTAAATAAAAAATAAATAATTTTTTGTGAAATTTCTGCTTATTGAGCCTTTATTACCCCAGAGATTTTCACTTTTACTCCATTTAGGGTCATTTATCTTGGTTCCCTGACCTCTTAACAGAAAGTTCAGCAAGATTTATTCCAGAATAATGGAAAATGATCTACAGTGGTACCTTGAATTTCGAACAGCTCTCAACGCAAACAATTATGTAAGTTTATTTTTTAAGTGCTTTTCTAAGTGTATTTTTGGGGGTCTGAAACAGACTACTCTAATTTACATTATTCCTTATAGGAACAAATTCATTCGTAATGGCACTCGAACAGCCTTCCTGGACAAATTAAGGCCAAAATTCGAGGTACCACTTTATGTATAGTAAAAGATATGTACCCGATGATATTAGTGAATAAAAGACCAGGGGGAGATATGATTATGACGTAGATGCTCCAAAGTTTTCAGAGGAAGGATAAAAGAAGCAATGAGAAAGACTGGTGGAGAGGAGCAAAACAGGTTTAAGAGGGAACAAGATAAAAAAAAAATATAGTTCATGAAGATTAACCCTTATACTGTCCAAACGTAGATCTACATTTTTTCAACATTTGAAAGTATGTAAAAAAACGTAGAGCTGCTTCGCTTTTTTTTTACCTTTGAAAATGTGTAAAAAAAAACTTTGATCTACATTTTTTTTTTTTTATATTTGAAAATATGTAAAAAAATGTAGATCTACTTTTGGAGCATTACGTATGTGAACGTAGATCTGTTTGGACAGTTTAAGGGTTAAAAATAAAAATACAAAAAGTAATTAATGAATGAAAATTAAAAAAACAAAAGTTAAAAGCAAAAATTCATAAAAGAACAAAAGTCAAAAAGCAAAATATCGTTCACGAACAAAAATTAAAAAGCAAAAAAATTGTTCGTGAACAAAAATTAAAAAAATAAAAATCATGAACATAAAAAAAATTGTTCACGAGCAAGAAAAAAAATTCATAATTAATAAAAAAAATTAACAGGTAAAAGAATTATAAAAAATTATTGATGACAATGAATTAAAAATCACTGATAAACAAGAAACAACAACACACAATAATTAAAAAAAAATACATATAAAAATAGAAATGAAAATAAAAAATAATACCTGAAGTATACCTGTATGATACCTGGAGTATACACATAGGATACCTGGAGTATACCTGAAGCATACCCAGAGGATACCTAGAGTATACCTACATAATACCTGGAGTATACCTGGAGCATATCCGAAGTATACATGGCGGATAACCTGATGTATACCTGGAGGATACTTAACGAATATTTGGAGGATTCTTGGAGTATACCAGAGGTATACTGGAGTATACCCAGATAATACCTGGAGTATACCTAGAGCATACCTGTAATATAACTGGAGGATATTTGAAGTGTACATGAAGCATACCTGGGGTATACATGGAGAATACCTAGAGTATACCTGGAGGGTGTTCTGCCCCCTCCCCCGAGACCCAGTCAGTGACCAGGCCTGGTGGTGGATCAGGGCCTGGTCAACCAGACTGTTACTGCCGGCATCACCTAAAGCAACGTATCAACCACGATCCACTTTTCAATCAAATAAAAAAAATAGTATATAAAAATAAAAACAAGAGAAATACAAAAACACAATTAAAAAAAATAAAAATACATGAAAATTTAAAAAATTATGATTTTCAAAAAGAAGCTTAAAATTAAGAAATAAAAAGACCCGCATAATAAGACTCAAAAAAATATATAATTCTAAATTTCGTTTTTCATTTATCATCACTACTGACACTATCATAATTATCATCACTACTGACACTATCATAATTATCAACACTACTGACACTATCATGATTATCATCATGATAGTTGAGGGCACTCCCTCAACTACCTAAAGTCATACCTCAGCAACAGAAGCCAATATGTGTACACAAATGGGGCAAACTTCCACGCAGCCAATTACAGTTGGGGTCCCACAGGGAAGTGTCCTAGGCCCTCTTCTCTTTCTCATATACATAAATGACCTACCAAATGCATCGCAACTACTCAAACCCACACTATTTGCAGATGACACTACATACGTCTACTCCCACCCGAGCCCAGTCATGCTAGCCAATACTGTAAATACCGAATTACAGAAAATATCAACCTGGATGAGGACCAACCAACTTACTCTAAACACTGACAAAACCTACCACATTCAGTTTGGTAACAGAGCTGCAGATGTCTCTCTGAACATAATGATAAATGGATCACCTATCACAAAACTCAGAGGGAAAATTCCTAGGAATCCACCTTGATAATAGACTCAAATTTCAAACACATATACAACAAATTTCCAAAAAAATTTCCAAGACCGTAGGCATACTATTGAAGATATGGTACTATGTTCCACAGTCAGCCCTCCTGGCCCTATATCACTCACTTATTTACCCCTATCTCACCTATGGAATTTGTGCATGGGGCTCAACAACAATAAACCATCTCAGACCACTGATCACCCAACAAAAGGCTGCAGTCAAAATAATAACAAATTCCCACTACAGACAGCACACTCCACCAATATTCAAAACTCTAAACCTACTCACAATACAAAACATCCATACTTATTACTGCACCTACTACATACATAGAACACTTAACTCTGACATAAACCCTCCCCTCAAACATCTCCTTACCAACCTCAACAGAACACATGACCATAACACAAGACACAGATCACTCTTTGATGTTCCTCGTGTCCATCGCACGCTATGCAAAAACTCAATGCACATAAAAGGCCCTAAAATCTGGAATTCATTACCTGTGAATATAACAGAAACACTGTCTGTTTATAAATTCAAGTCCCTTCTCAAAAATCACTTACTCACCCACAACTAAATAAATACTGAATAATTGTATCTCACAGATTGTATCTCATATATGTATCTCATTATTGTATCTCATAAATTTCAACCTGTGACCCAATCAAACTTTGTTACTATTTAACTTCATTACCTAACAGAATACTCCATTCTACTGATTACACAGCAACACAGTAAATGACCATATGACCTGTCTTTGTAATACTCATTTGTACTAAATTGTTATCTGTTTTACAATAATTTTTGTACCACTGAATATATCATTGCTTAGTTAATCTTAAGTTAATTTTAAGCCTGCCCGTAATGCTATGCATTCAAGTGGCTTTGGCATGCTGCATTTAACTGTATTCTTTTGTACTTCACTGTATCATGTTCAAATTAATAAATAAATATATAAATAAATAAATAAATAAATCACTACTGACACTATCACAATTATCATCACTACTGACACTATCATGATTATCATCACTACTGACACTATCACGATTATCATCACTACTGACACTATCATTATCATCACTAGCGACACTATCATGATTATCATCACAACTGACACTATCATGATTATCATCACTACTGACACAATCATAATTATCACCACTACTGACACAATCATAATTATCACCACTACTGACACCATCGTAATTATCACCACTACTGACACCATCATAATTATCACCACTACTGACACAATCATAATTATCACCACTACTGACACAATCATAATTATCACCACTACTGACACTATCATGACCACAATGGAAATAAGTCACTCTGACTTTTTTTGGGTTATCCTAGGTTCTCTACACATATGCTGCTATGCATGATAATCTATGTAACTGTATTTGTGAATAACTGAATAAACTTACTTATGATTACCACCATTACTGACACTACCTTATCACCAATACTGCTACTATCATAATTATCACCACTACTGACACTACCTTATCACCACTACTGCCACTATCATCACCACCACCACTACTGACATGACCAAAATTATCACCACTACTCACTACCATAATTATCACCACTACTATTACCAAAATTATCACCACTACCAGTACTACAGTTATCACCATTACCAGGACTACAGTTATCACCATTACCAGGGCTACAGTTATCACGACTACCAGGACTACAGTTATCACCACTACCAGTACTACAGTTATCACCATTACCAGCACATCACCACTACCAGAACATCATTTATCATCACTACCAGCACATCATTTATCACTACCAGAACATCATTTATCACCACTACCAGTACATCATTTATCATCACTACAGGTACTTCAGTTATCACCTCTTGTATGTAATCAGTATTGATGTCTTTTCCAAGCCACCCAAGAGGTAGACATCGAGGCTCGCTTTTTTTATAGTGGTATCCCCAGTAGGCCTAGTCCACTGTTCTCTCAGCTGATGCTTACCTTCTCAACACCTATAAGCTTCAAAGAAGGCTTTTGCTTCTTCCTCAAGCTGAAACAAGATCTTATCATTTTCTTTCTTCCTTTCCTGAAGTTCACGCTCTTCAAAATTCTTCAGGAACTCGGCAACTTCTGCTCTTTTCTTCTTCTCGTAGGCCCAAGCTTTCTTCTGCTGATTCTTGCGTTGGGAGTCAGTCTTACGAAGAGCAAAATTCACCAATGAGTACTGAGCATCATAGGCATCAAAAATCTCCTCATACTCTGCCATCTTTCGTTCTTCCTTCTCTTTCTCAGCTTTACGCTGGGCCCAAACACAAGCCTTTTCCCGGGAGCGGTAGGCTGCCAAGTCTCGAGCCTTGGCCACCATCAAGGCACTAGGTTTCACAACACCTCGGGAATACATTCTTCAGATGTCTGTCTTGAGACTTATTACTAAAGGTTTGTAAGAAGTAGAAGGCAAGTTCTTCTGGATATCCAAAATGTAGACTGATTTACCAAGATTTAGTTAAATTATTAAATATAGTTAGGCTAGAATAGTAGAACAGTGGTATATGTTGTGTGTGATATCCCCAGGAATATTTAATATATTTGTAGATGAATGGATATAAATATCTATAAACTATATATATTTAAGTTACATATAAATTATATAGTTATGCTACAAAGCTATATATATATATATATATATATATATATATATATATATATATATATATATATATTATATATTATATATATATATATATATATATATATATATAAAACTATGTAATGTAACTATATAATTTATATATAACTTAAATATATATAGATATTTATATCCATTCATCTACATATTAAATATTCCTGGGGATATCACACAACATATACCACTGTTCTACTATTCTAGCCTAACTATATTTAATAATTTAACTAAATCTTGGTAAATCAGTCCACATTTTGGATATCCAGAAGAACTTGCCTTCTACTTCTTACAAACCTTTAGTAATATAAGTCTCAAGACAGACATCTGAAGAATGTATTCTCGAGGAGTTGTGAAACCTAGTGCCTTGATGGTGGCCAAGGCTCGAGACTTGGCAGCCTACTGCTCCCGGGAAAAGGCTCGTGCTTGGGCCCAGCGTAAAGCTGAGAAAGAGAAGGAAGAACGAAAGATGGCAGAGTATGAGGAGATTTTTGATGCCTACGATGCTCAGTACTCATTGGTGAATTTTGCTCTTCGTAAGACTGACTCCCAACGCAAGAATCAGCAGAAGAAAGCTTGGGCCTACGAGAAGAAGAAAAGAGCAGAAGTTGCTGAGTTCCTGAAGAATTTTGAAGAGTGTGAACTTCAGAAAAAGAAGAAAGAAAATGATAAGGTTTTGTTTCAGCTTGAGGAAGAAGCAAAGGCCTTCCTTCAAGCTTACAGGTGTTGAGTAGGTGAACATCAGTTGAGAGAAGAGTGGACTAGGCCTACTGGGGACACCACTATAAAAAAAACGAGCCTCGATGTCTACCTCTTGGGTGGCTTGGAAAAGACATTATCAATACTGATTACATACAAGAAGAGGTGATAACTGAAGTACTAGTAATGATGATAAATGATGTGCTGGTAGTAGTGATAAATGATGTGCTGGTAGTAATTATAAATGATGTGCTGGTAGTAGTGATAAATGATGTGCTGGTAGTAGTGATAAATGATGTGCTTGTAGTAGTGATAAATGATGTGCTGGTAGTAGTGATAAATGATGTGCTGGTAGTAGTGATAAATGATGTGCTGATAGTTGTGATAACTGAAGTAATAGTAGTGATAAATGTGCTGATAGTTGTGTTAAGTGAAGTACTAGTAGTGGTGAATTATGTGCTGGTAGTTGCGATAAGTGAAGTGTTGGTAGTTGTGATAAGTGAAGTGCTGGTAGTTGTGATAAGCGAAGTGATTTTAATGGTGACAATTAAAGCATTGAAAAACATTTTTCATGTGGTTTTCCGCTAGGTTCCTTACTGGACCACTATTGTTCCTGTTACTAGACAGTGGGACATGTGGTGTTCCACAAAGTTTTGTACTGGACCCCTATTGTTCCTGCTAATAGACAATGGGACACGTGGTGCTCTGCAAATGTTCCTTATTGGATCACTATTGTTCCACAACAGTGGTTCAATAAGGTTCTGTACTGAACCACTACTGTGTTGTTCCACAAGGCTCCTTACTGGACCACTCTTGCTCCTGCTACTAGACAGTGAGACATGTGGTACTCTGCAAGGTTCCTTACTGGACCACTATTGTTCCTGCTATTAGACAGTGGGATGTGTGGTTTTCCACAAGGTTCTGTACTGAAATGCTACTGTACTTGAGATTCATAAACAATATACCTGACAAAATGAAAGAACTCTCCCTAGCCATTAGTGAATTATGTACAGCTAATGAAAAAATAAAACCCTGGAGAAGACAAGAAAAAAGCTTCAGTTTGACCTACACAAAATACAAAGCTTGTCATACAAGTGGCTATTGGAGTTCAACCCTCCAGGAAGTGCAAGGTTATGGTAAGCATCCCTATAAATGTTATACTGACTCAGAGCATCCCAGGAGTAAACACAGTACTGAACATTTCTCCAGAAGTTATCAGCCAAGTAGCTTTTAAGGTAAATGTGTGAATTTCTAACCAAAGAATTTTTAACTTTAACGAATCTCAGTATTGAATCATTCACGACAATATATTCAACATCTATGAGGCCTCTCATCGAGTATGCAGCCTCTGCACTAAACCCACATCTGTTCGTAGACGTTAATAATTTAGAGCAGAGGTCGGTGAATATTTTTTTGGGTATTATCCCAAAACAAATCTGAATACAGCGAAATTCCCCACTAGGCTTGAAAGTCAACAAAATCCAGAAAACACAAGGAGAATTCAAATTCAAAATAGTTCAGTGAATCCATTTGTATTTAGAATACAGTTATAAAAGCTGAAAAGTGTACTATATGGAATAAAGCAACTTCAAAAATGAAATGCAAAATTAAAATATTAAAATGTAAAATTTTTTTTTTTGTGCAATTTGTGCTTATTGAGCCTTTATTACCCCAAAGATTTTCACTTTTACCCCATTTGGGGTAATTTACCCCAGTTACCTGACCTCTTAACAGAAAGTTCAGCAAGATTTATTCCAGAATAAAAAAAAATGAACTATATAGATATACAGTGGTACCTAATGTTTTGAACTGCTCCCAACTCAAACAATTATGTAAGTGTGTTCGCATAAGTGAATATTTTGGGGTCTGAAACGGACTAATTCAATTTACGTTATTCCTTATGGGAACAAATTCGTTTGGCATTGGCACTCGAACAGCATTCTGGAATGAAATAAGTTCAAAACTCGGGGTACCATTGTAGTAAAAGATATGTACCTGATGATATTAGAGGATAAAAGGACTAGGGGAGATATGATTATGACATAGATGTTCCAAAAGTTTTCATAGGGAGTATTTATTTATTTTATTTATTTATTAATTTGAACATGATACAGTGAAGTACAAAGGAATACAGTTATTACAGTGCAACATGCCAAAGCCCCTTGTATGCAGAGCATTATGGGCAGGCTTAAAATTAGCTTAATCTTAACTAAGCAATGATATATTCAGTTGTAAAAACATTTTTGTAAACAGATAACAATTTAGCACAAATGAGATTTACAAAGACAGGTCATATGGTCATTTACTGTGTTGCTGTGCATTCAGTAGAATGGAGTATTCTGTTAGGTAATGTAATTAAAAAATAAAGTTTGATTGGGTCACAGGTTAGACATTTATGAGATACAATAATGAGAAACATTTACGAGATACAATTTATGAGATACAATTATTCAGTATTTATTTAGTTGTGGGTGAGTAAGTGATTTTTGAGGATAAAAGAAGCAATGAGAAAGACTGGTAGAGAGGAGTGAAACAGGTATAAGAGGGAACAAGAAAAAAAAAATAGTTCATGAATCGTATATAAATAAAAGTTAAAAAGCAAAAAACCGTTCATGAACAAAAATTGAAAAGTAAAAAAAACTGTTCAAAACAAAAATTAAAAAAAAAATCATTCATGAATGTAAACTAAAAGCAACTGTTCATTAACAAAAAAAATATTCATGAATACGAATAAAAAACAGTAATTAATAAGTAAAAGAATATAAAAATTTATTCTCGAGAATGAATAAAAAATCGCTGATATGTTAACAAGACACAACAGTACTTAAAAAAAATAAAAAAATAGTGGAACCTTGACCTACGAGTTTAATCCATTCCAGGAGCTAGATCAAAACTCAGTTTACTCGTATATCAAATTAATTTTCCTAATTTAAATTAATTAAAAAGCCATTAATTCGTTCCTGCACTCAGGAGAGACGAGCCCCTCAAGGAAGGTGGCCTGGTGGCTAAAGCTCCCGCTTCACACACGGAGGGCCCGGGTTCGATTCCCGGTGGGTGGAAACATTTCGACACGTTTCCTTACACCTGTTGACCTGTTCACCTAGCAGTAAATAGGTACCTGGGAGTTAGTCGACTGGTGTGGGTCGCATCCTGGGGGACAATATTAAGGACCCCAATGGAAATAAGTTAGACAGCCCTCGATGACACACTGATTTTCTTGGGTTATCCTGGGTGGCTAACCCTCCAGGGTTAAAAATCCGAATGAAATCTTATCTTAAGGTTCCTTGACGCTGGTGAGGGGCTCTTGATCTAGGGAATTGTATCAGTGCTCCAGTTCCCTGAATTAAGCCTGAATGCCTTCCATCCCCCCATAGGCGCTGTATAATCCTACGGGTTTAGCGCTTCCCCCTTAATAATATAATAATGGAGACGAGAAAAAATACTTGAACATGACCCTATTATCAACTGTACAACTTATTTATCTATCACAGTTCATCTAATATGGCATAATATAATTAGCACAGAAACATAGCATATACTCTAGCATGAATAAAATAGGCAGCAGCAGAAGCATCCGCCATTTCTGTTACAATTTAACTATAGTATCTTCCCATGTTCTTACTGTAAGGGAAAAACGGAGTATTTTTGAGGCTAAACTGCAGTAGATCACTAGGACCCATGGTTAGAAAAAAGAAATGTGGCTAAATGACTAGAAAAAATACCAACAAGCAGGAGAGATCTGCCCCCACAGGGATGTAAATATGTTCACTGCTTACCAGCTGTGCCATCAGCTGTTAAGCAGTAAACATGTTTACTATTATGCATTATTATTATTAATTTAGGCATCTGAAGCTCTATCGTTATTATAATAATAATTATTATATTATTACTAGTAGTAGTATTACGTATTATTAATATTGCTCTTATTATTAATTTTTTTTTAATAATAATACAGTAGACCAGTATTGAGGAATTGCTGCACAGTTTTATGTAACACGTCATATAAAACATTTAACGTGCACAAATATCCCGCACATAAAAGAGAGAAGCTTACGACGACGTTTCGGTTCGACTGGGTGTCTTTGCTGTGGACGTTTCGCCATCCAGTGGCTGGCTGGATGGCGAAACGTCTACGATAGGGATGCCCGGGTGTTGCGCATGTTTCATCTTGTCGGTATTATATACCATTCTTGTACTACTACTACCACCACCTCTTCCTGCCTGTATATAGCCGTCCTGCTCCACTTCTGGTTAGTGAATATTATGTTTTTATTGATTAGCAGTTGGGTATAGTCCTGACACTTTTCCTCCTTAAGATTTTTTCCTCTCCCCGACTATCTTCTTCATCCTGTCCCCACTTGCCCCTCGCCCCTAGTGGGCCCTTACCTGTGAGTCCTCAGTTCAGTTCTGGTTAGTGTGACTTTGTAAATGGTCGAAGTCGGACCGAAACGTCGTCGTAAGCTCTCTTTTGTGTGCGGGTTATTTGTGTATCGTTCCAGTCACGGTATTGTGTCTTTTTTTTTTTTTGTTATTTAACATGGTTCAGTTTGTGGGAAGGAAACATAAAAAATTCTCTTTTGCTCAATTATTATCATCATCAAAGGAGAGCGCTAAACCCATAGAATTATGCAGCGCCGGTGGGTGGGGGATGTGGAAGGTATTCAGGCTTAATTCAGGGAACTGGAGCACAGATCCAATTCCCTAGATCAAGAGCCCCTCGCCAACGTCAAGGAACCTTCCTTGAGGGCTCTTTTCCTCAAGCACTCAGCCGGAGAGCCATACCATACCACTTCCAGACACCACCCCACGATTCCAGCATTCATAATTCATAGGTGTAAGTAAGTTTATTCAGGTATACACAAATACAGTTACATAGAATTATCATACATAGCAGCATATGTGTAGAGAACCTAGGATAACAAAAAAAAGTCAGACAGAGTGACTTATTTCCATTGGGGTCCAGTCTTTCTCTGCTACAAGGCAGCTGTGTTTGTCAATTGTGTTATATTTTAATTGCTATATCTTGTATCTGCCAAGCAATCATGACACCCAGTAGCCATACTGGTGTTGCTGAAAGTGGCACCAAGAGGTACAAGCACTTAAGTCGAAGAATTAAAGAAGATATTAGACAAGAGATAACCTGCAGCCGTAACTGAAGTGTTACTTTGTACACAGAAAAAGAGGTTAACATGAGTTTGTGTGACTGAATGATTGACTTACTAAATGATTGACTCAACTGACTTACTGAGTGACTTGACTGACTTACTGAATGACTTGACTGACAGTGACTTGACTTACTGAATGACTTCACTGACTCACTGAGTGACCTGACTGACTCACTGAAGGATTTGACTGACTTACTGAGTGACTTGACTAACTTACTGAATGGCTTGACTTACTAAATGACTTGACTGACTTACTGAATGACTTGACTGACTTACTGAGTGACTTGACTGACTTACTGAGTGACTTGACTGACTTACTGAATGACTTGACTGACTTACTGAATGACTTGACTGACTTACTGAATGACTTGACTGACTTACTGAATGACTTGACTCACTGAATGACTTGACTGATTTACTGAGTGACTTGACTGACTTACCGAGTTACTTGACTGACTTACTGAGTGACTTGACTGACTTACTGAATGACTTGACTGACTTACTGAGTGACTTGACTGACTTACTGAGTGAATTGACTGACTTAATGAATGACTTGACTGACTTACTGATTTACCGAGGGACGACTGGCTGAATGACTTGACTTACTGAGTGACTTGACTGATTTACTGAATGACTTGACTGATTTACTGAGTGACTTGACTGACTTACTGAATGACTTGACTGACTTACTGAATGACTTGACTGACTTACTGAATGACTTGACTCACTGAATGACTTGACTGATTTACTGACTTGACTGACTTACCGAGTTACTTGACTGACTTACTGAGTGACTTGACTGACTTACTGAATGACTTGACTGACTTACTGAGTGACTTGACTGACTTACTGAGTGACTTGACTGACTTAATGAATGACTTGACTGACTTACTGATTTACCGAGTGACGACTGGCTGAATGACTTGACTTACTGAGTGACTTGATAGGGAGTGCAGTAAACTTCTATGGGACGAAATTCGTAAGGCATCTACATACGAAAATGTTGTGCTAATGGGAGATTTCAACTATAGACAGATTGACTGGAGCAATTTGACAGGAAATTTAGAGTCGGGTGACTTTCTTGATACGATCCAGGATTGTTTTTTAAAACAGTTTGTGACAGAGCCAACTAGGGGAAATAACCTCCTTGACTTGGTTCTTGCCAGTAGGGAAACACTAATTAATAATCTTGAGGTTAATGATGAGCTTGGGGAGAGTGATCACAAATCACTCAGTTTTAACATATCATGGAATTCCCCTAATAATGGCAATCAAGTCTCCGTCCCTGACTTTCGCTTGGCTGATTTCATAGGACTGAAAAATTACTTAGGTGGGCTGAACTGGAATGACCTGACTAGGGTCAGGTAGGTGGTGATGGTTGCCGATATATGCTTTCCAGGGCATAGTTCTAGCTGCTCAGTCAAATTATGTTCCAAATAGGGAAATCAGATCAAACAAAAATGATCCTAAATGGATGAACAATAGATTAAATATCTGATTGGTCAAAAGAGAGGCATATATAGGCAAATCAAAAGAGGAGAGGGCAATTAAGAAATCGATATATTCAGTTAAAGAGAGAAATAAAAAAGGGAATTAAAAAGCAAAAAGAGATTATGAGGTTAAAGTTGCAAGAGAATCGAAGACTAACCCAAAAGGATTCTTTCAGTATACAGAAGTAGGATCAGGGACAAGATAGGCCCACTCAAAGTTCCTCGGGTCAGCTCACTGACAGTGATAAGGAAATGTGTAGAATTTTTAACACATACTTCCTCTCAGTTTTTACACAGGAGGATACCAGTGATATTCCAGTAATGATAAATTATGTAGAACAGGACGATAATAAAACTGTGCACTATTAGGTCACAAGTGACATGGTCCTTAGGCAAATAGATAAATTAAAACCTAACAAATCCCAGGCCCTGATGAACTTATCAAAGTTCAAAGGAATGTAAAGAGGAGCTTGCACACCTTTTGGGTAATCTTTTTAAAATATCCACAAAAGGGGATGGGGCCAATAATGGAAAAAGGCAAATGTTACCATTTTTCAAAAAAGGTGACAGGGGCCTTACTTTGAACTTAGAAACCAAAAAGCC
>NC_069484.1:25411055-25429252 GCF_026875155.1 Cherax quadricarinatus | reverse complement strand
AAATTAAAAGGGGTATTTCAAGAAAAAAAAAACAAATGAAAGTCACTCCACTTCAAAAAGTACCTTTATAAAACTGGTTAGTTGCTATTTAAAACACTGTTTTTTGCTTTTTCACTGGTACAAAATTATAGCGGTCCCCCACGCGGCCAGGGATTTTTAAAAAACAGCTGCCCTGTGGTAAGTTTTGGCGACTCGGGCCCTTCCTCATAGGCTATACTTCATTTACAAATTCACCTTTTTTAAAATGACCTTTACCCTTTATCATAAATTTTCTGGGGAGCCACTGTATAAACATACACTTTTTATACTAAATCTTTCAGGGGCTTTCTTTCCTCTGAACAAATTCAATATTATTTTTTTTTCCACACGGGAGGGGCCCTATGTTTCCCCTCTGGCAGTAAACTCTGCAGGAAGGCACACTAATTCCCCTTTTTTTCTCGTTTAATGTTTTCCCCCCCCAAGATTGGTTCCGGCGCTAGGGGGATGTATCGTATAGGATTGATGACACAAATTAAAAGTTCTAGCACTAAGAGCGACCGTGAAAAACCAGAAAAACCCCGGGGGAAGCAAAAACGAGGCAGCTGACCCCATAAAGGTTGTCATGAAAAGATTCAGGTACGTCTTGCATTTTCATTACACTTAGCACACTAAACATAAAAAAGCATATAAAAAACACCCCCTTTTGGGTTTTCTGCTATTTTTTTTCTATTCTTGTTCTTTTTTTATTCCTTTTATCTCCATGGGGAAGGGGAAATAAAATTTTCTTCCTCCGTAAGCCTGCATTTATAAGAGGCGACTAAAATGCCGGGCCCAAAAGGGGCTAAAAAACCCCCTTCCCTGATAAATTACTAAATTAAAGGAGAAACTTTATTTTTTTTTTTTGGCCACCCGCCCCTTGGGGGATACGGCCAGTTTGTTGAAAGAAGTCTTCCACTAAGATAAAATTTTAGTAATTAGAAAGTGTCCTCTACCCAAATGCTTTTGTTTTTTGGGCTTGGCATTTTTGGGCTCGTAAAAATGCTTCCCTGGTCTTTTAAGAGCCCCGAGGATATTCATTTTTTTCAGTTGCTGATGTAGAATTCGAATATCTGAATAATTAATCTTTTGTGTTTTATCAGGCCTAAACCCAAACTGGCAAAGGAACAAGTATGTTAAGGGATAGAGGAAGGAATAGATTTTGGTTTTAATGTATTACTTTTCGAAGAATTTAGAGAGCAAAGGAGAATTAGATAATAGTCAGTAGTTCTTAGTTCTGAATATATAATTATACATACACTGAGATGACACTGTTGTCTTGATATGGATGGCAAGGATAAATAGTACACCTCATACATTAATAAAGAGTGAAATATAGAATATTTGTATTCTACCACTGTAAAAGAACTAATTACAAACTTAAAAATGTAAAAAACGAAAAAAGGCACAATAACCGTGAACGAACGATACACAAATACCCGAACATAGAAAGAGGAGCTTACGATGACGTTTCATCCCCGGTCCGACTTGACCATTTTACAAAGTAAATTGTAATCATAACTGTACTAACACCTCAGATACTCGAAATACTATATACTAGTAATATCAACTGAAAAAAATGAATATCCACATGGCTCTACACAGACCTATGAAAAGCATTTGATACAGTAATCACTAAAACTACTTATAAACTGCCAGGGCTACTACAAGTGCTATATAATAGTCATGACTACTACAAGCAAAGGTTAAACATCGTAATCTGGCAATCAGTTACTGGTTCCATCAGTAATCCGGCACTAATTTCAAGCAAGCAAAATTCAAATTTCATCAATATGCGACTGACTGAAATTGTGCAGAGGTTTGTAACTCCACAGCAGCATGCCAGTGGAGAGAAAGCATGATGAAAATGAAGGAGATGTAGCAAGAAAGGTCCTCTCTATTGATAGTTAATTAAGTGTAATTCTAACCTAACCACACTGATCCATCAAACTACAGGCCCAATGATGCCGGAATTTAGTGATGGTTGACCTGTACTATATAACTGATGGACTACTACAAGGGCCAAAGCGATTTCCTTACACCTGTTTTCCTGCTCACCTAGCAGAAAATATGTACCTGGTGTTTGCCCACTTGCGTGAGTTCGCATCCCTGGGGAGACAAGATTAGGACCGCCAATGAACAGTAAGATTACCAGTCCTTGATGATGCCACTGACTTTCTTGGGTTATCCCTTGGTGGCTAACCCCCGGGTGTAAAAATCCAAATGAAAACATATCTCAATCACTAATAAGGACTATCAACTGTTAGGGACTACTATCAGTATTATATAACACTTAGGGATTCTAGAAGACATACAGTGGAATCCCCAAGTTTCGTCTGCCTGAGACATGTGCTTCGAGTTTAGAACCATTTTTACAGCTAAATTTTGTCCCAAGTTTTCGCACTGTATGGCCTGACAACAGATCACAGATGCCACAAAACACAACATATTAAAAAATAAACAATTTTGGTGACTCCCATTACATACATTTTCAATCCCAAATTATGCCAACTAAGGTTGTATACAATGGACTAATTCCATAAAATTTACTTTCTTGTAACGGCAGTGTTTGTATTAAACATAACTGAACCACTGCCAAATAACTCTTCATCTATACAACATTTAACTATGTTTCTTTCTTTTCAACACACCTGCTGCCGTATCCCAACCGAGCATGGAGGCCCCAAAGGGAAAAATGAAAGTTTCCTCCTTTTACATTTAGTAATATATACAGGAGAAGGGTTACCTAGCCCCTTGCTCCCGGCATTTTAGTCCACCTCTTACAACACGCATGGCTTACAGAGGAAGAATTCTGTTCCACTTCCCATGGAGGTAAGAGGAAATAAACAAGAACAAGACTATAAAGAAAATAGAAGAAAACACCCAGAGGGTGAGTTTATATATATGCTTGTACATGCATTTGTAGTTGTGACGTAAGTGCAAGTAAAGTAGCAAGACATACCTTGAAATCTTGCCATTTTTATGAGAACAGACAAAAGACAATCAATCCTACCATCATGTAAAACAATTACAGGTTTTTCAATGTACTCTCAACTTGGCAGGAATCAGTAGTACCTTCCTGGCGTTGCTTGTTACCAACCTACTACCTAGGATATAACTATGTATATGACTTAATATAAATCACTAATATAAATGACAATATTTCAAGTATAACTACGCCAAACTTAAAGATTGTGAGACATTAGCAGTTTTGAGGTGTAGTAACAGTGACACTTTGGCAGACTGTGATGGTAAAGCATTTCTTCTTTGTTTGGTCACTCCTTGGATGGAAACAGACATTTCGGAAACAAATTTATAAAGCATTTATATGACACTATTACACAAGTGTCATTGCAAAGATCAAATGTGATTGCATCAATCAACCCAGTTACTACATGAGATAGGATTAGTAAACTATACTGCAAAGATGAAGATCTACACAATAAAATTCTATAACTTCCCCAACATCCCTCTAGCTACCACCAACAGATCCCACTGAGGTTACCAAATTATTAACAATCTAAATAACAAATCAAGGAAGTAACCCAAGTGCACCACTACTGTATAAATGATGGCTCAAATCCTTTCACCCACCATTGGCATTTACGTCTTCAACAAATCCCTAGATACCAACACTTTTCCCGGAATTTACTCCCAGCTAGCAAGGATTAACACAATATCAAAGGTACCCAACAAAAACAATTCTATAGGAGCCATTCCAAGCTGCCTTTACTTTCCAAAATCTTCAGAAACCATTACACAAAAGGTACATTTCCTTCATAACATCACAGAAACATCCCAACCCCTGCCAGTTTGGCTTCAGGGAAACAAAAGCACAAATGATGCAATAATAATAATGCTCAACCTACTTTACACAGCACTGGATACAAATGAATACCCGCCCCACCCACACTTGGACCCTTTATCGACCTAAGAAAGCTTTCATACAGTAGATCATAGCATCCACAGCTTAATCAAATTACATATAAAAGGCATGTGCTTGCATTTATCAAGTCCTACCTCACTAAGAAAACAATACACCTGTCCCATGCACAACCTCCTCGACAAAACCCCTGACACTGGTGTACCACAGAGTACATTCCTTGCCCCCTCCTTTCTTTTATAACATCAATGATCTTCCAAGGTATCACAACAACTTACATTTATTCTCTTTGCTGAGAACACAATTTTTGGTCATCTTCTGCAACCAAATTTAGCTCACTCAACACTTGCTAAACAAAGAACTTCGACAAAATTAGCAACCTGCTGACTGTCAATAAACTCATACTAAATATAGACAAAACGCTTATACATTATGGTTTTGGGAGTAGAGCAAGTGAGGACCAACTCAATTATGCTTAACAACACCTTATTGCTAAACATAATGAGGAAAATTCCTGGGTGTGCACCTTGACATCCCCAACCTAAAATTCAACACCCATATCCAACACAGATAGATAACAAAAAAGGTTTCTAAAACAGTTTGACACCTCTCAAAGATATGTACTATGTATCACAAAACACACTACTTACACTATACAATTCACTGATCCCCTTACCCAATTTGTGCCTGGGATCCAACAATGACAAACCACCTAAAATCAATAGTAACACAACAAAAAGCTGCGTGCAAATTATCACACAATCCACTTCAGACAACCCTCCCACCCGCCACTGCGAGACAACCCTTCCCCCCCTCCTCACGGCTAGACAACCTCCCCCACACCCTTCAAAGACCTAAACCTACACACTATACAAAATCATTAACTCATTATTATTGTGCAACCTACATCACAGAATAAATTCTAATATAAAATCCCACCTGACGTCACGATTGACAGTCCACAACAGACTCACTAGACACAACACTAGCATAAAACCTCTATGACCTTTCCCTGCATAAGCTAATCTTTTTTAAAACTCCTATACATAAAAGGATCCAAAATCTGGAATCTCTCTGCCGAAATCTCCAGAACCACTGGTCCAGCATTTTTAAAACAATAGTTAGAAAACACCTTATCTCCTTAACCTATCCAGCCCACCATAAATACAATGTAACAACTGTACATGCATTTGCTCAATATCATGAACATAGTAAGAACTTTTTCAATCAATATATACTTGCCTCTCAATATCTGTATCAACTCAAAATTAAACACCCACCATTGTATCCACCTAAGGTTATAATAAAAAATGTATGTAATCTCCTACAAGACTTATTAAAGTCAGTATAGCATGACTTAATAGAATACTCAAGTCTCTTGTATTCATTTTTAACTCATCTAATGACCATATAGTACTGTTATGCCCTATAATCTTAAGTTTTTAATTTTAAGTTTTGCCAAAATGCTCTGCATTAAAGGGTTTTTGGTAATGATACAAACCCAACTATTACTCTACTTTGTACCATACATTAACATTTCAAAATAAAATATATTATTATTATTCCTAGTAGTAGGCTGGTCGACAGCAACTGCCCAGGGAGTACTAACTACATTTAACACCACTGAAGTTCTGTTCAAGCACCTTAACTACTTGGAAAACGCTTGAAGCACTACTTGACTTGTACTCGTATGGAACACAGGAGGGAAGATATATCATAATCTACAATTTGAAAATCTTGGAAGGAATGGTCCAAAATCTGCACACAGAATCACTCCCTACAAAAGACAAGACGGGACAGGGCGAGCCAAAATTGCCCCCAATAAAAAGTAGGGGCGCCATTGGTACACAAAGGGAAAACACATAGTGTCTTGGGCCCAAAACTGTATACAACACGCCTCCCATCAATCATTAGGGGGAATTGCCATAAACCCCTGGCGCCTTCAGAGAGAGCTGGACAGATTACCTAAAGTCAGTGCCAGATCAGCAGACTGTGGCTCGTAACGTTGGACTTGCGTGCTGCCAGCAGTAAACACCAGTTGATCAGGACCTGATCCCATCGGGAGGGCCTGGTCAAGGGACCGTGCCGCGGGTGCATTGATCCCCGGAATAACCTCCAGGTAACCTCCAGGTAACTACCCGTACAAAGGTTATCAACACTCACACCAGTACTACAGTTATCACCACTACCACCAGTACTACAGTT
Organism: Cherax quadricarinatus; assembly: GCF_026875155.1. NCBI lineage: Eukaryota > Metazoa > Arthropoda > Malacostraca > Decapoda > Parastacidae > Cherax > Cherax quadricarinatus. The sequence goes on along the minus strand of NC_069484.1, from coordinate 25,423,149 downwards.
ATCACCACTACCAGTACTACAGTCATCACCACTACCAAACATCAGTTATCACCACTACCAGCACATCGTTTTCTCACAACTACCAGCACATCAATTGACCACCCCAGCACTAATTCCTTGCAGTTCTCACCATTAACCATCACATAACACCACTACCAGTACAATTAATTTTATCACCACAACCAGCACATCATTATCATCACAACTAGAACTTCATTATCACCTCATTGTATTATCATATTGATGTTTTCCAAAGCCACCCAAGAGGTAACATCCAGGCTCGCTTTTTTTAAAGTGGGTGTCCCCAGTAGGTGCCTAGTCCCACTCTTCTCCTCACAGCTGATGCTTCCCTCTCAACACCGGTAAGCTAGAAGAAGACTTTTGCTTCTTCCTAAGCTGAAAACGATCTTATCAATTTCTTTCCCCTCTTCCTGAAGTTCATGCTCTCAAATTCTTCAGAAACTCGGCAACTTCTGCTCTCTCTTCTTCTTCTCCGTATTCCCAAGCTTTCTTCTGCAGATTCTTGCGTTGGGAAGTCAGAGTCTTTACGAAGAGCAAAATTCACCCAACGAGTAATTGAGCATCGTAGGCATAAAAAATCTCCTCATACTCTGCCATCTTTCGTTCTTCCTTCTCTTTCTCAGCTTTACACTGGACCCAAGCATGACCCTTTTCCCGGGAGCGGTGGGCTGCCAATTCTCGAGCCTTGGCCACCATCAAGGCACCAGGTTCACAACACCTCGAGAAACATACTTTAGATGTCTGATCCCTTGAGACATTTATACTAAATTTTGTAAGAAGTAGAAGGCAAGTTCTTCTGGATATCCAAAATGTGCACTGATTTACAAAGATTGGTAAATCAGTCCACATTTTGGAAGACCTCAGTGATCCAGAAGAACTTGCCTTCTACTTCTTACAAACCTTTATTATATAAGTCTGAGACAGTCAACTTGCAGAATGTATTCTCAAGGTGTTGTGAAACCTAGCGCTCTGATGGTGGCCAAGGCTTGAGACTTGGCAGCCTACCGCTCCCGGGAAAAGGCTCGTGCTTGAGCCCAGCGTAAAGCTGAGAAAGAGAAGGAAGACCAAAAGATGGCAGCTATGAGGAGATTTTTGATGCCTACGATGCACAGTGGTGATTTTGCTCTTCTGTAATACTTACCTCCCAACACAAGAATTCATGCAGAGGAAAGCTGGGCTACGAGAAGAAAAAAAGAGCAGAAGTTTCCAAGTTTCCTGAAAAAATTTTGAAGAGCACGAAAAATCAGAACGGCAGAAAAAAAATGAGAAGGCCATGGTCAGCTTTAGGAAACAAGGCCTTCCTCAAGTTTTAAACTGCTGTTTAGAAGGTGAGCATCAGCAAAGAGGAGGAAAGTGTGACTAGGCCTACCGGGGACACCACTATAAAAAAAAACGAGCCTACATGTATACCTCTTGGGTGGCTTGAAAAGACATTATTAGTTACTATTACATACAGAAGAGGTGATAACTGAAGTACTAGTAGTGAATGAATAAATGAAGTGCTGGTAGTGGTGATAAATATGTGCTGGTATGGTGATACATGATGTGGCTGGAAGTGAAGATAAATGACTGCTGGTAGTGGATAAAAAATGATGATCTGTGAGTGGTGATAACTGATTGTGGCTTGTAGTGGTGATACATGATGTGCTGGTAGTTTGTGATAAATGATGTGCTGGTGAGTGGTGAAAAATGATGTGCTGGAAGTGAGATAAATGAAGTGCATGTAGTTGTGATAAATGATGTGCTGGTAGTAGTGATAAATGATGGCTGGTTATTGGTGATAAATGATTACCTGTAGTTGGTGATAAATGATGTGCGGGTAGTGGTGATAAATGATGTGCTGGTAGTGGTGGATAAATGATGTGCTGTAGTGGTGAAAATGATGTGCTGGGTAGTGGTGATAAATGATGTGCTGGTAGTGGTGATAAATATATACGGTAGTGGTGAAAAATGATGTGCAGTAGTAGGAGATAAATGATGTGCAGGAGTGGGGTATAAAATGAAGTGCTGGTAGTGGTGATAAAGATGTGCTTGTAGTGTGAATAACTGATTGCTGGTAGTGGTGATAAATGATGTGCATGTAGTGGTGATAAAATGATGTGCTGGTAAGTGCTGACCGAAATGATATGCTGGTAGTGGTGATAAATGAATGTGCTGGTAGTTGTATAAATGAAGTACTAGTATTGTGATCAGATGAAGTACTAGAAGTGTGATAATGATGGATGCAGGTAGTGGTGATAAATATGTGCTGGTGTGGTGATAAAATGATGTGCTTGTAGAGGAGATAAATGATGTGGCTGGTAGTGTGATAAATGAATGTGCTGTATATGTGGTGATAGAATGATTGTGCTGGTAGTGGTGATAAATGTGCTGGTAGTGTGATAAATGAGTGCCTGGTAGTGTGATAAATGTATTGCTGGTAGTGGTGATAAATGAGAGTGTGTAGTGGTGATAAATGATGTGCTGGTAGTGGTGATAAATGAAGTACTAGTATTGGTGATAAATGATGTGCTGGTAGTGGTGATAAATGAAGTACTAGTAGTGCTGATAAATGATGTGCTGGTAGGGGTGATAAACAATTATGTAAGTTTATTTTTAAGTGCTTTTCTAAGTGTATTTTTGGGGCTCTGAAACAGACTACTCTAATTTACATTATTCCTTATAGGAACAAATTCATTTGGTAATGGCACTCGAACAGCCTTCTGGAATGAATTAAGGCCAAAATTCGAGGTACCACTTTATGTAGATATAGTAAAAGATATGTACCCGATGATATTAGTGAATAAAAGACCAGGGGGAGATATGATTATGATGTAGATGCTCCAAAGTTTTCAGAGGAAGGATAAAAGAAGCAATGAGAAAGACTGGTGGAGAGGAGCAAAACAGGTATAAGAGGGAACAAGATAAAAAAAATATATAGTTCATGAAGATTAACCCTTATACTGTCCAAACTTAGATCTACGTTTTTTCAACATTTGAAAGTATGTAAATAAACGTAGAGCTGCTTCTTTTTTTTTTTTTTTTTACCTTTGAAAATGTGTAAAAAACTTTGATCTACATTTTTTTGTTATACTTGAAAATATGTAAAAAAATATAGATCTACTTTTGGAGCATTACGTATGTGAACGTAGATCTGTTTGGACCAGTTTAAGGTAAAAATAAAAATACTCATGAACAAGAATTTAAAAATACAAAAAGTAATTAAATGAAGATGAAAAAATGAAAAAACAAAAAGTTAAATCAGCAAAAATTCAAAAGAACAAAAGTCAAAAAAAAGCAAATATCGTTCACGAACAAATTAAAAAGGCAAAAAAATTTGTTCATGAACAAAAAATTAAAAAAAAAAAATCATGAGCATAAAATAAAAAAAAAATTGTCATGAGCAATGATAAAAAAAATTCATAAACAATTTAATAAAAAAAATTAATTAAACAGGTAAAAGAATTATAAAAATTATTGTTGACAAACGAATAAAAAATCACGGGGGGGATATTCAATTGCTACACACACACAATAATTAAAAAAAAATACATATAAAAACAAATAAAAATAAAAAAAAAAAATACCTGGAGTATACATGTAGGATACCTGGATAACCTAACCATACCCAGAGGATACTAGAGTATACCGTAGGATACCTGAGTATACCTAAAGCATACCAGAGGATACCTAGAGTATACACGTAGGATACCTGAGTATAACCTGAAGCATACCCAGAGGATACCTAGAGTATACCTATATAATACATGGCGCATATCTGTAGTATACATGGCGGATACCTACGTATACCTGTGGATACTTAAGGGAATATTTGATGATTCTTGGAGGTACAGAGGTATCACTGGAGTATACCAGATAATACCTGGAGTATACCTAGAGCATACCTGTAAATATATCTGGAGGATTGTTGAAGTGGTACATGAAGCATACCTGGGTAAACATTGAGAATACCTAGAGTATACCTGGAGGTGTTCTGCCCCCCTCCCCCAGGGCCCGTCACTGACCAGGCCTGGTGGTGGATCAGGACTGTCAACCAGACTGTTACTGCCGTGTTTTACTGCCGGCACCCAGCGAAAACCAAACATATCAACCACGATCCACTTTTTAATCAATAAAAAATAGTATATTAAAAATAAAAACAAGAGAAATACAAAAAAACCAAATAAAAAAAAATAAAATACATGATGAAAATTTAACAAAATTAATGGTTCTCGAAAAGAAGCTTAAAATTAAGAAATAAAAAGACCCGCATAATAAGATTCAAAAAAATATATAATTCTAAATGTCTATATTTATTTATCATCACTACTGACACCACCATAATTATCAACACTACTGACACTATCATGATTATCATCACTACTGACACTATCATGATTATCATCACTATTGACACTATCATGATTATCATCACTAATGACACTACCATGATTATCATCACTACTGACACTATCATGATTATCACCACTACTGACACCACCATAATTATCACCACTACTGACAAAATCATAAATTATCGCCACTCACGACACTAAATAATGACCACAATGGAAATAAGTCACTCTGACTGACTTTTTGGGGTTATCCCAGGTTCTCTACACACATGCTGCTATGTATGATAATCTATGTAACTATTTGTGTATAACTGAATAAACTTAATTATGATTACCACCACTACTGCCACTATCATCATTATCACCACTACTGACACTCATGATTACTGACTCTACCTTATCACCACTACTAACACTATCATCATCACCACTACTGACATGACCAAAATTATCACTACTACTCAATACCATAATTATCACCACTACCAGTACTACAGTTATCACCATTACCAGGACTACAGATATCACCACTACCAGGACTACAGTTATCACCACTACCAGAACATCAGTTATCACACCACTACCAAACACAGCATTTATCACCACTAGTACTTCCTGTTATCTAATACCAGCACATCATTCATCACAGTACCACCACAAACATATATTCACACTACCCTACACATCATTTAATCACCACTAGCCAGTACATCAATAATCACTATAAACACCATTACCAGCACATTTATCCACCACTACAAGAGCATCATTTTATCATCACTACCAGCTACATAATTTATCACTACCATACTTCAGTTTATCACCACCTACCAGCAATCATTTTTCGCTACGCAGTACTTCAGGTATCACCACTATACCAGTACATCATTTATAATCAACTACAGGTACTTCATTATCAACCTCTTCCTTTGAAGGTAATCATATTGATGATGTCTTTTCCCAACCACCCAAGAGTAGACATCAAGGCTCGTTTTTTTTATAGTGGTGCCCCATAGGCCTAGTCCACTCATCTCTCAGCCTGATGCTTACCTTCTCAACACCTGTAAGCTTGAAGAAGTCTTTGCTTCTTCTCAAAGCTGAAACAAGATCATATCATTTTCTTTCTTCCTTTCCTGAAGTTCACGTCTCTCAAAATATCTACAGGCACTGGTCGTCAACTCTGCTCTTTTCTTCTCTCGGAAGGCCCAAGCTTTCTTCTGCTGATTCTTGCGTTGGGAGTCAGTCCATATGAAGAGCAAAATTCACCATGATACTGAGGCAATCGTAAGGGCATCAAAAATCTCCCTCATACTCTGCCAACTTTCGTTCTTCCTTCTCTTTCTCAGCTTTATGCTGGCCCAAGCATGAGCCTGTTTCCGGGAGCGTAGTGCCTGCCAAGTTCTCGAGCCCTTGCCACATCAAGGCACAGGTTTTTCACAACACCTCGAGAATACATTCTTCAGAATGTCTGTCATGAGACTTTTTATTACTCAAGGTGCAAGAAGTAGAAGGCAAGTTCCTCTGTATCCAAAATGTGGACTGGATTTACCAAGATTTATAAATTATAAATATAGTTTAGGCATAAGGTAGAACAGTGGTATATGTTGTGTTGGGGATATCCCAGGAAGTTTAATATATTTGTATAGATGAATGATAAAAATATCTATAACTATATATTAAGTTGTAACATAACTATATAAATTATATAAACTTAAATATATAGTAGAATAGATATTATATCCATTCATCTACCAAATATATTAAATATGATCCTGGGGCTATCACACACAACATATACCACTGTTCTACTCTATAGCCTAACTATATTTAATAATTTAACAAAATCTTTGTAAAATCAGTCCCACATTTTGGATATCCAGAAAACTTGCCCCTTCTATTCTTGCAAGCCTTTTAGTAATAAAAGTCTCAGACAAACATCTGAAGAATTATTACTCGAGGAGATGTTGAAACCTAGTGCCTTGGATTGGCCAGGCTCGAGGACATGGCAGCCTACAGCTCCCGGGAAAGGCTCGTGCTTGGGCCTCAGGTATAGCTGAGAAAGAGAAGAAGAACGAAAGATGGCAGAGTAATGAGGAGAGTTTTGGATGCCTACGATGCTCAGTACTCATTGGTGAATTTTGCCTTCGTAAGACTGACTCCCAACGCAAAGAATCACAAAGAAAGCTTGGGCCAACGAGAAGAAGAAAAGAGCATAAGTTGCCGAGTTCCTGAAGAATTTTGAAGACCGTGACTCAGGAAAGGAAGAAAGAATGAAAAGTTTATTGTTTCAGCTCCCTGAGGAAGAAGCAAAGGCCTTCCTTCAAGCTTACAGGGTGTTGAGTAGTGAAACATCAGTGAGAGAAGAGTGGAACAGGCCTACAGGAACACCACTTATAAAAAAAATGAGCCTCAATGTCTACCCTTGGGTGGCTTGGAAAAACATTATCAATACTGAATACATCCAAGAAGAGGTGATAACTGAAGTAACTAGTAGTGATGACAAAATGATGTGGCTGGTAGTAGTGATAAATATGTGCTGGTAAGTATGATAAATGATGTGCTGGTAGTTGTGATAACTGAAGTAATAGTAGTTGGTGTAAATGATGTGGCTGGTAGTTGTAATAACTGAAGTAATAGTATGATGATGCTGAATGATGTGCCGGTATTTTTTAATAACTGAAGTAATAGTATTATGATAAATGATTCTGGTAGTGGTGATAAATGATGTGCTGATATTGTGATAAATGATGTCTGATTGTTGTGATCAGTGAAGAGTTGGTAGTTTGAATAAGTGAAGGTTGGGTACTTGTGACAAGTGAAGTGCTGGGAGTTGTGATAAGTGAATTGATTTTAAATGGAGAACAATTAAAGCATGAACAACATTTTTCATGTTTTGTTCTGCTAGGTTCCTTACTGGACCACTATTGTTCCTGTTACTAGACAGTGGACGTAGTGGTGTTTCTGCAAGGTTCCTTATTGGATCACTATATTCCACATGAGTGGTTCAATAAGATTCTGTCCTTGAACTGCTACAGTGTTGTTCCACAAGGCTCCTTACTGGACCACTCTTGCTCCTGCTACTGACAGTGAGAACATGTGGAGCTCTGCAAGTTCCTTACTGGACCACTATTGTTCCTGCTATTGAGACAATGGGAAGTTGGCTTTCCACAAGGTTCTGTACTGAAATGCTACTGTACTTGAGATTATCATACACCAAATTACCTGACAAAATGAACAGAACTCTCCCTGCCGTTAGTGAATTATGTACAATCAAATGAAAAAAGAAAACCCTGGAGAAAGGACAAGAAAAAAGCTTCAGTTTGACCTACACAAAGTAGAAATCATGTCATAACAATTGCTATACTGGAGTTCAACCCTCCAGGAAGTGCAAGGTTATGGTAAGCATCCCTATAAATGTTATACTGACTCAAGCAACCAGGAGTAAACACAGTAGTACTGAACATTTCTCCGGAGTTACAGCTGAGTAGCTTTTAGGGTAAATGTTGTGAATTTCAAACCAAAGAATTTTTAATTATTAACGAATCTCAGTATGAATCATTCACGACCAATAATGCAACATCTAAATAGGCCTGTCATCGAGTATGCAGCCTCACAGCACTATAACACCAAATCTGTTCATACAGTTAATAATTTAGAGCATAGGCGGTGGAACCTTTTTTTTGGTATTACCCCAAACAAATTTAATACAGCAAAATTCCCCACTTAAAAAAAAAAAAAAAAGACTGAAAGTCAACAGAATCCATAAAACACAAGAATTCAAATTCAAAATAGCTCAGTGAATCCATTTGTATTTAGAATACAGTTATAAAAGCTGAAAAGTGTACTATATGAAATAAAGCAACTTTAACCCTTAAATGGTCCAAACGTATATATACGTTTTTTCAACATCTGAAAGTATGTAAAAAAATGTAGATCTTTTTTGTTTTACATTTGAAAATGTGTAAAAAAAACTTTTATTTACATTTTTTTTTGTTATATTTGAAAATATGTAAAAAAAAGTAGATCTACTTTTGTAGCACTACGAATTTGAACGTCGATCTGTTTGAACCGTTTAAGGGTTAAAAATGAAATGTAAACTTAAAAACACAGTCTTCCATCACTAATCCGCATCATTGGACCTGTAGTATGCCGGATTAGGAATATCAGATTACATAGTGTTAGGTAGAATAACACTTAATTAACCTAGCAAATAAGACTTTCTACTATACCTCATTTTACAAACTGCCTTTCTTTTCCATCTGGCTTTGCTGCTGTGTATTTACAGCCATCTCACAATTTCTGAGTCAGTATAATGAAGAAATTCGAGTCAATATCATGATTTGAGTCAGCATAATGATAGAATTTGAAATTATGCTAGCCAAAATTGCCCCGGGATTACTGATGGAACCGGATAACTGATTGCCGGATTAGTGGTCGACCTGTATTAAAATGTAAAATGAATATTTTTTTGTGCAATTTGTGCTTATTGAGCCTTTATTACCCCAAAGATTTTCACTTTTACCCCATTTGGGGTAATTTACCCCAGTTACCTGACCTCTTAACAAAGTTCAGCAAGATTTATTCCAAAAAAAGAAAAATGAACTATATAGACATACAGTGTACCTATTTTTGAACTGCTCCCACTCGAAAAATTTTATGTAATGTGTTTGTGAGTAAATTTGGGGGTCTGAAACGGACAAAATCCAATTTACGTTATTCCTATGGAAACATATTCTTTGGGCAATGGCACTCGAACAGCATTCTGAATGAAATAATTTCGAAACTCGGGGTAACCACCGAGTAAAAGGTATGTACCTGATGAAAATTAGAGGATAAAAGGACTAAGGGAGATATGATTATGACAGATGTTTAAAGTTTTCCATAGGGAGATAAAAAAGCAATGAGAAAGACTGGTAGAGAGGAGTGAAACAGGTATAAAAAGGGAACAAGATAAAAAAAAAAGTAGTTCATGAATCGTATATGAACAAAAGTTAAAAAAGCAAAAAACTGTTCATAAACAAAAATTAAAAAAAAAACTATTCATGAATGTAAACTAAAAAAAAATTTGTTAAATTAACAAAAAAAATATTCACGAATATGAAAAAAAACAATAATAAATAAAAGAATATAAAAATTTATTTTTTAAAGAATGAATAAAAAATCACTGATAAACGAGACACAACAACACAACAGAAACTTAAAAAAAAATAAAATTAAAAAAATACAGCGGAACCTTGACTTACGAGTTTAATCCGTTCCAGGAGCTAGCTCGTAACTCAATTTACTCGTATATCAAATTAATTTTCCTAATTTAAATTAATTGAAAAGCCATTAATTCGTTCCTGCACTCTGGAGAGATGAGAAAAAATACTTGAATATGGCCCTATTATCAACTGTACTGCTTATTTATCTATCACAGTTCATCTAATATGACATAATATAATTAGCACAGAAACATGACACATACTCTAACATGAATAAAATAGGCCATAATATGGTGGCAGAGGCAGCAGCAATGGCAGAAGCGTCCGCCATTTCTGTTCCAATTTTTTATTTATTTATTTTGTCTTTGCAAACAGTACATTGAGATTTTGTATTTACAATGGTGGGTTGCAATGCATTGAGAGCCTCTATTATGCCTAGGCATTACCTGGAGAGAGTTCCGGGGGTCAACGCCCTTGCGGCCCGGTCTGTGACCAGGCCTCCTGGTGGATCAGAGCCTGATCAACCAGGCTGTTGCTGCTGGCTGCACGCAAACCAACGTACGAGCCACAGCCCAGCTGATCAGGAACTGACTTTAGGTGCTTGTCCAGTGCCAGCTTGAAGACTGCCAGGGGTCTGTTGGTAATCCCCCTTATGTGTGCTGGGAGGCAGTTGAACAGTCTTGGGCCCCTGACACTTATTGTATGGTCTCTTATGGACCAACTTAATATTATTGGCATACAGTCTACTTTATACTAAGGAGTATATCATAGTTGTACAGTAGGATAGTAATTATTTCATAGTTATACAGTAGAATATTAATTATAAATGAATCAAAATTTGTATAATACAAAGATATATTTATATTCGAAAATGCTTTTTTTGAAAACAACGATTCAATTAAGTCACTCTGTCTGGGTTATCCTAGGTTCTCTACACATATACTGCTATGTATGATAATTCTATGTAACTGTAAGGTATACCTGAATAAATTTATACTTACTTACTTACAACAATGGATAAAGGTCAATGTGATTGTTTCATTAGATGTGGAGTACATAAGTATAAGTGGTACGAGTAATTAGCATTTAGTTAGGTTGATTAAGTGGCTTTGAAAGAGTCTTAAATGGATTTTCAGACTGGGCTACTTAAAATCTTTTTGGTAAGAATTTGAACTATATATCTTCCCATGTTCTTTCTGTAAGGAAAAACGGAGTATTTTGAGGTAAATGCAGTAGATCACTGGCAAGTTAGAAAAAAGAAATTGGCCTAAATGACAAGAAAAATACCCAAAAATCAGGAAAAACTGCCCCCACAGGATTAATATGTTTACTGCTTAACCAGCTGTGCCATCAGCTGTTAAGCAGTAAACATGTTTACTGGTTTAACCAAACTGCGCCATAGCTGTGCCAACTACCACAACAAATCTGAAATTATTAAAATATTTTATTATGCATTATATTATTAATTTAGGCAACTGAAGCTCTAAACGTTATTTAAAAATAATTATATTAGTTTGTAGTATTACGTTATTATTATTGCTTCTTATTATTAATTTCGGGAACTGAAGCCTATCGTTATAATAATTATATTATTAGTAGTAGTATTATTGCATATTATTATTATTGCTCTTATTATTAATTTTTGGGAAATGAAACCTTTATCGTTATTATAATAATACAGTAGACCGCCACTGAAGAATTGCTGCACAGTTTTTAAAGTAACACGTCATATAAAAAAATTAACAATGGTTCAGTTGAGAATTTGGAAAAAAAAAAAACTCTTTTGCCTCAGGCAGCCACCCTTTTTGTAGAGCAGCCCGGGAGCCATACCCACAACTCCCTGACATCATATAAAAAACATAAGATGTCGTTCGGATTTATAACCCCAGAGGGTCAGCCACTCTGCATAACCCAAGAAAGTCAGTGCGTCATCGAGGACTGCCTAACTTATTTCCAATGGGGTCCTCAATCTTGTCCCCCAGGATGCGACCCACACCAGTTGACTAACACCCAGGACCCATTTTGCTGCTAGGTGAACAGCATTCATATTCACAGGGGTTAAGTCTTTCCCCTGCTACAAGCAGCTGTGGGTTGTCAATTGTGCTATATTTTAATTACTATATCTTGCATCTGCCAAGCAATCATGACACCCAGTAGCCATACTAGTGTTGCTGAAAGTGGCACCAAGAGGTACAAGCACTTAAGTCGAGGAATTAAAGAAGATATTAGACAAGAGATAATCTGTAGCCGTAACTGAAGTGTTACTTTGTACACAGAAAAAGAGGTTAACATGAGTTTGTGTGACTGAATGATTGACTTACTAAATGATTGACCCAACAGACCTACTGAGTGACTTGACTGACTTACTGAGTGACTTGACTGACTTACTGAATAACTTGACTGACAGTGACTTGACTTACTGAGTGACTAGACTTACTGAATGACTTGACTGACTCATTGAGTGACTTGACTGACATACTGAGTGACTTGACTGACTCACTGAAGGATTTTATGGCTTCTGATGCTTTTTTAAAA
>NC_069484.1:25386113-25410555 GCF_026875155.1 Cherax quadricarinatus | reverse complement strand
CAGGGAATTTGTCAGACCCTATGAAGTTGGCCAAGCAGAATCTGGATGCGACTTGTTTGCAAGTTATATGGTTACATATTGGGTAGAGCCCTACCCCAATATTTGTGTTATACAGTATTGTAGTGCATTAGGGACTTGAGTTGGATATGGGAATCTATGACCTATTATCATTAATAAACTTGAAAGTTGCTGTGCAGACATTTACCCTTTCAACAGTGGCAGGACAACATACTTCCCCCCCAAAATTGAACTTGTTATATTAATAAAATTTGCACTCATACTACTGTGCCTTCAGTTTATAGGACTTATTTTTCAATTACAGGGGGACCCCCGGGTAACGAACTGTTTTCTTCAGTAGTTTGTTCAGGGGCACAGTACTGACCGAATTTTTTACCCTTAAGGAATATTGTGAAGTAGATTATCAATTTCAGGACCCCCATACTTATCAGTACAAGCATTACATAAATTCTCTTAACATAATTGGTCGCATTTGGAGGGTGATCGTTATGCGGGGCGTCAATCGTATAAGCCTTATTTGAACTTGTCCTTTTAAAGTAGTTGTGCAAACAAGACACAAAAAGCTGACTTCACCCCCCATGTCCACATCATCCTGTTGTGAAAATTCAATGCTCATTAATGGCCTTTAGTTCTGGAGCTCCATCTGAAGCATTGTAGGTTTCCCTGTCTGACCACCATTTCAAAGCTGTTAAAAATAACAACATCGCCTTAGCATAATTGTGTCAGCAATTCGTTATGTCTAAACAAAACCAGCTTTATCCAGTTGTCCCTGTTCTTCTTTCAACACCCATACATAATTGGTAACTTATATTGCCCTATTTAATTATATTGTAATCTAAAGTAAACGTATGTTTTCAATTTTCTTTATTCAGAATGTCAGTATAAAACTGAAGGATCTTTGAATTAGTACTTCGAAATAGGTCTCTTTTGTGATAGACTATTTGTCATTAGGTGTCTTATTATGTTGATAAGTGTCTCAAAGTTCTTCAAGGTTGTCTTTTTTAGTTAATTGCATAAGAATTCTTATTTAATTGTATGTATATTAATTAATTATGGCTTACAATTAGTGGTCCATAATGCATCAACTTAATTGTGGCCATCTTTTGATGCTACGTTTATATTAATTCATGTAATTTACATTAAGTGGTGTAAAGAAAAAAGTAGTATTAGTGTCAAAAAATATAAATATGGTTTGTTGTGTTTGCCAGGACTGTTGAATATTGTGTGTTGTTGTATCAACATGTGCGGACCAAGACTATTGCAACATGTAACACCAAAAATACTGACTGGGGACAGTGTTGTAGCTCAAGAGGAAACCGGACAAGTATCTTCACCAGGTGCGGATCAACAGGCTGTGATGGATGGGTCAGTGGACCACAGCAGTATTTTCCCTGGGTGTAGCAGGCAAACACCAGATGAGCCTGAACCCTTGGCTGGGCCTTTGCAGCAGAAAAACATCTGAACCTCATCTGAGGGTAATGTTGTTTGTCAATAGTGTGTGTGAGGAGTTTATAATTTACTAATTTATTTTTTTTTTTCAACACACCAGCCGTATCCCACCAAGCCGGGTGGCCCAAAAAGAAAAACGAAAGTTTCTCTTTTTAAATTTTAGTAATTTATACAGGAGAAGGGGGTTACTAGCCCCTTGCTCCAGGCTTTTTAGTCGCCTCTTACAACACGAATGGCTTACGGAGGAAGAATTCTGTTCCACTTCCCCAGGAGATAAGAGGAATTAACAAGAAACAAGAACTAGAGAAAGAAGAATAGAAGAAAACTCAGTGGGGTGTTGTATATATATGCTTGTATACATGTATGTGTAGTGTGACTAAGTGTAAGTAGAAGTAGCAAGAAGTTACTGAAATTATTGCATGTTTAACCGAAACAGTAAAAAAGGATACAGCTATCCTACCATCATGTAAAAAACAATTACAGGCTTTCGTTTTACACTCACTTGGCAGGACAGTACGTACTTTTTTGTTAGAGCTTGCATTGTTATGAGAAGAAATCAGTGGTGAAATTTTTTGGGGAAACTGTCTGTTACTGTACATGTTGTCATTACATGCCTGCATGGAGTGGGATTCATGGCAATTGCCTATCTGAGCAGTATTATTTCAGGAATGTGGAAAGTGAGTGGTTCTATATTTTTTGTATATAGCTCCGCGGCCATCTCGCACCGAGGCAAGGTGATCTGAAAATGAAATGAATGTTTTTCTTTTTTCATTGACAAAAAATTGGATTTCAGTAATATAAACAGCCTTGCTGTTGGCAGAGCTGTTTAAGATTTGTAGGCCCCTGGGATACAGGTAAGGTGGAGGCCCTTGGGCTACAGGTACTATGAAGCCCCTGGGCTACAGGTACTGAGAGACCCTGGGCTACATGGTACTGAGAGACCCCTGGGCTAAAGGTTGATGTAGTAACATACTATTTTTTTTTATAAATATATTTTGTGAACTTATTTTAAGTAGTGTTATATACTATTTTTTTAACGTACTTTAATTATAAATTACAGCTTGTAACTGTGAACACTGTTCAATTAATCTCGGAGCCCTCTGATGGGCAGTGGCCCTGGGCTGCAGCCCACTAAAAACCAATTGGCATTCATCTGGCCCGGGCTGTTGGAGTGTGAGCAAGGTAACATTATGAAAGGGTGCAGGAAAAAACTGTGTTAGCTGGACTTAGAGACCTGGAGGTGGGTAAGTAAAATGCCTGCACTCTGATGGTGGGGTGGGGATATTTTGCAGTATTGGAGTGCCTTTGGCATGATCAGTGATGGAGTAGTGACGTGTTGGAAAGTTTTTTTTTTTTTGTCACCATATCTCGGTGGGAAACGGCTGGTTGTATTAGTAAAATAATATAGAAGGTGCTGTGTAAGGGGAAGAGAAGTTACTGTGCCACCAATAATGTGAAAATGACACTTTTTCATAGAGCATTAAGCATGTTCCAATTTGATAATGCTGCAGTGATTAATGTGGTAATGATATTTCAGGAGATGACAGGTTCATATTGTCACGTGGATGGATCACAGAGCAAAGGAACAAGCCGCTTCTTTTAATTCTCAGGAACATTAGTACGTATCGTGAAGGGGAATTTCTGGATATACATTATTGTGCTTATACCTGGAGTTCCCTGGAAGGTGTTCTGGGGGTCATACCCCTGCGGCCTGGTCCGTGATCAGGCTGCAAGGGTGGATCATGGCCTGATCAACCAAGTTTACTACTACTGGTAAACTGTCTTATAGTGTGGACTTAAGGAAATGTGAATGTTTGATTTATAAATCCTAGATGTATGGCAAAATGTAGTACGGGGTGAACATCAAGTGGAAAAAAAAAGTATACTGCCACAACATTATTTGTCTGTAATTGTCAATGTAAATGGGGAGCCTTTAATTGAGCTATGTGTAGAAAGAAATTGGTAATAAGTAACCATATTTTATGAAAAAGAGGATAAATAATATACAAGGTATGATGTAGCACGTAATGAAAGTGGGTTTGTTAGATTATGTATGGTGGATAAAGGTTGATGGGTAGGCTCCAGGATGTAATGTTTATAGAGGGGCAACTGATATATCGGTTCATTATTTAGTTGTAGCTACAGTTAGAGTAAGAGGTAGATGGGAAAAGAGGAAAGGGGGCAACAACAAGTAAGAGGGAGGTGAAAGTGTATAAACTAAGGGAGGAGGAAAATTCGGGCGAGATATAAGCGATATTGGCAGAAAGGTGGGCTAGTGCAAAAAAATGGTAGTGGGGGGTTGAAGAGGGTGGAATAGGGTTTTTTTGCGTATGGAATGTGGGGCAAGAGTTTGTGGTATAAGGAGGGTGGGGGCAGGAGGAAAAGGAGTGATTGGTGGAATGATGGGAAATAAAGGGTTGTAAAGAGAAAAAGGTAAACTTAGAGAGGTTTTACAAGCTGAAGTGTTATAAGAAGAGCAGAGTATATGGAGAGTAAAAGAAAGGTGAAGAGAGTGGTGAGAGAGTGCAAAAGGAGAGCAGATGAAAGGTGGGAGAGGCACTGTCAAGAAATTTTAATGAAAATAAGAAAAAATTTTGGAGTGAGTTAAACAAGTTAAGGAAAGCCTAGGGAAAGTATGGATTTGTCAGTTAAAAAACAGAGTAGGGGAGTTAGTTAGATGGGGAGAGGGAGGTATTAGGTAGATGGCGAGAATATTTTGAGGAACTTTTAAATGTTAAGGAAGAAAGGGAGGCGGTAATTTCATGCACTGGCCAGGGAGGTTATACCATCTTTTAGGAGTGAAGAAGAGCAGAATGTAAGTGTGGTGGAGGTACGTGAGGCATTACGTAGAATGAAAGGGGTTTTTGGGTAAAGCAGCTGGAACTGATGGATCATGACAGAAATGTTAAAAGCAGGGGGGGGATATAGTGTTGGAGTGGTTGGTACTTTTGTTTAATAAATGTATGAAAGAGGGGAAGGTACCTAGGGATTGGCGGAGAGCATTGTATAGTCCCTTTATACAAAGGGAAAGGGGACAAAAGAGATTGTAAAAAATTATAGAGGAATAAGTTTACTGAGTATACCAGGAAAAGTATACGGTAGGGTTATAATTGAATAGAATTAGAGGTAAGACAGAATGTAGAATTGCGGACGAGCAAGGAGGCTTCAGAGTGGGTAGGGGATGTGTAGATCAAGTGTTACATTGAAGCATATATGTGAACAGTATTTAGATAAAGGTAGGGAAGTTTTTATTGCATTTATGGATTTAGAAAAGGCATATGATAGAGTGGATAGAGGAGCAATGTAGCAGATGTTGCAAGTATATGGAATAGGTGGTAAGTTACTAAATGCTGTAAAGAGCTTTTATGAGGATAGTGAGGCTCAGGTTAGGGTGTGTTAGAAGAGAGGGAGAATACTTCCGGTAAAAGTAGGTCTTAGACAGGGATGTGTAATGTCACCATGGTTGTTTAATATATTTATAGATGGGGTTGTAAAGAAGTAAATGCTTAGGGTGTTCGGGAGAGGGGTGGGATTAAATTATGGGGAATCAAATTCAAAATGGAATTGACACAGTTACTTTTTGCTGATGATACTGTGCTTATGGGAGATTCTAATAGAAAAATTGCAAAGGTTAGTGGATGAGTTTGAGAATGTGTGTAAAGGTAGAAAGTTGAAAGTGAACATAGAAAAGAGTAAGGTGATGAGGGTATCAAATGATTTAGATAAAGAAAAATTGGAATATCAAATTGGGGAGGAGGAGTATGGAAGAAGTGAATGTTTTCAGATACTTAGGAGTTGACGTGTCGGCGGAGATGGATTTATGAAGGATGAGGTTAATCATAGAATTGATGAGGGAAAAAAAGGTGAGTGGTGCGTTGAGGTATATGTGGAGTCAAAAAACGTTATCTATGGAGGCAAAGAAGGGAATGTATGAAAGTATAGTAGTACCAACACTCTTATATGGATGTGAAGCTTGGGTGGTAAATGCAGCAGCGAGGAGGACGGTTGGAGGCAGTGGAGATGTCCTGTCTAAGGGCAATGTGTGGTGTAAATATTATGCAGAAAATTCGGGTGTGGAAATTAGGAGAAGGTGTGGAGTTAATAAAAGCATTAGTCAGAGGGCAGAAGAGGGGTTGTTGAGGTGGTTTGGTCATTTAGAGAGAATGGATCAAAGTAGAATGACATGGAAAGCATATAAATCTATAGGGGAAGGAAAGAGGGGTAGGGGTCGTCCTCGAAAGGGTTGGAAAGAGGGGGTAAAGGAGGTTTTGTGGGTGAGGGGCTTGGACTTCCAGCAAGCGTGCATGAGCGTGTTAGATAGGAGTGAATGGAGACGAATGATACTTGGGACCTGACGATCTGTTGGATTGTGAGCAGGGTAATATTTAGTGAAGGGATTCAGGGATATGTTGTGTATCTTTATATGTTTATGCTTCTAGACTGTTGTATTCTGAGCACCTCTGCAAAAACAGTGATAATGTGCGAGTGTGGTGAAAGTGTTGAATGATGATGAAAGTATTTTCTTTTTGGGGATTTTCTTTCTTTTTTGGGTCACCCTGCCTCGGTGGGAGACGGCCGACTTGTTGAAAAAAAAAAAAAAAAAAAAAAAAAATTCAGGGAAACCGGTTATTTTCATATAGTCGGACTTGAGTCCTGGAAATGGGAAGTACAATGCCTGCACTTTAAAGGAGGGGTTTGGGATATTGGCAGTTTGGAGGGATATGTTGTGTATCTTTATACGTATATGCTTCTAAACTGTTGTATTCTGAGCACCTCTGCAAAAGCAGTGATAATGTGTGAGTGTGGTGAAAGTGTTGAATGATGATGAAAGTATTTTCTTTTTGGGGATTTTCTTTCTTTTTTTTTGGGTCACCCTGCCTCGGTGGGAGACGATCGACTTGTTGAAAAAAAAAAAAAAAAATTGTCAACATTACAAAGAATACTGTAGAAAAGTAGAAAAAATTACATTTTGTATACAGTGGACCCCCGGTTAACGATATTTTTTCACTCCAGAAGTATGTTCAGGTGCCAGTACTGACCGAATTTATTCCCATAAGAAATATTGTGAAGTAGATTAGTCCATTTCAGACCCCCAAACATACACGTACAAACGCACTTACATAAATACACTTACATAATTGGTCGCATTCGGAGGTAATCGTTATGCGGGGGTCCACTGTATTTACTACATATATATATTTTTTCAAGACTGGCCGTCTCCCACCAAGGCAGTGTGACCTGAAAAAGAAGAAACGAAAGTGTTTCTTTTTATGTTTAGTAATTAATGCAGGAGAAGGGGTTACTATCCCCATGCTCTTGGCATTTTAGTTGCCTCTTACAAAATGCATGGATTTTATTATTTATAGTATTTACATAAGAATGTTTTTTCAGTGTGCTGAAATACGTGGGAGGTAAAGTGTTGCTGGAAATGCAGGACTCCCAAAACTTCTTTGGCTCAAGAAGAATATGAAAAACACTTGGGCCAGGGCTGGCCATTTTATAGATTTACCAGATTTCCTGACCTTGAAAGCCACAGGACAGTTTTCAAGGTAAGTTATTTCTCTATGATCTGTTGCCTGTCATGTGAGAGAGTTTAAAGCAAGTACACCTTTGACTGCCTGTATGTTATCTGTTGCTGTGTATGCTTGATTAGCTCCTAAGTGTTTAGGGTTTAGGTACTGATGGTTTTAACTCGGGTCATTCACAAATTAATAAAATGCAAACACTGGGTATCATTTAATAAATGATAGTGCAAATATGTTTTTAGATTTTTAAATATACTGGCAGGCGAGAAAAAAAGAATGATTCGCTTTAAAGTTATTATTATTATTATTATTATTATTATTATTATTATTATTGTTATGGGGAAGTGCTAAACCCATGGGAAAGGGCATTGAGGCTTAAATCGGGAATTGGAGCACAGATCCAACCCCTAGACAAGAGCCCCTCACCGCATCAGGAACCCCCCTTTGAGAAAAGGGGTCACTTTAAAGGAGGGGGGCGAGTCTGTCCCTTGCAGAACAAGGTTTTACTGTGGGCTCCCTCAGATTACCTGTTTACTTTACTCTTTGTGTACAGTTTAAGGTGATGCTCGCTTTACGGCACCGGTCTAAAACCCTAACCCCGCCACATTTGAAGATACCCTGTTTTGTGTAGTCATGTTTGGTTTTATTGGTCCTTGGGTAATTAAGAATAATAATAAAAAAATTGGTGATAATTTATTTTCTTTTTCCCCCAAAAATCTTCTTGAAAGATTTAGATCACTTATCTTATATGTGCCAGATCCTCGTGTATGATGGTTTTGTAGGCTGCTAGAAACAGTTAGTTGATGGGCAGTCCAAGGAATCCTAACCTCAGACCTGGGGGTGAAATAGAAAATAAAAACCCCTTGAATTTTTTGAACCCTTTTACATTTGTTGCACTGGTGCATTTGTGCATTTGTGCAGTACTTTAGATGGAGTGCCCTTTAAAACCCTTAAATGGTAAAAGTATATAGTTACGTTTTTTCAACTCTGAAAGTATGTAAAAAAATGTAGTCTTTTTTTTTTGTTTTCATTTGAAAAGTGTAAAAAATTTTTTTATTACATTTTTTTTTTTTATATTTGAAAATATGTAAAAAAAAAAGTAGATCTATTTGTAGCACTACAAATTTAAACGCGATCGTTTGGCCCTTTTAAAGGGGTTAAAAATTTTCAAAATTCTGGTATCTTTATTTTAAATTTTTTTTTTCTTTGCTTTACCATTTTTTGTCCTTCCAAAAAATATCCTGAATGTGGATGCCCTCTTAATTTTTTTGAGAAGGTCCTTTTTTTTTTTTTTTTTCCCCCAAAAAGTCGGGTTCCCCAAAGAGGCAGGGTGACCCAAAAAAAAGAAAATCCCCAAAAAAGAAAATACTTTCGTCTATTCAACACTGTCACCACATCACACATTTCACTTTTTTTGCGAGGTGCAGAATAAAAACAGTTTGAAGCTTTACGTTAAAAATACAAAACATACCCCCTCCAAACTCCCAAAATTCCCCAAACCCTCCTTTAAAGGCAGGCATTGTACTTGCATTTCCGGACTAAAGTCCGCTATAAAAAATTTTCCGGTTTTCCCCTGACCCCTTTCATAAATGTTCCTGCTCACACCCAAGATCGTCAGGCCCCAAGTTTATTATCCCCCTTCCCCCTATCAAACACGCTCACGCCCCACTTGGGGAAAATCCACCCCCCTCGCCCAAAAAACCCTCCTTTACCCCCTCCCCCAAAACCTTTCGAGGACGCCCACCCCCCCTTCCTTTCCCCTTAAAATTTTTATATGCTTTCCATGTTTTTAAATGTATCGTCTTTAATATCTTGTTTTAGTCCTCCTTCATATTTCTTTATTCCCTCATCCCTCCTTCAGGTGGGTAAGGGGAAAATTTAAAACACGTAAAAATAAAGTTTTGGTAGAAAAAAAATCCTTTAAAATTTCCCCCAAGTGGACTTTTTGACCCTTTGGGTGAAAAACATTGTCAATGTTGTGTTGGGTTTACCTGGGAGAGTTCCGGGGGTCAACGTCAAGCGCTGGTCTGGCCCAGGCCTCCTGGGGATCAAAGCCTGATAACCAGGCTGTTATGGGTCAGCAACCCAACGACGGCCCACAGCCCGTGGTCAGGTACCGCTTTAGTGCTTTTCCGTCCCGCTTGAAGACGCAGGGATCTTTTTGGTAATCCCCTTATGTATGCTGGGGGGGTAGTTAAACGTCTGGGGCCCCCTGAACTTTTTTTAAATTTCTCTTAACGTGCTAGTGACCCCCCTGTTTTCATTGGGGGGATGTTGCATTTTTGCATTTCTAGTTTTTTAAATTGTTTTTTTAAGCTTAGGATTATCTCCCTGAATGCCTGCATGTTGTGGCTTTTTTTGTTTCTAATAATTTTTTTAATAGTCTCCAGGGGGGAAATGGAACGAATTCTTCCTCCGTAACCCAGCGTGTCGTAAGGGCGCAAAAATCCCGGGGCAAGGGGATGAAACCCCCTTTTCCCCTGTATATTTTATAAATTTTGAAAGGGAAACTTTTTTTTTTCCTTTTGGGCCCCCCAAAAATGGTGGTTTCGGCTGGTACGTTGAAAAAAAGAATATTTTATAGTGCGGTAAACTACATTTTTTTTTTTTTTACTGTATACAAATAAAGTATTATTTTTTATTTATTTTCACTTTTTTTCACTTTGTTTCCTTATCTACAATTTTTCTGGATGTTAGCATCTTCTGCTATCCAGCATTTAAAGTCTCTCTCGATTTAACATCGTCATGAATGTTTTTATGTTTTTTCAAAATTATTTTTTTCTTTTTACTTTTTTAAAGATCTTTATTTTTGGGTTTCCCCCTAAAGGTCACTCTGCTCATTAGTGTGCAAATGGACCTACATGAGTGTGAGCGGCTGGATGGGAAGCGGGTTTTTAAAACCATTGGGCGGGAAAGTTTTAGTGTGTGACTCTCACAAAATTGGTGTGTATTTCTAGTTTCTTTAAAGAAAAATATATGTTAGTAAAGTAGAGCTTCGGAAAGGTGACCCTTTTATCAGATGATAAAGGCTCACCCAAAAAAGTTTTGGTCTGCTAAATGTTTTGTAAAAGAAAGTTTTTTTAATAATTTTGCCTGAAAAACATTATTTTTTTTTTTTGGTTTTTTAAGTAAGTTATTTAGGTACAGGTAACATAAGTACAATTTATACATAGTAACAGTGTATAAATTACTAGGTTTTATTTATTTATTTATTTATTATTTTTTATTTTTTTTTTCCAATTTGTGCCACATACAGAGGTAAAAAAAAAAATACAGAAAGAGCGTATGCCAAAGCCATTTTATTATGCATAGCTTTACGGGCTGGCTTAAAAAAAACTTAAGATTAACAAGCAATGATTTTTATTATTATTATTATTATATTATTTTTATTATTTTTATTTTATTTTTTTTTATTAAAACCCCAAGAAAGTAAAAAAGGTTTTTTTTTCATTTTGCCCCAGTTTTCCTCCGCTTTATATAAATTTAGACAAATAGAAATAAGGAGGCCCCTTTTTCCCCTCAAAAAACAATAGGTTTTTTTTTGTATTGCAATTCATTTTTAAAAATTTGTTTTTTATATTTCAAACAGTGTCTTGAAAAACATTAATTTACTTTAAAATGTCTGTAAATATCATTACAGTGGTATCTGGGTTACAATTTAATTCGTTCCAAAAGGCTGTTCGAGTCCCGTACCAAACAAATTTTTTCCCCTAAGGAAAAAGTAAAATGTTAAATCCTTTCAAACCCCAAAAATTACACTTCCAAAAAACATTTACAAAATTTTCGAGTTGGGGCTGTTCGATGCCAAGGTCCACTGTTTATGTGTATTTTAAAGGTGAGTTGAAGGGTTTGTATTTTTACCTGTGATATGTAGGATTTTGCTGTGTAGCGAATATAGAAATTTATGTACTTATTTAAAACATTTTTTTAATACTCTAGGTGACTAAAAATTAAAATGATTTTCTGAATTTAATACCCCAACCTCTTTTTGGGATGAAGGATTGTCCTTTCCCCACCCCGGGCTTGAGTCCTGCAAAAAATGGTTTCCTGATCCATTCTAAATTTTACCTGCTCACACTCCCGCTGTCAAACTATAAAACCACTTGTCTCCACTCTGACCTGACATTCCCCCCTAGGTCTTTTGGTGCTCAGCCTCTAGCCCTAAAAAACCTCATTTTTTCAAACCCCTTCCTGGGAAAATTCCTACCCTTCCCTTTCGTTTTGGTCTTTCCCATTTTGCCCCATCCTCTCCAAATACCACACTATCTCAAAAACCCTCCAAAGCTCTGAATTATAAAATTTTAAAACCCGCCATCTCCAAATTTTCTACTTTTCACATTCTCTGCTTTAATATTCACATTACCCTCGACAAGACATCTCTACTGCCCCATAGCGCCTCTTCCCACAGATGCCTCAGATTTTAATACCTTTTTTTTCCTTTGTAAATTTATATTTTCCCTTGTTTAAAAAGAATGCCCCCAAGATTGACTTAATTGGCTAATTGTTTCACGGGGAAAGACAGTGATGACACGGGACTAATGTGGCAAAATCTCTGCAACAGCGATTGGAATTGGGATGTTGACACCCTTTGTTGCATGTCTATTATTGATGCTCATGAGGGGGCTGGCTCTGGTGGTGCTGGGGCAAAAACCAAGAAAGACTCATTGGTAGTAGGAAAAAAAAATTCTTATGTCCTAATTTTTATATTGACATTTGGTATTTTAAAAATCATAATTTTTTTTTAGCTGATGCTATGTTTGTAAAAAGATGGGTGACTTTTAAGTGTGCAAAAAGCACTTGGTTTGCTACATTTTGGGGGGTTTTAAAAAATTAAACCTATCTTAAGGGGCTATAAAAAGGGAAAACTAAATTTATTGCTTATTTATATGGTCTCTCCAAAATCTTTTTTAAAGGTTCAAGATCTGAAATTCAGGGGAAGTTTTATCTAACTTATCCTTTTAGCTAAAACGTAATTGTAAATGGTCGATGATCAGGAGGGCCCTCTTTACAGCACTTCGCATTATGAGTTTTGCTAAAGCAGCAGTTTTCAAAATTTTACCCATTCTTCTTTATTCAGACTTCCTACGAAAAATTTTTCACCACTAAAAAGCTAAAAATGAAAAAATTGCTGGAAGTCCCAAAAGGGTTGGTTCCGCAAGCATGTGTGAGTATTTGATGGGGGAGTGGGCCTTTTTTAATGGGAAAAATAATCTATTTTTGTCGCTCCAAATTTTCTTGTTCCATTTATTCCATGGAAAAGTTTTTCGGGATGCCCTTCGCCTGAAGATTTATTTTTTAATTTTTTTTGGGGGTTTTTTTAAAAATTTTAAGTCCCCTCAGCAGAAATAAATGAAAGACAAAAACGGGGCTCTTCTTCTTTAAAAACTGGCCTATCCCACTGAAGCAGGGTGGCCTAAAAAGAAAAAAAAAAGTTTTTCTTTTTAACCGTAATGCTTTTAGGAGAGGGTACCGACCCTTTCTCCTGGCCCCTTAACACCCCTAATCTTGCTATCCTTCTGGGGCTTTCCTATCTTCTTCTTTTTCGGCAACTTCGCTTTGGGAGTTAACCAAGACATTTTACCTCGGTTTTGGCCCCTGTGGTTTTTTTTTAAAAACCCGGCCTCTTTGCCTTGGGCCCTTTCCCTCACTACTCGAGGGTGGCTATCTTGGGGCTACTTTTATAATCAGCTGAATTAGGATGTTAGGTTAACATAAGGAAAGATCCCCTTTTTTTTTTCGAAACTCCCCTGCCCGTGTTCCTTTAAAACATCATGGCGAGGTAGTGTAAAATTAAATTGATGGGAATCAAAAGTCCATGAAAAAAATTTAAAATGTATTTGCTCCAACTCAACTGTTGCCCAGTGGAGTTTTTCAAAACCCCCGCTTGGGGGCAGTATTCTCTCTTCGGAAGAAAGGTTTTTTTCAACTGCTGAAGCAGTGTCCTGGATAAACTGAAGGCTTCTGGTGTTTCCCGTTGCACCCGGAGCTTTCAAGCTCAGAGGACTGTGTTTGTGGCCAGAATTAACGTTTCATGAAACTTGCACAGTGAATGAAAATTTTGGAGAACATTATACAGAGAAATTTTGAAATTTTGGGGGTGTAGAAGCACATTAAAATTTTCGAATCCTAAAACCCAAAAAGGTAACCTAAAGTTAATACTTGAGCACCCGAGGAGGCCAACTTGTGTGTCAAAATGGCTTAAATGTTTTGGGACCAGTTTTTAAACCCGACCCAAATTTTTCTTGAACACTTTGTCAGTGTGACACAAAGTTTTAAGTGTTTTGCCTTTTGGTCATAATAAAAACAAATGCGTACTCAAGGGCCCGATTTGTAACATTTGCTTGGCCAAATTGTTCGAGATTGTAACAACAAAAAAATACACCCAATGTGTCCTCTGCAATGGAAAACTCTGCGTTTCTGCTATTTGTTGAAAAAAAAAAAGGAAATGCAGAAAATTCTTTAGCCAAGAAAATGTCCCTTCTAAAAAGCCAACTCCCCAGGCACCCCCAAAGATGTCCCAAAATTTCCCTTCCCGCTTGCCCGGGTCAAGTGGGATCCCCAGGTCTTACCCTGGTTCCAATGTTTGGATTCTGCCCCCCTTGGGTGCCCAATCTAACCCACTTACAACATACACAAAGCACAACAAGGTTCGTTTTTTATCTCCCATGCTCAGGATCCACAGCCGGGGGAAAGACGAGAGCAAACTAATGTACATGTGGCCCAAAAACATAGCAGGTGGTGAAAATTCAACTCTGCTCTCGGTTTTTTTGATCTTTAAAAGGCTAATGGGATCCCCCTCATATCCGAAAATGTCAAAGGGTATTTGACCCGCTTTTAACAAAAAGTAGTCCAACTCTAAATTTAAAAAAAAGCTAAGTCATCCCTGGCCCAGGATCCCCCACTGCAAAAACCCGGTTTTTAAATCCCCCCCCAAACCCCATAAGTCAAAAAACTGAAAATAACATGCCCCCAGAAATTGGTGCCCACTCCCCGCTATAGAAATGATCCGTTTAACAGGAACTTTTCCCAAAGGTAAATCACCTTGCCTACCTAAAATTCCCCTTTGGGGCTCCCGTTTCCCCTTAACTCTCACGGCCCCCCTTCCCGTAATGGAAAATTTTTGCCATACCTCAGTTTTCTGTGATGACTAACGATTCTAATGAGTTGTTATATTACTTTCCTCTAGTGAAGATGATGGCATTTTTAATACACAAGCACCACGCAAAAGTTCCCCCTTTCCCCCTTTAGATCCGCAGGGGTGTGGGTCAAACGGACTTTACTTGCAGGCGTTCAGGCCGCAGTGCACGGGAAAATGCAAAAAAATAATGGGGGGGTTTTAATTTTCCAAATTAAAGTTCAACATTTCTTTTAAAAACCCTTACCTTCTTGGGTTGAAACATAAAAAATCCCGATGTTTTTCTTTTTAAGAGAAGCTGCAAGGTTGTCAAATATTTAAAATTAGGGTTACCCATGTTGAGAAATGAAAAGGGGCCCTTTAGTGGGGTAGCCATTTAGTTAAATTAGGCTTACATTTTTAAAAAATTCTGTTGATGAAGATAACTTTTTGCAATGAAATGCAACGTCTCTGGACAACTGTGATAGGAACTGGTATTTTCCCCCAGACAAAACCATATACAGGAGGGCCCCCCTTTCGGGGGTTAGGTTCGGCACCGCCCCTAAAGTGGAACACCCCTTTTTTTCCCCTTTTCAAAAGCATACAAACATAGATAAAAAAGTTTAAATAAATTATTATGTTTGCAAAGAACCAGGCATCAAAAAAACAAAAAAAAGTACAATACCACATAGGCACCTCTTTTCTTACCTTAAATTTTATGTCTTATCTAGGGTGAGACAAAGTAGTATTTATTGTAAGAATCAAAGGGGGTTTGTATGGTGTCGCAGGCTACCTTTCCGGGGCCCCCCACCCCACTATTTTCTTGATATTTAAGCATCCCCGAGCGATAAAATGTATTTTTCGTTCACTCATTACTTACCCTTAAAAATTTGGGGGGGAGTGTATTTATTGTAAAAAAATCAAATGTGGTATGTATGGGTCGCCAGGCTACCATACGGCCAACCCCCCCACAATACTTTCTATGAATTTAAGCATCCCAGAGCGATAAAATGTATATACAGTTTATCTTACTTACCTTAAAAAATTTTGGGTAAGATGAGTGTTTTATTTTTAAAAAAATCAAGTTGGTATGTATGGTGTCAGGGAGGCACCATACCAGAGAGAAAAAATAAGTGCATGAGGAGGACAGGCGCAGATTAAGTAAACAAACCGGGAAGGTTTGTTTTTAAACGTGTACACGTCTGGTTTTTGTACAAGTACATTGTTTTAAGGTTGTCTCTACATTGATCGGTGAATAAATAAAGAAGAACACTCCCTTTCAGTAAATCTTTTGGAAAAAATGTGTCGAGGAAGGCAATGGAAGTAAGTCACTCTGACTTTTTTGGGTTTCCCGGTTCTCTACACATTGTTGTATGTTTTTGTTATGTATGTGTTTATTATTATTTTTAAAAAAAAAATTTGGTGGGTTAATGAAAATGTGTTATTAAGTAATTACACATTTAATGATACACCCAGTCAGAGGCGTAAAAAAAAAATGAACAATTTGGGGCGATCACCCGGGCAGGCGAAATGACGGTATTTAAAACGTGTCCCGTTTTTGTTTATTCATGTACATTTGTAAGAGTTTTTGGGAAAATTTTCCTTATAAAATTTTTTTTATTATTTTTAAAATTTAAAACCGAAAAAAAAAATACTCTTACACTGTGTACAAGTTTGTACAGAATTATGCTTAAATTTAGGCATCGAAAGGATTTTTTCTACGTTTTTCCTTGTAACAGGGAGGGGTAGAGGGAAAAAGTAATTCTTCCCAAACTTCTACAAACCCTTTTTGGGAAACATCTCTATATTTTGTATAAATTTTTTTCTGGGTGCATGTTCATGTTTGTGTGTTTTTTAATTGTTTTTATATAAATTTTTAAAAAAATTCATTGATAGATTAAAGGGGAAAGTCTATTTTTAAGTAATATGCGACATTAATGCGCCAGAGATTATTTATATTTTTTTTTTATTATTATTTTTTTTTATTTCATCAAGGGGTAGAGAGATTAGTGTTTTAATGTGACCTAATGCCAGCACGTGTGTAAAGTTTATTTAGGGACAGGTGTAAAAGTTTAAAATTTTCAAATACAAACTATAAATAACAATAACTTTAAAAAAACTTGAAATTTTGGAAAGTTTTCCCGACTAAAAAGGAGATGTGTGGGGGGAATGTAAACAAACTCGGTGGGCCTGTGACCCTTTTAGAAAGACAGGGGGGGGAGCCGTTAGGGAGTTTTGGTCATATTTGAAATGTCCGTTTAGCGGAACGCCGTAACGAAAGCCGTAAAGCGGGGCCCTGCTGTATAGAGCAATTCCTCTACATGGATATTTAAGCAGAAAAAATTCCAACAATTCTGCGGAGATTTTATGTTTATCACCGCCCCCCTTCAAACTGGGAGCTGGTGTTCCCTGGGTGACTTAAAAGGAAAAAAAACTCTTTAAAATCTGACAGTTGAAACTTGTCATTTCAAGGCCCCTTTTTAATCGTACATTGGACCTCATCCAGGGACACCAGATATAGTACTGACAAAACAGAGACTGTGACATCTTTCACTGTCGTATATCTCCTGGTGGAAAATGTAGGATCTGACCATATCCCTGTTATAATAAAACTACAAACTTCTCCATTTGAATACCTGTACCTCCTAAACCCAATCTTAACACCTAGGATTTGACCCCTTCAGGGCATATCTGGGTGAGGATGAAATTGTGTCATTGGAAAATCTACCTTCCAATGCAATTGATGATGCAATCAGGTCCCTGCATAATCGAATTTATTGAAGCTACTAATGCAACTTGCCAATTAGCTTCCACAAAGATATACCAACAATATAAACCTACTAGGGAAATTAGAGACAATTTAGAAATTATCAAGCAGAATGTCAAAAGGCATCTTCAAACGCGACAACCACCAGCAGCTACACTGCACCAGTTAAGGCACAAATTTAAATTTTAACATGATTAGTCAACACAAACGGGACATATGGAAATTTCTAGTTCTTCAAGCTAATCAGTATAAACGGGAAACCCAGCAAAATTTTGGAGTAAGATCCGACAACTTTTAGGGGCAAAGCACAAGGCTCCTAACTACCTAGTTCTTTAACTTCACTGATGAGGATGATGAAGATGTTGAAATTAAACTTGACGATCCACAGGACCAGGCTAATTTGATGGGTGATGTATGGGAAAAATTCTCTCCCACAATAACAGTCGTCAATTTAATAATAATCATTATCAGTTGGTCAATGAATGGAGAGATGAGAACTTGGATGATCTACAACCACTACCTTCCATCGATACTTCAACTCTTGAAGATACCACCCGCTTACTAGACTATTACATTACTAGAGATAAGTCAGGTTATTGGAAGAATGAGAAATAGAGCCCCTGGCCTCTCTGGAATAACAATGAAACAAATAAAGTACCTACCTAGAAATTGTAAACAGTCTTTGGTAAATATCTTTAATGCCATCTTGGCCTCAGGACATTTTCCAGTTGTTTTTAAGACTGCTAGAATGATATTTCTTGGTAAGCCCAATAAAGACATCTACCAACCTGGGAACTATAGACCTATATCTTTACTTGAAGTCACTGGAAAAGTTCTTGAGAAAGTCATTTCCAACAGATTGAACTACTATATGGAGTTTAATCACTTTTTTACTGAAAAACAATTTGGCTTTAGAACACATAGAAGTACCAATCATGCAATAAATCTTATTTTCGATACTGTAGCAAGTCTAAAACATCTTGGCAATCTTGCCTTAATTGCCACCAGAGATGTTCATAAAGCTTTTGATAGCTTATGGCATGATGGCCTTATATACAAACTCATTGACTACCAGACCATAACTGGACTTTTCTCAGATTAATATATAATTTCTTAACTCAACGAAAAATCATTCCCACCTTTCATGGCAAGTCGACAGAGCCTTTTATACCAACAGCTGGTGTCCCACAAGGTTCTTGTCTAAGTCCAATTCTGTTCAACATTTATGTGAATGACCTTCCTCAACCTGAGTTTAATGATTTCAATTGTGACACAGTTTGCAGATGATGTTATTCATGTCGTCTCATCAACTCCGGTAACAGGAAAATACAAGTATGAGAGAGTCATAGAAAAATGAATATTGAACTTCGTTAGAACATCTAATTGGGAAAAGAAATGGGGGAATTACGACTAATCCTGACAAGGTCCTTGTTAGCACGATAGGATGTTTTGCATCAACAAATTTAAGATAAAGGGGGTATCTCCATCAGAGGTACACCTGTAGCCATTAGAAACCCTAACAAGATTTTGGGATTATGAAATAGCAGGCTGCTCCACTCAACATCTCATGTAACTAAAAAGATCAATATAGCCAAAGCCGGTCTTAGCAGTCTCTTTCGATTTAATCAAGCCCTCAACATGTCAAAAACATCTGTATAAAATGATAATAAGACCAATACTCGAATACCCTTGTGTCCAATGTCCTTAACAACAAAGACCAACATGCTACGGTTACAAAGGGTCCAGAATAGAGCTCTTCGCTTTATTACGATACAGGAGGAAGAGACAGAGTTAAAATGGCAGATTTACACATACAACAAGATATTACTGCCATAAATGTACGCCTTGACACCCTAAAAAGAAACAACTTTATACAATGCAAGAACTATACATGCCAGATAGAGAACATCCTATACAAGTGGTAAATACCACAGATTATACCATCAATACTCCTCCTCACAGGACTCAAAGAATGACTCTCCCACAGAGGGTCCGTCGTTTTATTCATAACGATGATTACCCTCGACCCATGATATTGAGCAACCTCCCTGATGAAGAAGATTGGGTACCACCAGAACCCTTCTATGTATACTGAGAAAATCATCGCCCCCAATTAGGGAGACATCTTATATAACTTTCTAATGTACAAATTATGCTATTTACTATGGCTGGACACCACCTATAAGAAGCCATTGTCACGAAATTATAAACTGGCCAGAAAATTATTGCCTTTATTGTCGCATAAATATCCGTTGTGCAATCGCAAAAAAAAAAAAAAAAAAAAAAAAGCAATTGCAACTTGTATAATTACAATTGCTGATGTTATGAATGAAAAGAAGTTGGATGTCCTGGCCCTAAGCGAAACAAAGCTGAAGGGGGTAGGAGAGTTTCAGTGGGGGGAAATAAATGGGATTAAATCTGGAGTATCTGAGAGAGTTAGAGCAAAGGAAGGGGTAGCAGTAATGTTAAATGATCAGTTATGGAAGGAGAAAAGAGAATATGAATGTGTAAATTCAAGAATTATGTGGATTAAAGTAAAGGTTGGATGCGAGAAGTGGGTCATAATAAGCGTGTATGCACCTGGAGAAGAGAGGAATGCAGAGGAGAGAGAGAGATTTTGGGAGATGTTAAGTGAATGTATAGGAGCCTTTGAACCAAATGAGAGAGTAATTGTGGTAGGGGACCTGAATGCTAAAGTAGGAGAAACTTTTAGAGAGGGTGTGGTAGGTAAGTTTGGGGTGCCAGGTGTAAATGATAATGGGAGCCTTTGATTGAACTTTGTATAGAAAGGGGTTTAGTTATAGGTAATACATATTTTAAGAAAAAGAGGATAAATAAGTATACAAGATATGATGTAGGGCGAAATGACAGTAGTTTGTTGGATTATGTATTGGTAGATAAAGATGTTGAGTAGACTTCAGGATGTACATGTTTATAGAGGGGCCACAGATATATCAGATCACTTTCTAGTTGTAGCTACACTGAGATAAAAGGTAGATGGGATACAAGGAGAATAGAAGCATCAGGGAAGAGAGAGGTGAAGGTTTATAAACTAAAAGAGGAGGCAGTTAGGGTAAGATATAAACAGCTATTGGAGGATAGATGGGCTAATGAGAGCATAGGCAATGGGGTCGAAGAGGTATGGGGTAGGTTTAAAATGTAGTGTTAGAGTGTTCAGCAGAAGTTTGTGGTTACAGGAAAGTGGGTGCGGGAGGGAAGAGGAGCGATTGGTGGAATGATGATGTAAAGAGAGTAGTAAGGAGAAAAAAGTTAGCATATGAGAAGTTTTTACAAAGTAGAAGTATGCAAGGAGGGAAGAGTATATGGAGAAAAAGAGAGAGGTTAAGAGAGTGGTGAAGCAATGTAAAAAGAGAGCAAATGAGAGAGTGGGTGAGATGTTATCAACAAATTTTGTTGAAAATAAGAAAAAGTTTTGGAGTGAGATTAACAAGTTAAGAAAAGCCTAGAGAACAAATGGATTTGTCAGTTAAAAATAGGAGAGGAGAGTTATTAAATGGAGAGTTAGAGGTATTGGGAAGATGGAGGGAATATTTTGAGGAATTGTTAAATGTTGATGAAGATAGGGAAGCTGTGATTTCGTGTATAGGGCAAGGAGGAATAACATCTTGTAGGAGTGAGGAAGAGTCAGTTGTGAGTGTGGGGGAAGTTCGTGAGGCAGTAGGTAAATGAAAGGGGGTAAGGCAGCCGGGATTGATGGGATAAAGATAGAAATGTTAAAAGCAGGTGGGGATATAGTTTTGGAGTGGTTGGTGCAATTATTTAATAAATGTATGGAAGAGGGTAAGGTACCTAGGGATTGGCAGAGAGCATGCATAGTTCCTTTGTATAAAGGCAAAGGGGATAAAAGAAGAGTGCAAAAATTATAGGGGGATAAGTCTGCTGAGTATACCTGGTAAAGTGTATGGTAGAGTTATTGTTGAAAGAATTAAGAGTAAGACGGAGAATAGGATAGCAGATGAACAAGGAGGCTTTAGGAAAGGTAGGGGGTGTGTGGACCAGGTGTTTACAGTGAAACATATAAGTGAACAGTATTTAGATAAGGCTAAAGAGGTCTTTGTGGCATTTATGGATTTGGAAAAGGCGTATGACAGGGTGGATAGGGGGGCAATGTGGCAGATGTTGCAAGTGTATGGTGTAGGAGGTAGGTTACTGAAAGCAGTGAAGAGTTTTTACGAGGATGTGAGGCTCAAGTTAGAGTATGTAGGAAAGAGGGAAATTATTTCCCAGTAAAAAATAGGCCTTAGACAAGGATGTGTGATGTCACCGTGGTTGTTTAATATATTTATAGATGGGGTTGTAAGAGAAGTAAATGCGAGGGTCTTGACAAGAGGCGTGGAGTTAAAAGATAAGAATCACACACAAAGTGGGAGTTGTCACAGCTGCTCTTTGCTGATGACACTGTGCTCTTGGGGAATTCTGAAGAGAAGTTGCCAGAGATTGGTGGATGAATTTGGTAGGGTGTGCAAAGAAGAAAATTAAAGGTGAATACAGGAAAGTGTAAGGTTATGAGGATAACAAAAAGATTAGGTGATGAAAGATTGAATATCAGATTGGAGGGAGAGAGTATGGAGGAGGTGAATGTATTCAGATATTTGGGAGTGGACGTGTCAGCGGATGGGTCTGTGAAAGATGAGGTGAATCATAGAATTGATGAGGGAAAAAGAGTGGAGTGGTGCACTTAGGAGTCTGTGGAGACAAAGAACTTTGTCCTTGGAGGCAAAGAGGGGAATGTATGAGAGTATAGTTTTACCAACGCTCTTATATGGGTGTGAAGCATGGGTGATGAATGTTGCAGCGAGGAGAAGGCTGGAGGCAGTGGAGATGTCATGTCTGAGGGCAATGTGTGGTGTGAATATAATGCAGAGAATTCGTAGTTTGGAAGTTAGGAGGAGGTGCGGGATTACCAAAACTGTTGTCCAGAGGGCTGAGGAAGGGTTGTTGAGGTGGTTCGGACATGTAGAGAGAATGGAGCGAAACAGAATGACTTCAAGAGTGTATCAGTCTGTAGTGGAAGGAAGGCGGGGTAGGGGTCGGCCTAGGAAAGGTTGGAGAGAGGGGGTAAAGGAGGTTTTGTGTGCGAGGGGCTTGGACTTCCAGCAGGTATGCATGAGCGTGTTTGATAGGAGTGAATGGAGACAAATGGTTTTTAATACTTGACGTGCTGTTGGAGTGTGAGCAAAGTAACATTTATGAAGGGGTTCAGGGAAACCGGCAGGCCGGACTTGAGTCCTGGAGCTGGGAAGTACAGTGCCTGCACTCTGAAGGAGGGGTGTTAATGTTGCAGTTTAAAAACTGTAGTGTAAAGCACCCTTCTGGCAAGACAGTGATGGAGTGAATGATGGTGAAAGTTTTTCTTTTTTGGGCCACCCTGCCTTGGTGGGAATCGGCCAGTGTGATAATAAAAAAATAATAAATAAAAAATAATTACTACCAATTCAGAGTCATGTACTTATATACCTATTATATCTATGTGACTCTGATGGGTTAGTATTATACCCCTTAAAGAATATCTTATCATTTCACATACACTTTTTAAATTACACCAAAGTGGTTGGGCCACTTACCTTTTATATCCTACCTCTCCCCCCCCTCCCACCCTTTTCCAATATTTCCATCCTTACCCATCCTTCTTCCTTACCCATCTTACCAAAGCTCTGGTCATAAGAAGAAGAAGTCGCCTCTACGACACGCACGGCTTACGGAGGAAGAATTCTGTTCCACTTTCCCATGGAGAACAAAAACTAAGCATCAGTATTAATTACTGAATAATTATGCATTTACAAATGTCATTAATTAATATAAAAGTGTACAAGATTACTGTCTTTTTACTTTCCTTGTACAGGAGGGCCCCTTTTGTATGGCTCTTAGGTTCCTGACCCTGTGTGATAAGTGAAAATAGTTGATGGGTGGAAAAGAGCATTTTTTCATTATCCATTGTGGCTCATGTGCCTGATAATGTGTTTACACTATTATATATTAAGTGCTCAAAACAGCTAGGCATAAAATAACAGATAAAAAATAAAATAAATACATATACAGTACATACAGTACTTGCCCTAAATTATGGCACTGGTCACCCTTCCCTTATACAACTGTGTGAGAATAGCAGAAAGTAGTAAAAGCACTGAACATAATGAACAATGACTCAGTCAAAAGCCACTGAAAATGTGGAACACCGAATAGAGGATGCTGTATAAGCAAGTCCCTCCTGTACTGTATTTGGAACTATAATTGTACTTAACTGCATATGAAATCCTACTTAATAGTCTGTCTAATTCTTAAGTAATCTTAAGTAATGCACTCCACAATTTATATTTTGTGTCTAACAATGTTTTATCTCCTGTAAACTACATTATTTTGTGTGAATTTGAATTAATGTAAGAGAAAAACTTAACTTCTAGGTAGTAGGTTGGTAGACAGCAAACGCCCAGGGAGGTACTACCGTCCTGCCAAGTGAATGTAAAACGAAAGCCTGTAATTGTTTTACATGATGGTAGGATTGCTGGTGTCATTTTTCTGTCTCCTAAACATGCAAGATTTCAGGTACGTCTTGCTACTGCTACTTACACTTAAGTCACACTACATATACATGTACAAGCATATATATATATACACACCCCTCTGGGTTTTCTTCTATTTCTTTCTAGTTCTTGTTTATTTCCTCTTACCTCCACGGGGAAGTGGAACAGAATTCTTCCTCCGTAAGCCATGCGTGTTGTAAGAGGCAACTAAAATGCCGGGAGCAAGGGCCTAGTAACCCCTTCTCCTGTATAAATTACTAAATTTAAAAAGAGAAACTTTTGTTTTTCTTTTTGGGCCACCCTGCCTTGGTGGGATACGGCCAGTTTGTTGAAAAAAAAAAAAAACTTTGGAGAACTTAATTAGGGTAGGAAAAATAAATATTTTCATCATTTATGTGCAGTATATCAAAGATTGTATATTTTTTCAGGTCTGATTTGTGGAACATCAACTTGTCACATGTGTGTGAGTGTAGATCCCATCTTTGTGCCAGGTGTGTGGGGACCATATTACAGTGCTATGATTCCTGGCTGCTGGCTTGCTGAAGGTGGACAGAGTTCAACTGGCAGTCTTGTTGATCACATTATAAAAACTCATCCAGCAGCTAATGACTGCCCAGATGAGTAAGAATAACATATAGTATGATTTTTTAATATTATATATACGTCTGAATGGGGAAGTGGAGAAGAATCCTTCGTAAGTTAACAAAGTGTGTTGTAGGAGGCGACTAAAATGCCGGAAGCAAAGGGCTCGTGACCCCTTCTGTGTAAATTGCCAAATGTACAAAGAAGAAAAACATTGATTTTTCAGGTCACCTTGCCTTAGTGGAAGACAGCTGATGTGTTAAAAAAAAGTTAATTACAGTATGGGTGAATGGAGACAAATGGTTTTTAATGGATGCGCTGTTGGAGTGAGAGTAAGGTAACTTTTGTTAAAGGATTCAGGGAAACCAGTTAGCTGGACTTGAGCCCTGGAGGTGGGAAAGGTAGTGCTGCACTTGAAAAAAGGTTGGGGGTTTTGAGTTGGGGG
>NC_069484.1:25290567-25385613 GCF_026875155.1 Cherax quadricarinatus | reverse complement strand
TATTTTTTTTAAAGTATTTACATAAAAAATTTTTTTTCAGTGTGCGAAATCGTGGGGGGTCAGTTTTTGCTGGAAATGCAGATCCCAACTTTTTTGGCCAAGAAGAATATGAAAAACACTTGGGCCAGGGCGGGCCCTTTTTTATAGATTTACCAGATTTCCTGCCCTAAAAGCCACAGGACGTTTTCAAGGTAAGTTATTTCTTTTTGATCTTTTCCCTGTCAGTGAGAGATTTTTTTAAAGCAAGTACCCCCTTGACGCCTGTATTTATCTGTTGCTGTTATCTGTTAGCTCCTAAATGTTTAGGTTTAGTACGGGGTTTTTAAAACCGGGTATTCACAAATTAATAATCAAAACGGGGGTATCATTTAAAAAATGAAGTGCAAAATGTTTTTGTTTTTAAAAATTTACTGGCGGGAAAAAAAAGAATGTCGTTTAAAGTTTTTATTATTTTTATTATTATTATTATTTTATTATTATTGTTAGGGGGGAAGTGCTAAACCCATAGGAAGGCATTGAGGCTTAATCGGGGAAATTTGGAGCCAGACCCAATTCCTAGATAAAGGCCCTCCCCAGCATAAAGGGAAACCTCCCTTTGGAAAGGGGCACTTTAACAGGAGGGGGGGAGAAAGTCCCTTGCGAACAAGTTTTTCACTGTAGCTGCCTCAGACTTACTCTGTTTATTTACTCTTTGTGACTTTTTAAGGTGATGTCGCTTCGGCAACGGCTAGAACCTAAACCCGCCAATTAGCAATTCCCGTTTTTGTGTAGTCCTGCTCTGGTTGTTTCCTTCGGTATTTTAAAGAAAAATAATAAAAAATATTGTGATGTTTTTTTTTTTTTCCCCCAAATCATTCTTGAAATGATTTTAGTCACTTTTTTTTTAATGTGCCAGATCACTCATTATGATGGCTTTGTAGGCTAGCTAGAAACGTCTAGTTATAGGCATAAACAAGGAAATCCTAACCTCAGCCCTGGTTTTGAAAGAGAAAATAAGAACCTTGAATGTTTTGAAGCCTTTTAATTTTTGTTCATGGTGCATTTGTGCAGTTTTGCAGTCTTTTATTGGAGTGCCCCAAACCCCTTTAAACCCCTTTTCGGGGCCCAAAGGCCCAAAAAATCTGAAGTCACGCCCCAGTGTCCAAGAAATTTTGAAAAAAAAAATTTATTTTTTCTTACAAAATTTAAAGAGCATATTTTTGTGAAGGTAATAAAAAAAAAAAATTAGAATCTGTCAGTACTTCCCGGTACGTCCCAAGAAGTTTATGGAAAATGGGGGGTGGGGGCAAATCGCGAATTTCCAAAACCGTTTTATTTATTTTGTTTTTTTATTGTTTTTTCTTTTTTTTTCCCAATTTTTTCTTTTCCCTACTAACATTTGGGGGCCTGAAGACCAATATGTTTTAAAATTGATTTATAACCATGATTTAACACAATAACCCACTAAAGTTATTTTCATATTATTGTTTTTCCCCTGTTTTTATTACAATAAATTGCACAAATATTGTATAATATAAAGTTATCATATATTTTACATATTTCAATCACTGGACTGGTTTTTGGGAAAGCTGGGCTTGTGGAACTCCTTGAAAAAAGGCACCATGCACAGAGGCACCTTTTCATTCCTACCAAAAAACCGAGTGTCTTTGGTCTTTGTTGCCGTCGTTTTGTTTTTTGCACAGACAAAAGCATTTTCTGAGAAATTTTTTTTGAGTTGAAGGGAACTGTATTAGAAAGATCCCTTCTCTCCTCAAAAGTTGGGGATACGTGATGAATTCGAGGGCCCTGTTGTATTGCGGTGTTTTACTGGGACTTCATTTGGTTGTCTGACAAAAAGACAAACAAAATTCACCCGGTGGTCGTTTAAATCTTTATTTGGTACAAAATTTTATGCATTCAGATTGAAATGCCATAGAAAGGAAGAAAAGTTTCATGTACCCCTTTAAATCTTACGAAACATAAAAAACCTTTTGCGTCAACTTTTCAACCCGTGCATGTTTTGTGTATAAAACAATCCTGACACTGGGTTTTTCGAATCGTTTATTTTGGGGCACTCGATCAACTTTTCCCCCTGTCTTGCATTTCATTCGGTGAATGGTTGTCATACAATGTGACATCTCGTTTGTCATGCCACCATAATGCCATGATGTCATTGGCAGTAAACACCTGCACGTCATCACCTCGACACCTGCGTGAGCCTGGGGCATATGTTTACTATTAGAACGCACTGGTGCCACACACATCTGTCTTGTTCACTCGCATTGAAATCATGAATAATGGGTTGTTTGTACCAGTTATCGGTATATAATGTATGCCCCTTACCAGATAAGGTGCCATCATGTTTCTCACTACGTCACCTGATATACCAATAAACATCTTGGTCTCTTTCAATTGTTTACTACCGTGTATTCAACATATCCAACACCAGGCACTGTCCACATCACAGTGTACCAAACAATTTTATACCCAAAGCGGTTCTTCTTGCTCGGTATATATGCTTGAATGACAGTCTACCTTTTGTACAAAAATCAAAGAACTCGTCAATACGAGATTCTTGAATGGGATAAAAGTATATCCTGAACTTTTGTTTTGAGATACATGAAACATTTCTAATCTTGTATAAGCCTGTCACTCTGTCAGGCCTGGTTTTGTCAGAGAATGCACATACGTCTCAGTAAGATAAACCTGTTCCACTGGTATTATTTCACTGAAGGTGGGGGTAGGGGAAAAATTAGCCGATCTTGGACCAGTATGCTTTTATATTTGCTTATAGCCGTTGAGGACATAAGCATTATTGTTGCCAAAACGCAAATTACAGTGGACCCCCGCATAGCGGACCTTACTCCGTGCATGAGGGGCGGGTTGTTATGTCGAACTGTTCGGTTATGCGAATGAATTTTCCCCTAAGAACTAATGGAAATCAATTTAATCCGTGCAGACACCCAAAAGTGTGAAAAAAAAAATTTTTACCAATGCAAATATACCATTTTCCTTCACACAAGGAGAAGGATTCATGCACAATAGCAGAGTCGTACATGCACATTAATATTGTGACATGTACTACTCTTACTAACATGAAGAATAAAATGACACTTACCTGTATTGAAAGATGCAGCACTGACTGATGAGAACTGTGTCCGGGGCGTGCTTTTCTCCTGAGTACTGTAGGTCCTGTTCGGCATTTACTTCCAGAACAGGCCTTATCACACTGTGTAGCCCATTCGATTTTAAATCTCTCAAACCCACCTTTGGGCTTTAAATTCACCCAATTTGAGCACTAGTTCCAGGCATTTTTCCTGTTCACCTGGGTGTTAGTCGACTGATGTGGGTTGCATCTGGTGGAGACAAGATTAAGGACCCCCCAATGGAACTACGTTAGACAGTCTTCAATGACCACGACTTTTTTGGGTTGTCCTGGGGTGGCAATTCCTTGGGGTTAATTGTTTTTGGTTTCTCCAATAGCCACACAACAACGGTGTGCTTACGAGCAAGCAGCAGCTGACGGTGGTACAGCAGCAACAGACGATGCTACAGCAGCAACAGACGATGCTACAGCAGCAGCAGACGATGCTACAGCAGCAGCAGACGATGCTACAGCAGCAGCAGACGATGCTACAGCAGCAACAGACGATGCTACAGCAGCAGCAGATGATGCTACAGCAGCAGCAGACGATGCTACAGCAGCAACAGACGATGCTACAGCAGCAGCAGACGATGCTACAGCAGCAGCAGACGATGCTACAGCAGCAGCAGACGATGCTACAGCAGCAGCAGACGGTACTACAGCAGCAGCAGCAGCTGACGGTGGTACAACAGCAGCAGCAGCTGACAGTGCAGCAGCAGCTGACAGTGCAGCAGCAGCTGACAGTGCAGCAGCAGCTGACGGTGGTACAGCAGCAGCAGCAGCTGTACCACCAATAGTAGCGATGGTTGATTGGGGTTTATTATACAACCTGGCCAGCTCGGAGACACGCACTCCACTTTCATACTTATCAATGATCTTTTTCTTCATCTCTATAGTAATTCTCCCTTATTGCTGTAGGGTTGGCACTAGAAGCTTTCTTGGGGCCCATGGTCACTTATTTTCCAGAAAAAATCACCAAAAACACTGTAATAATACGAAATGTTCCGATTGTATGCTTGGATGTTACCGCGGAGGCTGGCTGGTAAACAATGCCACCGGCGGAACATGTGAGTGTGGCTCAGGCCGCACATTGGACGCGTCTCGGACGAAGGGCGGTGAGCGGGTTTCTGGGCGGTATGCGAGGCAAAATTTTTGCGATCAGTGTCCGGTATGCGGATTGTACGGTATGCGATGCGTACGGTATGCGGGGGTCCACTGTACATTTCTGCAACAGTCGTCTCTTTCCACCTGTGTAGTCTTGACTGTGGTGATAAGATCGTATTTGCCATGGTGTACTGAAAATACTTATTACTTTCCCTGGCAATTTCCATCAATGGCTGGTCAAAGAATAATTCAAAGAATTCCAGTTCATTGGCCGTGGTTCCAAGGGGACAGGTAGGTAGAATTCCACTTTAAGAGTCATCAAAGTGGTGAGGCTTGGGAACAAAATTGGGATTTTGCTGCCAATCCCACATACGGTTTTGTGGTGGATACTGGACATCATGGGCTTGTTGTACGGGTGGTTGTGGTTGTGGCGGGCTGGTGGTTGACGCTCCGCTTTGTCCTTGAACTGACGAGTCAGCAGCGTGGGTCCCCGCGTGGCACGGTGAGTCATGCATGGCAGTGCCACTACCACCACCAGCACCACTAACACCATCCACTGATGCCTGTGGCCCATCCATGCCAAGTGTAGCCACATCATCCTCACTATCACTACCTTAAACGGGTGTAGGGCCATGGGATGTACTCCGGGATGTACTCCGTCCCCTGGGCACAGCATAGGGTACACTACCCGAGCGCATGCGGCGGCGAACATACCGACGCTTCACTGGTGAATATGATTCCTCACTATCACTACTCGAATGATCGTCAAGCACAGTAAAATCACAATCCACGTCAGAATCATCGTCATTACTGAAGTCAGAGGCCTGGCCACGCGAAAATATTAGTTTTCTCTTACGTTTAGGAACACCCGAGCGTGAGTCACGAGTGCCCACACCAGAGGTAGAAGGTCGAGGATCGTCGGGGTTTTCTGCAC
Source organism: Cherax quadricarinatus (assembly GCF_026875155.1). Taxonomy (NCBI): domain Eukaryota; kingdom Metazoa; phylum Arthropoda; class Malacostraca; order Decapoda; family Parastacidae; genus Cherax; species Cherax quadricarinatus. The sequence goes on along the minus strand of NC_069484.1, from coordinate 25,380,451 downwards.
TATTATCGATATCCTGGTTATTATTTTCGGTCACTAACTTATCAAAGCCGTAGAATTCGTCTTCATTTGCACTTCCATCAGTGTCAGAACTATCAGACAGGAAGAGGAGAGTCCCAATTTTCCGGGGAGTGAGAGCTGACTTGCGACGAGGCATGGTGAACAAGGGTGACTGAGCCGGCATTCCCACAATGCTATGCAGGCGCCTAGATTTTTTGTTTATGGCGCATACCCACGGCGCAGACCCATTCTCTCACATGTAGGCCTATGAGCGCTTTCACGCTAAATTTGACGGTGCTAGAATTTTGGCGTAGATCTACGGTTTGGACACTCACCGAAAAGCTGTAGATCTACGGGACGGACCCTGAAAGGGTTAAATGGTCCAAACGTATATAGTGTACGTTTTTTCAATATCTGAAAGTATGTAAAAAAATGTAGATCTTCAAAAAGTTTGTTTTACATTTGAAAACGTGTAAAAAAAATTATCTACATTTTTTTTTTGTTATATTTGAAAATATGTAAAAAAAGTAGCACTACGAATTTGAACGTCGATCTGTTTGGACCGTTTAAGGGTTAATATACTAAATTCTGGCATATTTATTTTCAATTTTTTTTTATTCTTTGCTTTGCTCACTTTTTGTCCTCTCCAAAAGTATCCTGAATGTGGATGCCCTCTTAAGTTTTTTCGAGACAGGTCCAGTTTTTTTTTTTTCTCCAACAAGTCGGCCGTCTCCCACCGAGGCAGGGTGACCCAAAAAAGAAAGAAAATCCCCAAAAAGAAAATACTTTCGTCATCATTCAACACTTTCACCTCACTCACACATTATCACTGTTTTTGCAGAGGTGCTCAGAATACAACAGTTTAGAACCATATACATATAAAGATACACAACATATCCCTCCAAACTGCCAATATCCCAAACCCCTCCTTTAAAGTGCAGGCATTGTACTTCGCATTTCCAGGACTCAAGTCCGACTATATGAAAATAACCGGTTTCCCTGAATCCCTTCACTAAATATTACCCTGCTCACACTCCAACAGATCGTCAGGTCCCAAGTATCATTCACTCCTATCTAACACGCTCACGTACGCTTGCTGGAAGTCCAAGCCCCTCGCCCACAAAACCTCCTTTACCCCCTCTCTCCAACCCTTTCGAGGATGACCCCCTACCCCTCCTTCCTTTCCCTATAGATTTATATGCTTTCCATGTCATTCAATGTATCATCTTTAATATCTGTGTTTTAGTCCTACCTTACACTATTTCTTTATTGCCTCATGCCTCCTTCAGGTGGGTAATGGCGAAAGTCAACACGTGGAAATAAAGACATTGGTAGCAAAAAATCCTCTTAATACATTTCTCCCAAGGCTGGACTTTTATGAGCCTTGGGTGAAACATTGTCAATGTCTGTGTCTGGAGTTTACCTGGAGAGAGTTCCGGGGGTCAACGTCACTGCAGCCTGGTCTGTGACCAGGCCTCCTGGTGGATCAGAGCCTGATCAACCAGGCTGTTACTGCTGGCTTCACGCAATCCAACGCACGAGCCACAGCCCGGCTGGTCAGGTACCGACTTTAGGTGCGTGTCCAGTGCCTGCTTGAAGACAGCCAGGGATCTATTGGTAATCCCCCTTATGTATGCTGGGAGGCAGTTGAACAGTCTCGGGCCCCTGACACTTATTTTATTGTCTCTTAACGTGCTAGCGACACCCCTGCTTTTCATTGGGGGGATGTTGCATTGTCTGCCGAGTCTTCTATGTCTAGTTCTTAAATTGTCTTTAAGCATTAGGATTAATCTGCCTGAAATGCACTGCATGTTAGTGTCTTTCTTTTGTTCCTAATAATATTTTAATAGTCTCCATGGGGAAATGGAACAGAATTCTTGCTCCGTAAGCCATGCGTGTCGTAAGAGGTGACAAAAATGCCGGGAGCAAGGGGATAGAAACCCCCTTTCTCCTGTAATTTTACTAAATTTGAAAGGAAAACTTTATTTTTCCTTTTGGGCCCCCAACTGGGGGGAAAAACGGTGGTTCGTTGAAAGAAAGAATTTTTAAAATTGCATGTAAATACTTATTTTTTTATACAGTATAAAAATAAAGTATTTATTTCTTTATTTTTTTCACTTTATTTTCACTTTTTTTTCCTATACTAAAACTTTTCTGGATGTAAGCATCTTCTGCTATCAGCATTTAAAGTCTCTCCAGTTTTAACACCTCATGAAAGTTTTTTATGATTTTTAAAATTAATTTTTTCTTTTTACAGTTTAAGATTTTATTTTTGGGTTCCCTAAAGGGTCACTCTGCTCTTATGTGCAAAGGACCTACATGAGTTAGGGGGCTCAGGGATGGGACAGGGGGTTTTTAAAAACCATTGGGCGGGAAGATTTAGCTGATGTACTCTCACAAAATTGGTGTGTTCTCTATGTTTCTTTCAAAAAAAAAAATTTGTCGTAAAAGTAAGAGCTTTGGGAAGGTGACCCTTTTATCAGATGAAAAAAGGGCTCATCCAAAAAGATTTGGTTGCAAATGCTTTGGTAAAAGAAAGCTTTTTAATAATTTTGAAAATGACAACATTACTGTTTTTTTGGTTTTAAGTAAGTTTTTTTGGGTACAGGTACACACAGACAATTATCATAATAGAACATGTGTATAAATTACCTAGGATAACCCAAAAAAGCAAAAGTGACTTGTATTTACTTTTTGCCCCAGTTATTCCTCCAGCTTTTTTTAAAAATTAGACAAATAGAAATAAGAGAGGCCCCTTTTTTCTCACTAAAAAAACAATAGGTTTTTATTTGTATTGCAAATCATATTTGAAACTTGTTTTATATATTTAAAAACATTCTTGAAACATTGAAGTTTACTTAAATGTCTTAGGTTGTAGGTAGTGGTTGGTAGACAGCAACCCCCCGGGGAATACTCCGTCCTGCCAGATGCGTGAAACAAAAACCTGAATTGTTTTGCTGAGGGTAGGTTTGCTGGTTTCTTTTTCTGTCTCATAAACCGCTAAGAAAGGGATATCTTGTATCTAAAACATTTTGGGTCACACTTCACAGACACGCACAGCATATAATTTACATACACTGGTTTTTCCCCCTTTTTCTAAATACTCTTGTTTTTTTTATTTTTTATTGTCCATGGGGAAGGGAAAAGAATCTTTCCCCCGAAAGCCATGGTGCGTATGAGGCGACTAAAATGCCGGGGGCAAGGGGGCAGTAACCCCTTCCCCTGTATACAATTCAAAAAAAAAAAGGAAGAAAAAAAACTTTAAAAAACGGGGTTTTCTTAAATGTGCTGGATGTAGTGCGGTGAAAAGAAACAATATTGCTGAGTTTGAATGAAAAGAATTGGATGTCCGGGCCCCCAAAGCGAAACAAAGCTGAAGGGGGTGGAGATTTCAGGGGGGGAAATAAATGGGTTTAAATTGGAGTTTTGAGAGATTTTAAGAAAAGGAAGGGGTAGCCAGAAATGTTAAATGATCAGTTAGGAAGGAGAAAAAGAAATGAATGTGAAAATTCAAGAATTTGTGATTAAAGAAAAGGGTTTGGGATCGAGAAGTGGGTCATAAAAAGGTGTATCACCGGGAGAAAGGGAATGCAGGGAGAGAGGAGATTTTGGGGATGTTAAAAATGATGGGAGCCTTTGAACCAAGTGAGAGGTAATTGTGGTAGGGGATTAAAATGCTAAAGTAGGAGAAACTTTTAGAGGGTGTGGTAGGAAAGTTTGGGGTGCCAGGTGTAATATAATGGGAGCCCTTTGATTGAACTTTTATAAAAGGGGTTTAGTTATAGGTAATACATATTTTAAGAAAAAGAGGATAAAAAAAGTAACACGATTGAGTAGGGCAAAAATGCAGTTTTGTTGGATTTGTTTTGGGTAGATAAAAGACTTTGGTAGATTCAGGATGAAAATGTTTTTAGGGGGGGGCCAAAATATATCAGATCACTTTTTTAGTAATGAGAGAAAAGGTAATGGGATAAAAGGAGAATAAAAGCATCGGAAAGAGAGAGGTAAAGGTTTATAAAACTAAAAGAGGGGGCAGTTGGGGAAATAAAAAACAGATTGGGGGAAAATTGGGCTAATAGAGATAGGCAAGGGGGTCGAAGAGGTATGGGGTGGGTTTTAAAAAATGTAGGTTAGAGTGTCAGCGAATTTTGGGTTACGGGAAAGTGGGTGCGGGGGAAGAGGAGCGATTGGTGGAATGATATGAAAGGGGTAGAAAGGGGAAAAAAGTTAGCATATGGAATTTTTACAAAGTAGAAGTGATGCAAGGGAAAGTATATGAAAAAGAGAGTTAAGGAGTGGTGAAGCAATGTAAAAGAGAGCAAATGAGCAGGGGTCATGTTATCAACAAATTTTGTTGAAATAATGAAAAGTTTGGAGTGAATAACAGTTGAAAGCCTAGAGAACTATGGATTTGTCGTAAAATAGAGAGGAGAGTAAATGGAAAGTTAGAAGGTGGGAAATGAAGGGAATATTGGGAAAAAAATTGTTAAAATTTGATCCCAATAGGACTGGACTTGTTATAGAGGCCTTGGGGAAAACATTGTAGAGTCGTGATGGAGTTTAGGTGGGGAAGTTCGGGGCAAGTAAAATGAAGCTGGTGTGACCGGCCTTGGGGATCAAAAGACTGATGTAAAACAGGTGGGTACTGTTGGAGTTCAATTGTTTAATAAAGTAGGAAGAGGGTCAGGTACCTTTTAGGTGGCGGAGTGCATGCCTTTTGTTGAAAGGCAGCCAGGGATCTAAGGTAAACCCTTTTTATGCGGGATAAGTTTTGAAGTCCTGGTAAAGTTGTATGTGTCTTAATTGAAGGGAATTAAGTTAGGGTGGGATGTTGCATTGAACGGAGGCTTTATGTCTGGGGTTTTTAAAGGTGTTTAAGTAACATTAGGATATATTTAATGACGGCTTAAGTGTCCTTTGTGGCTATTATATTTGGAAAAAGGCTATGGGGTGGAAGCAGGGGAATTCGTGTGTCGTAAGCATAGGTGTCTGAAAGAGTGAAGTTTTTAAGGATGGAGGACAAGTGGATAGTAGAACGCGAAAATTTTCCCAGTAAAATTAGCTTAGAAAGGATGAAACCCCTTTGTTTTTCCTTTTATAACTGGTGTGGAATACGGCTGGTCTTTGGGAAAGAAAGAATATTTAATAGTAATGAAAACTACATTATTTGGTTGTCACAGCTGTCAATAAGTATGACATGTTCTTAATTTATTTGCAGATTTTCATTTGTTTGCAAACATAACAATTTTTCATGATAGGAAGTTTATGAGGTCATTAAAGTGTGATGAAAGATTTAATATAAATTGAGGAAAGTATGTTGGATGAAGTTTCAATTTAATTTTTTCGGGTTTTACAAGTTTAAGATTTGGGGTATGTTTGGCACTTAGGTAGTCTGTCAAGTGTTGGGGCAAAAGGGGAACTACATGGGGTATAGTGGCGGACCTCAATGGGTGGAAGCGGGTTTTGCAAAACAGGCTGGAGGTTTAGGGGAGATGACTGTCTCAGGCAAAATTGGTGTGTATCTAATGCCAGAGAATAATCGTATTGAGTTAGATGAGAGCTTTTACGAAAACTTTGTCAGACTGAGTAAAGGGTTGTTGAAGATGGTTGGTCTGTAAATGGACTTGAAAATGAAAGCTTTTCAAGAGTTTTCACGGGGAAGAACGGGTACTGCTATTGGAGGGGGGTTTAAGGTAAGTTATTTGGTACAGGTACCAGCACATGTTTACATTTGATAATAATAGACATGTTGTTAATTACTAGGATTACCGAAGAGGTGAAAAGTGACTTTATGAAGGATTCAGGTTAATCCGGCAGGACTTTTAGATGGGAAAGACAGTAGCACCTAAGAGAGGCCCTGTTATTCAGTTAAAAACTTTTTTATTTTGTATCTGGCACAATGATATTTGAAAGTTTTTTTTTTTCGACCCACCTGTCTTGGGGAAACGTGTGATAATAAAATAAAAAAAAATATCATATACAGTGGTATCTCGGGTTACAAACTTAATTCGTTCCAGAAGGCTGTTCGAGTGCCGATACCGAACGAATTTGTTCCCATAAGGAATAATGTAAATTAGATTAATCCATTTCAAACCCCCAAAAATACACTTCCAAAAATACATTTACATAATTGTTCGAGTTGGGAGCTGTTCGTATGCCAAGGTACCACTGTATACTGTGTATATTTAAGGTGAGTTGAATGGTTTGTATGTTTACCTGTGATATGTAGGATTTTGCTGTGTAGCGAATATAGAAATTATGTACTTATTTAAAACATTTTTTTTAATACTCTAGGTGACTCAAAAAATTAAAATGACTTTCTGAATTGTAATATCCCAACCTCTCTTTTGGGAGGAAGGCATTGTCCTTCCCACCTCCTGGACTCGAGTCCTGCTAACTGGTTTCCCTGAATTCATTCATAAATGTTACCTTGCTCACACTCCAACAGCATGTCAAACTATAAAAACCACTTGTCTCCACTCTGACCTGACATTCTCCCATAAGTCTTTTGGATGCTCAAGCCCTCAAAACCTCATTTACCTCTACAACCCTTCCTGGGACAATTCCTACCCTTTCTCCTTTCGTTTTGGTCATTCCATCTTGTTCCATCCTCTCCAAATATCCACACTATCTCAACAACCCCTCCTAAGCTCTGAATTATACAATTTTGTAACCCCGCACATCTGCTAATTTCTACTTTCCACATTCTCTGCATAATATTCACACTACACCTCAGACAAGACATCTCTACTGCCTCCAGTAGCTGCCTCTTTCCACAGATGCCTCAGCACTTAACCTACCTTTTTTTTCCTTTGTCAATTCTATAGTTCACCTTGTTTAAAAATGAAATGCACCCAGATTGACTTAATTGAGCTAATTGTTTCATCAGGGAAGACAGTGATGACACCTGGGACTAACTGTGGCAAAATCTCTGCAACAGCAGCATTGGAATTGGGACTATCTGACAGCACCTTTGTTGCAACGTCTATTATTGATGCTCATGCAGGAGGCCTGGCTCTGGTGGCCGCTGGGGCAAAAACCAAGCAAGATCTCATTGTAGACTAGGTAAAAATTCTATGTCCTAATTTTTATATTGTACATTGTGGTATTATAATAATCATAATCTTTATTTCAGCATGATGCTATGTTTGTACAAAGATGGGTGACATTTAAGTGTTTCAGAAAGCCACTTGGTATGCATAGCATTTGGGTAAAACTTAAACCTATCTTAAGACTATAAAGGCAATAACTAATTGATTGCTTATATTTTATGGTCTCTCCAAAATCTTTTGAAAAGGATTCAAGAGTCATGAAATTCAGGTAAGTTTTATCTAACATTATCCTCATTTAGCTAAACAGTAATTGTAAATGGTACGATGATACAGGAGGGCCCCTCTTTACAGCACTTCGCATTATGACGTTTTGCTAATGCAGCAGTTTTCAATTATACCCATTCTTCATTTATTCAGACTTCCTACGATAAATGTATTCACCACTCACAATAAGCTAAAGATGAAAATATTGCTGGAAGTCCAAGGGGCTTGGACTTCCAGCAAGCATGTGTGAGCATATTTGATAGGAGTGAGTGGCCTTTGTTAATGAAAAATCAATCATATTTATGTCCAGCTCCAAGTTTGCTTGTCCCATTGATTCCACTGGAAAAGTTACAGTGGATGCCCATGTCTGCCTGAAGGAATTTATCTTTTAAATTTTTTGTGTGATTAAACTTTTGAAAGTCCCACTCAGCAGTAATAAATGAAATGACAAAAACTGAGCTCTTCTTCTTTCAACAAACTGGCCGTATCCCACTGAAGCAGGGTGGCCCAAAAAGAAAAGCAAAAGTTTCTCTTTTTAACCATAGTAATGCATACAGGAGAAGGGGTCACCAGACCCTTGCTCCTGGCATTTTAGTCGCCTCTTACGACACGCACGGCTTACGGAGGAAGAATTCTGTTCCACTTTCCCATGGAGAACAAAAACTGAGCATCAGTATTAATTACTGAATAATTATGCATTTACAAATGTCATTAATTAATATAAAAGTGTACAAGATTACTGTCTTTTTACTTTCCTTGTACAGGAGGGCCCCTTTTGTATGGCTCTTAGGTTCCTGACCCTGTGTGATAAGTGAAAATAGTTGATGGGTGGAAAAGAGCATTTTTTCATTATCCACTGTGGCTCATGTGCCTGATAATGTGTTTACACTATTATATATTAAGTGCTCAAAACATCTAGGCATAAAATAACAGATAAAAAATAAAATAAAAATACATATACAGTACATACAGTACTTGCCCTAAATTATGGCACTGGTCACCCTTCCCTTATACAACTGTGTGAGAATAGCAGAAAGTAGTAAAAGCACTGAACATAATGAACAATGACTCAGTCAAAAGCCACTGAAAATGTGGAACACCGAATAGAGGATGCTGTATAAGCAAGTCCCTCCTGTACTGTATTTGGAACCATAATTGTACTTAACTGCATATGAAATCCTACTTAATAGTCTGTCTAATTCTTAAGTAATCTTAAGTAATGCAGTCCACAATTTATATTTTGTGTCTAACAATGTTTTATCTCCTGTAAACTACATTATTTTGTGTGAATTTGAATTAATGTAAGAGAAAAACTTAACTTCTAGGTAGTAGGTTGGTAGACAGCAACCGCCCAGGGAGGTACTGCCGTCCTGCTAAGTGAATGTAAAACAAAAGCCTGTAATTGTTTTACATGATGGTAGGATTGCTGGTGTCATTTTTCTGTCTCCTAAACATGCAAGATTTTGGGTACGTCTTGCTACTGCTACTTACACTTAAGTCACACTACATATACATGTACAAGCATATACAGGAGGGCCCCGCTTTACGGCGTTTCGCTTTACGGCGTTCCGCTAATACGGACATTTCAAATTATGACCAAAACTCGCTATACGGCTCCCCCCACCTGTCTTTCTAATACGGTCACAGCGGCCCACCGAGTTTGTTTACATTCTCCCTGAGCACATCTCCTTATTATGTCTGGAAACTTTCCAAAATTTCAAGTGTTTTAAAGTTATTGTATATTTTATATGTATTGTACTTGATAATTAAACTTGTGTACACCTGTACCTAAATAAACTTACACACTGTGCTGGCATGTAGGTACACATTAAAATCACTAAGAGTCTCTCTACTCTTGATGCAATAATAATAAAATAATAATAATAATAATAATAAATAGTAATAATAATAGTAATAATAATAATCTCTTGGGCGCATTAATGTCGCATATTACGTTAATATAGACATTTCCCTTAATCTATCTATGATATTTTTTTCAAAATTATATAAGAAACACATTATGTAACACACAAACATGATACATGCACCCACAGTATAAAAATTTATACAAATATATATGAGATGTTTACCAAACGGTTTGTAGAAGTGTCGGAAGAATTACGTTTTCTCTAGCCCGTCACCTGTTACTAGGGATAACTGTAGAAAAATATTCCTTTCGTATGCCTTCACTTTATAGCTATAATTCTGTACTAACCTGTACAGGGGTGGGATTAAATTATGGGGAATCAAATTCAAAATGGGAATTGACACAGTTACTTTTTGCTGATGATACTGTGCTTATGGGAGATTCTAAAGAAAAATTGCAAAGGTTAGTGGATGAGTTTGGGAATGTGTGTAAAGGTAGAAAGTTGAAAGTGAACATAGAAAAGAGTAAGGTGATGAGGGTGTCAAATGATTTAGATAAAGAAAAATTGGATATCAAATTGGGGAGGAGGAGTATGGAAGAAGTGAATGTTTTCAGATACTTGGGAGTTGACGTGTCGGCGGATGGATTTATGAAGGATGAGGTTAATCATAGAATTGATGAGGGAAAAATGGTGAGTGGTGCGTTGAGGTATATGTGGAGTCAAAAAACGTTATCTATGGAGGCAAAGAAGGGAATGTATGAAAGTATAGTAGTACCAACACTCTTATATGGGTGTGAAGCTTGGGTGGTAAATGCAGCAGCGAGGAGACGGTTGGAGGCAGTGGAGATGTCCTGTTTAAGAGCAATGTGTGGTGTAAATATTATGCAGAAAATTCGGAGTGTGGAAATTAGGAGAAGGTGTGGAGTTAATAAAAGTATTAGTCAGAGGGCAGAAGAGGGGTTGTTGAGGTGGTTTGGTCATTTAGAGAGAATGGATCAAAGTAGAATGACATGGAAAGCATATAAATCTATAGGGGAAGGAAGGCGGGGTAGGGATCGTCCTCGAAAGGGTTGGAGAGAGGGGGTAAAGGAGGTTTTGTGGGTAAGGGGCTTGGACTTCCAGCAAGCGTGCGTGAGCGTGTTAGATAGGAGTGAATGGAGACGAATGGTACTTGGGACCTGATGATCTGTTGGAGTGTGAGCAGGGTAATATTTAGTGAAGGGATTCAGGGAAACCGATTATTTTCATATAGTCGGACTTGAGTCCTGGAAATGGGAAGTACAATGCCTGCACTTTAACCCTTTGACTGTCGCGGTCGTATATGTACGTCATAGGAGATACCGTGTTTGACGTATCTATACGCATAAATTCTAGCGGCTTCAAATCAAGCAGGAGAAAGCTGGTAGGCCCACATGTGAGAGAATGGGTCTCCATGGTCAGTGTGCACCATATAAAAAAAATCGGGGAGCCAGTGGTGCATTGTGGGAATACCATTTCAGTCGTCCTTTTTCAGCATGTCTAGCGGTAAGAAATATGTGACTTCCCTGCAAATCTGGGACTCTTCTCTTCCCAAGTGATGCTCTAACACAGATAGAAGTGTCAATGAAGATCAATTTCATGATTTCGAGGAGTTTGAGACCAAAAGCAATGGAGGAGGTGGAGGAGGAGGAGGAGGAGGAGGAGGAGGAGGAGGAGGAGGAGAGAGGAGAGGAGGAGGGAAGAAGAGGAGGAGGAAGGAAGGAGGAAGAGGAAGGAAGGAGGGAGGAGGAGGAAGGAGGGAGGAGGAGGAAGGAGGGAGGAGGAGGAAGGAGGGAGGAGGAAGAAGGAGGGAGGAAGAAGGGAGGAGGGAGGAGGTGGGAGGGAGGAGGAGGAAGGAGGGAGGGAGGAAGAAGGAGGGAGGAGGAGGAAGGAGGGGGGGAGGAGGAAGGTGGAAGGAGGAGGAAGAAGAAAAAGAAGAAGAAGAAGAAGAAGAAAAAAAGAATAAAATAAAATAAGAATAATAATAATACCAAATCCCTAATAAAAATAATATGTAAAATTTTTTTCCCCTTGAGGATGAAAACAGTTCACCCCATGACAGTAAAAGTAAGGGGAGAACATCTGAAAAAGGCTGACCTTTGATGAGAGTAAACGAGGGGGGAGGGGGGGGCAGTGTCCATTGTCAAAGCCGGGAGGAGGAGGAGGAGGAGGGGGGGGAGAAGGAGAAAAAGGGAGGAGGGGGGAGGAGGAGGAAAAGGGGAGGAGAGGGGGGGAGGAGGAGGGGGGGAGAGGAGGGGGGAAAGGAGGGGGAGGAGGGGGGGGAAAGGAGAGGAGGAGGGGGGGAAAAAAAGATGACGACGAACAAACATTTGTCGTGTCTATTTGTCGGGTCTCCCAAAACTCCCTGTTATCCGTCTGCTCTGTCTCAGAGGGGCCCACAAGATGTCACACATTTTAAATACATCTTCAAGCAGAGTATAGCACTTTGCGGTTTTTTTTGGGTTATCCTGGGAAATTTTACACTATGATAGTGTATTTTTGGTACCTGTGAACAAGATGACAGAAGAGGAAAAGAGACAGATTGAAAGAATAGAATGAGGGAAAAGAAAATTTGAAGAATGGGGGGGGGAACAGCATCCGACCCCATTGTTTTAAAGGGCAGTGGGGGGAGTGACAAGAGACAAATGCTTTTTGACGCTGCCATCCTGCCTCAAAACAGTTATAACCACACACTCGCACAAAGACAGTTTGCGAAGGGGAAAATAGCATTTTATAAATATCTAGTGACTATATATGTGTTTTAATATTATAAAAACCAAAGCAAAAAGGGGAAGGGCGGGAATAAAGAGGACTAGATGAAAGGAAGAAAAAAGTAATAAAGGACAGATGAAGGAATGTAGGAAGAGAGGTGGAAGGGCCCTCCAGGTATCTCCGGGTAGGAAAGGAATGAAGGAAATTAGGAAGGAATGTGACACACACCATTTACCTAGGGTAACTACATAACACAACTGCCTGCTAATACTTTGGGAAAAAAGCTGCCAGCGAGGGTTTTTGTTTGCACTTAAAAAAAAAAATTCAACAAAATGCCACCATGATTTTTTGGTGGGAGTGTAAAACACCATTGTGTATGACACCATGTTTTATTGTGAGGAGTTAAAACCCATTTTTTTGACACCATGTTTTATGTTTTAGGAGTGAAAGACCCCCGTGTATGACACCTGTTTTAGTGTGAGGAGTGTAAAACCCACTGTGTAAACACCATGTTTTATGTGTGAGGGTGTAAAAAAAACCCCTGGTAGACACCCTTTTTATTGGAGGAGTGTAAAACACCCCTGTGTTTCACCATTTTTATGTGTAGAGTGTAAAACACCACTGTGTATGACACCATGTTTTTTTGTTGAGGAGTGTAAAAAACCCTGTGTATGAACCATGTTTTATGTGTGAGGAGGAAAAACACCCTGTGTATACCCATGTTTTTTTTGTAAGATGTAAAACACCACTGGTAGACACCATGTTTTACAGAGTTCCACAAAATGCAGAACTTTTAGGGGTATGTTTATGACTTAATTGGTATAATATTATGACAATAGTAATAAACAATTTTTTGTATTGTTTGTTTTTTGAAACAAGTTTGTAAAAAATATTTTATAATTATTTTTTGTGCTTATTTTGTTGTATACAACGAGTGAATAGTACTTCCCTTACTTTGGTCTCACAGGCCCATAAGTTATGGAAAAAATAAAAAAAGTGAAAAAAACAACAAACCTTCAAATCAATTTAAAATAAGTTTTCCGGGTGACGGCAGTCGCCGCTGTTGCCAACGCGGGGTCATTTTCTGCAAAATTCATCCTCTTATTCAGTAAGTACTGATGGGAAAATTTTTTTTTTTTGGGGCTAAAACAATCAGAAAAATAATCTTAACATTTTCATAAGAAAAAAAAAATTTTTTTTTTCGAATATTTTGCACACCAGGGGACACTTCAGGGTTTGGCCCTTCACAGTCAAAGGGTTAAAGGGGGGTTTGGGGGTATTTGGGAGTTTTTGGGGGGATATGTTTTGTATCTTTTGTGTGTATGCTTCTAACGTTGTATTTTGAGCACCCCCTGCAAAAACGTGATAATGTGCGAGGGGTGAAAGTGTTGAATGATGAAAAAAATTTTCTTTTGGGGATTTTCTTTCTTTTTTTTGGGGCACCCTGCCTCGGTGGGAAACCCGATTGTTGAAAAAAAAAAAAAAAAAATAAAAAAAGATATTATAAGGGAAAATTTTTTACAAACTCTTACAAATGCATGAAGAACAAAACGGACACGTAATTACCGTCTATTTTGCCCGACCCATGATCGCCACAACCTTTTATTTTTTTCGCTTTTGACGGGGTATCATTAAATTTGATATTTCTTAAATAACACATTTTTTATTAATTCATGATATTTTTTTTTTAAAAAATATTTAAAAAACGTACATAACAAAATACATAACAACAAGTTTTAAAAACCTAGGATAACCCCAAAAAACAGAGTGACTTACTTCCATTTCTTCACTCAGACTCATTTCTTCTCAAAAGATGTTACATGAGAATGGGAGTGTTCTTCTTTTATTTATTCTACCATTCAATGTAGAGACAAACCCTTTTAAAAATTAACTTGTACACAAACCCGACGTGTACCTGTTTACAAAACTTACCTTCGCCGGTTTGTTTACATAACTCTGCCCTGTCCTTCCATGCACTCATTCTTTTTCCCCTGGGAGGTAGCCTGGGAATACCCTACATACCACACTTAAAATTTTTTCTAAATAACTCATCCACCCAATTTAAGGGGAATAAGAGTGAACTGTATAAACATTTTTCGCCTGGGGTCTTAAATTCTAAATAGATGTGTGGGTGGGTTGGCCTGGTAAGGAGCCTGGGTGACTACCATACAAACCCCACTTTATATTTTTAAAAAAATACTACTCTCTCACCCTTTATTTTAAAAGGGAAGTAATGATGAACTGTATATACATTTTATCGCTTTTGGATGCTTAAATATCATAGAATAAAGTGTGGGTGGGGGGGCCTGGTTGGTACCTGCTGACTACCATACATACCACACTGATTTTTTACAATAAATACTACTTGTCTCACCCCAATTTAAGGGTATAAATATTTTAAGGTAAGTAATGAGTGCACTGTGTGTGTATTGTACTTTTTTATTGTTTTTTGATGCCTGGTTCTATTGCTAACATAATATATGTTAGTGTAAACTTGTTATCTAGTTTTTGTATGCATTTGTAAGTGGAAAAAAAGGGTGTTCCACTTTACGGCGGTTTCCGCTTTACGGCGGTAGCCTGGAACCTAACCCGCCGTATAAGTGGGGCCCTCCTGTATATATATACACACCCCTCTGGGTTTTCTTCTATTTCTTTCTAGTTCTTGTTTATTTCCTCTTACCTCCACGGGGAAGTGGAACAGAATTCTTCCTCCGTAAGCCATGCGTGTTGTAAGAGGCAACTAAAATGCCGGGAGCAAGGGCCTAGTAACCCCTTCTCCTGTATAAATTACTAAATTTAAAAAGAGAAACTTTTGTTTTTCTTTTTGGGCCACCCTGCCTTGGTGGGATACGGCCAGTTTGTTGAAAAGAAAAAAAACTTTGGAGAACTTAATTAGGGTAGGAAAAATAAATATTTTCATCATTTATGTGCAGTATGTCAATGATTGTATATTTTTTCAGGTCTGATTTGTGGAACATCAACTTGTCACATGTGTGTGAGTGTAGATCCCATCTTTGTGCCAGGTGTGTGGGGACCATATTACAGTGCTATGATTCCTGGCTGCTGGCTTGCTGAAGGTGGACAGAGTTCAACTGGTGGTCTTGTTGATCACATTATAAAAACTCATCCAGCAGCTAATGACTGCCCAGATGAGTAAGAATAACATATAGTATGATTTTTTAATATTATATATACGTCTGAATGGGGAAGTGGAGAAGAATCCTTCGTAAGTTAACAAAGTGTGTTGTAGGAGGCGACTAAAATGCCGGAAGCAAAGGGCTCGTGACCCCTTCTGTGTAAATTGCCAAATGTATAAAGAAGAAAAACATTGATTTTTCAGGTCACCTTGCCTTAGTGGAAGACAGCTGATGTGTTAAAAAAAAGTTAATTACAGTATGGGTGAATGGAGACAAGTGGTTTTTAATGGATGCGCTGTTGGAGTGAGAGTAAGGTAACTTTCGTTAAAGGATTCAGGGAAACCAGTTAGCTGGACTTGAGCCCTGGAGGTGGGAAAGGTAGTGCCTGCACTCTGAAGAAAGGTTGGGGATTTTGCAGTTGGAGGGTAATCTGAAGTGTGATCTCATCACACTTTTGGAAGGACAGTGACTGAATGAATGACAGTGAATGTGTAGAAGGAGATGGTTGTTGAGTTAAGAAAAAGAAATAGAATTTGAAAAGTGTGCAGTATGGCTACAAATGTTGGAGGTAGAAAGCTGAGTGCCTGTACTCTGGAGGAGGGGTGGGATTATTGTAGTTCTGGAGGTGGGAACTACAGTACTTTTATGCTGAAGGGTGAAAATATTATAGTTCTGGAGGTGGTATACAGATGGATTCAATAAAGTATTTTGAACTTGAAAGCTCCTTGTGTTTTCCGAATTCTGTGGACTTTGTAGTCTAGTAGTTAATTTTGCTGTACACCTTTGTTTTGGGGTAATACCCAAAAAAAGTTCACCAACCTCTGCTCTAAATTATTAACATATTTGAACAGATGTGGGCTTCATGCTGAGGTTGCGTACTCGATGACAGGCCTCATGGATGTTGCATATATTGTCACAAATGATTCAATACTGAGATTCGTGAAAGGTAATAATTCTTTGGTCAGAAATTAGCAATTTACCTTTAAAGCTACTCAGTTGATGTTAACTTCTGGAGAAATATTCAGTACCATGTTTACTCCTGGGATGCTTTGAAAATCTGGAAAATCTTCCAGCTCCTGCACCCAACATCTTGCTCCTGGGGGATTTCAACTTAAGGCACCTAAAATGGAGGAATATAGCAAATAATATTGTTGCAGTAATAACACCAGGAGGCAGCTCTGATGAAAACTCACACTCACACGAGCTTTTAAATCTCTGCACAAAATTCAATTTAAACCAGCAAATAATAGAGCCTACTAGACTGGAGAATACACTAGACCTCATCTTCACTAACAATGATGATCTGATAAGAAATGTCACCATATCAAAAACAATATACTCAGATCACAACATAATTGAGGTTCAGACATGTATGCGTGGAGCCCCAGACTGACATAATGAGACTAGTCACGAGGGAGCATTCACCAAATTCAACTTCAATAACAAAAACATAAAGTGGGACCAAGTAAAACCAAGTCCTAACCGATATAAGCTGGGAAGATATACTAAGCAACACAGACCCCAACTTATGCCGAGAACAGATTAACTCGGTGGCACTCGATGTATGCACAAGGCTTATTCCTCTAAGAAAAAGGAGTAGTAGATGTAAAATAGAAAGAGACAGGCGCTCCCTTTACAGGCGACGGAAAAGAATAACAGAGCGGCTAAAAGAGGTCAATATATCTGAAATGCGTAGGGAGACACTGGTCAGAGAAATAGCAAGCATCGAACTTAAGCTAAAAGAATCCTTTAGGAATCAGGAATCGCGGGAAGAACTAAAAGCCATAAATGAAATCGAAAGAAACCCAAAGTATTTCTTCTCCTATGCCAAATCAAAATCGAGAACAACGTCCAGTATTGGGCCCCTACTTAAACAAGATGGGTCCTACACAGATGACAGCAAGGAAATGAGTGAGCTACTCAAGTCCCAATATGACTCAGTTTTTAGCAAGCCGCTAACCAGACTGAGAGTCGAAGATCAAAATAAATTTATGAGAGAGCCACAAAATTTGATTAACACGAGCCTATCCGATGTTATCCTGACGCCAAATGACTTCGAACAGGCGATAAATGACATGCCCATGCACTCTGCCCCATGGCCAGACTCATGGAACTCTGTGTTCATCAAGAACTGCAAGAAGCCCCTATCACGAGCCTTTTCCATCCTATGGAGAGGGAGCATGGACACGGGGGTCGTCCCACAGTTACTAAAAACAAAAGACATAGCCCCACTCCACAAAGGGGGCAGTAAAGCAACAGCAAAGAACTACAGACCAATAGCACTAACATCCCATATCATAAAAATCTTTGAAAGGGTCCTAAGAAGCAAGATCACCACCCATCTAGAAACCCATCAGTTTACACAACCCAGGGCAACATGGGTTTAGAACAGGTCGCTCCTGTCTGTCTCAACTATTGGATCACTACGACAAGGTCCTAAATGCACTAGAAGACAAAAAGAATGCAGATGTAATATATACAGACTTTGCAAAAGCCTTCGACAAGTGTGACCATGGCGTAATAGCGCACAAAATGCGTGCTAAAGGAATAACAGGAAAAGTCGTCGATGGATCTATAATTTCCTCACTAACAGAACACAGAGAGTAGTCGTCAACAGAGTAAAGTCCGAGGCAGCTACGGTGAAAAGCTCTGTTCCACAAGGCACAGTACTTGCTCCCATCTTGTTCCTCATCCTCATATCCGACATAGACAAGGATGTCAGCCACAGCACCGTGTCTTCCTTTGCAGATGACACCCGAATCTGCATGACAGTGTCTTCCATTGCAGACACTGCAAGGCTCCAGGCGGACATCAACCAAATCTTTCAGTGGGCTGCAGAAAACAATATGAAGTTCAACGATGAGAAATTTCAATTACTCAGATATGGTAAACATGAGGAAATTAAATCTTCATCAGAGTACAAAACAAATTCTGGCCACAAAATAGAGCGAAACAACCAACGTCAAAGACCTGGGAGTGATCATGTCGGAGGATCTCACCTTCAAGGACCATAACATTGTATCAATCACATCTGCTAGAAAAATGACAGGATGGATAATGAGAACCTTCAAAACTAGGGAGGCCAAGCCCATGATGACACTCTTCAGGTCACTTGTTCTATCTAGGCTGGAATATTGCTGCACACTAACAGCACCTTTCAAGGCAGGTGAAATTGCCGACCTAGAAAATGTACAGAGAACTTTCACGGCGCGCATAATGGAGATAAAACACCTCAATTACTGGGAGCGCTTGAGGTTCCTAAATCTGTATTCCCTGGAATGCAGGAGGGAGAGATACATGATTATATACACCTGGAAAATCCTCGAGGGACTAGTACCGAACTTGCACACGAAAGTCACTCACTACGAAAGCAAAAGACTTGACAGACAATGCACCATCCCCCCAATGAAAAGCAGGGGTGTCACTAGCACGTTAAGAGACCATACAATAAGTGTCAGGGGCCCGAGACTGTTCAACTGCCTCCCAGCACACATAAGCGGGATTACCAACAGACCCCTGGCAGTCTTCAAGCTGGCACTGGACAAGCACCTAAAGTCAGTTCCTGATCAGCCGGGCTGTGGCTCGTACGTTGGTTTGCGTGCAGCCAGCAGCAACAGCCTGGTTGATCAGGCTCTGATCCACCAGGAGGCCTGGTCACAGACCGGGCCGCGGGGGCGTTGACCCCCGGAACTCTCTCCAGGTAAACTCCAGGTGTGGTGTTGCTCAACCTTGAACTTCTTGTGGGGTTGAACTCCAATAGCCACTTGTGTGGCAAGCTTTGTACTTTGTGTAGGTCAAACTGAAGCTTTTTTCCTGTCTTCTCTAGGGTTTTATTTTTTCATTAGCTTTACATAATGCACAAACAGGGCTAGGGAGGGTCCTTTCATTTTCTCAGGTACATATATTGTTTATGTATCTCAGGAACAGTAGCAGTTTAGTACAGAACCTTGTGGAGAATCACAAATCCCACTGTCTAATAGCAGGAACAATAGTGGTCCAGTAAGGAACCTTGCAGAGCACCACATGTCTCACTGTCTTTAGCTGGTACAACAGGGGTCCAGTACAGAACCTTGCAGAACACTGCATGAAAAATGTTTTTCTACACTTTAATTGTAACCACTAAAATCACTTCACTTATCACAACTACCAGCACTTTACATATCATAACTACTAGCACTTCACTTATCACAACTACCAGCACTTGACTTATCACAACTATCAGCACTTCACTTATCACAACTACCAGCACATCATTTACCACCACTACTAGTACTTCAGTTATCACAACTACCAGCATATCATTTATCATCACTACAAATACTTCATTTATCACCTCTTCTTGTATGTAATCAGTATTGATAATGTCTTTTCCAAGCCACCCAAGAGGTAGACATCGAGGCTCGTTTTTTTTATAGTGGTGTCCCCAGTAGGCCTAGTCCACTCTTCTCTCAACTGATGTTCACCTACTCAACAGCTATAAGCTTGAAGGAAGGCTTTTGGTTCTTCAAGCTGAAACAAGATCTTATCATTTTCTTTCTTCCTTTCCTGAAGTTCACGCTCTTCAAAATTCTTCAGGAACTCGGCAACTTCTGCTCTTTTCTTCTTCTCGTATTCCCAAAGCTTTCTTCTGCGGGTCTTGCGTTGGGAGTCAGTCTTACGAAGAGCAAAATTACCAATTTATACTGAGCATCGTAGGCATCAAAAATCTCTCTATTGCCATCTTTCGTTCTTCCTTCTCTTTCTCAGCTTTACGCTGGGCCCAAGCACGAGCCTTTTCCCGGGAGCGGTAGGCTGCCAAGTCTCGAGCCTTGGCCACCATCAAGGCACTAGGTTTCACAACACCTCGAGAATACATTCGTCAGATGTCTGTCTTGAGACTTTTATTACTAAAGGTTTGTAAGAAGTAGAAGGCAAGTTCTTCTGGATATCCAAAATGTGGACTGATTTACCAAGATTTAGTTAAATTATTAAATATAGTTAGGCTAGAAGAGTAGAACAGTGGTATATGTTGTGTGAGATATCCCCAGGAATATTCAATATATTTGTAGATGAATGGATGTAAATATCTAAAACTATATATTTAAGTGGACTGATTTACCAAGATTTAGTTAAATTATTAAATATAGTTAGGCTAGAAGAGTAGAACAGTAGTATATGTTGTGTTTTATATCCTAGGAATTTTTAAATTATAGTTAAAATTTGCTTTGTAACAAAAACTATTTTAATTTTTTTTTAACTTAAATATATATAGTTATAGATATTTGATCCTTTTTTTTTTAAAAATTATTTAAAAAATTCCTGGGGATAAAAAAAACAAAAATTTAATTACCATTGTTCTACCTTCTCCCTAACAATTTTTAAATTTAATTTAACTAAATTTTGGGTAAATCATCCACTTTTTGGGTTATCCAAAAGAACTTGCCTTCTACTTCTTAAAAACCCTTTAGTAATAAAGTCTCAAGACGACTTTCTGAAAAATTTTCCGGGGTTTGTTGTAAAACCTTTTGCCGAGGGTTTGGCCAAAGTCGGGGACTTGGCAGCCTACCACCCCCGGGAAAAGGCCCCGGTTTGGGGCCCCAAGCGAAAAAGGCTGAAAAGAAAAGGGAAAAAAACAAAGAGGGAAAGGGGAATGAGGAGATTTTTGTGCCTACGTTTCCCCTCAGTACCCGAGGGTGAATTTTGTTTTCGTAAGACTGACCCCCCCCAAGCAAGAATCAGCAGAAAAAAGTTTTTGGGAATACGAGAAAAAGGGAAGAAGCAAAAAGTTGCCGATTTCTGAAGAATTTTAAAGAGCATGAACTTCGGGAAAAGGAAGAAAGAAATTGAAAGATCTTGTTTCAGCTTGAGGAAGAAGCAAAAGTTTCCCTTTCTAGTTTTCCCAGGTGTTGAGGGGGAAGCATCAGCTTGAGGAGAAGAGTGGACTGGGCCCTACGGGGGGACACCACAATAAAAAAAAGAAACCCGGAGGGTCAAACCTTTTGGGGTTTTGGGTTTTTGGGGAAAAACATAAATCTGATCAATACAAGGGGGAAGATAACTGAAGTACAAAGAATTGTGATAAATAAAGTGTGGTAGGGGTGATAAAAAAATGTACTGGAAATTTGGTGATAATGTGGGGTAATGGGGGAAAAACTAAAGGGAAATTTAGTAGCTGGGGAAAAAATTTTAAATGTGCTGGTATTTTGTGTAAACGATGTGGGGGAAAGGGGTTTTTTTAATGATTTTCGGGGTGGGGGGGTAATGACGGTAGTACTTTTAGGGGTGTTTAACTTTAGAAACGGGTAGTGGTGATAACTGTAGTACGGGTAGTGGTGATAACTGAAAAGTACGGGAAAGTTAAATAACTGTAGATAGTACCCCCCCGGGGCCCCGTTGCTGTCTCCCACCCTACTACCTAGAATAAAAATAATTTATTTTTTTTTTGAATGAAACAGTATGTACAAAGGAGAAATTTATTTGGGTGTACATCCAAAAAACCCCCTTTTTTTGGGCAGACATTTCTGGCAAATTTAAAAATTTTAAACCTTAAGATTAAAAAGGAAATAACAGTTAAATGGTCTTTAGATGATTAACAATGAATACAAAGCCTTGAGTATTTATTAAGTCATGCAAATAGGGATTTTTAAAAAAGCCCTTTGTAGAGAAACATACATTTTTATTTTTAAACCCTTTAGGGGGATACAATGGGAGTGATTAATATTTGAGATGAATACGGGGATATTGAGAGCAAGATATATTGAGGGAAAAAAGTTTTACCTTTGTTCATGATTTTGACAAATGCATGTACAGTTTTTCCCTTATGTATTATGAGGGGGCCGGGGGATGGGTTTTAAGGAGAAAAGGGTTTTTTTTTAACTTTATTTTTTAAAATTTCCCTGAACCAGGGTTCTGGAGATTTCTGGCAGAGAGATCCAGATTTTGGATCCTTTTATGTATAATGAGTTTTTAAAAAGATTTAGCCTTATGCAGGGAATGTCATAGAGGTTTTTATGCCTAGTGTTGTGTCTGTGAGTCCTGTTGTGACTGTCAATAGTGCTTCAGGTCGGGATTTATATTAGAATTTATTCTGTAGATGTAGGTTGCACAATAATATGAGTTAATGTTTTGTATAGTGTGTAGGTATAGGTCTTTGAAGGGTGAGGGGGGAGGGTTGTCTAGCCGTGAGGAGGGGGGGAGGGTTGTCTAGCAGTGAGGGAGGGAGGGTTGTCTAGCAGTGGATTGTGTGATAATTTGCACTGCAGCTTTTTGTTGTGTTACTATTGATTTTAGGTGGTTTGTCATTGTGGAACCCCAGGCACAAATATGGGTAGATCAGTGAATAGTATAGTGTAAGTAGTGCTGTTTGTGATACATAGTAACATATCTTTGAGAGGATGACAACTGTTTTAGAAACCTTTTTTGTTATGTGTTGGATATGGGTGTTGAATTTTAGGTTGCTGTCAAGGTGCACACCCAGGAATTTTCCCTCATTATGTTTAGCAATAAGGATGTTGTTAAGCATATTTAGTTGGTCCTCACTTGCTCTACTCCCAAACATAATGTAAAAGGTTTTGTCTATATTTAGTATGAGTTTATTGACAGTCAGCCAGGTTGCTATTTTTGTGAGTTCTTTGTTAGCAAGTGTTGAGTGAGGCTAAATTTGGTTGAGAGATGACAAAAGTTGTGTTCTCAGCAAAGAGAATAAATGTAAGTTGTTGTGATACTCTTGGAAGATCATTGATGTATAAAAGGAAAAGGAGGGGGCAAAGAATGCTACTCTGTGGTACACCAGTGTCCAGGGGTTTTGTCGAGGAGGTTGTGTCATTGACAGGTGTATTGCTTTCTCTTAGTGAGGTAGGACTTGATAAATGCAAGCACATGGCCTCTTATACTGTAATGATTAAGCTTGAGGATGCTATGATCTACTGTATGAAAAGCTTTCTTAAGGTCGATAAAGGGTCCAAGTGGGTATTCATTTTTATCCAGTGCTGTGTAAAGTAGGTCTAGCATTTTTATTATTGCATCATTTGTGCTTTTGTTTCTCCTGAAGCCAAACTGGCAGGGGTTGAGGATGCTTTGTGATGTTATGAAGGAATGTAACCTTTTGTGTACAAGTTTCTTGAAGATTTTGGAAAGTAAAGGCAAGCTTGATATTGGCCTATAATTGTTTTTGTTGGGTCACCACCTTTGTATATTGGTGTAATCCTTGCTAGCTTGAGTAATTCCGGGAAAGTGTTGGTATCTAGCGATTTGTTGAAGAGTAATGCAATGGTGGGTGAAAGGATTTGAGCCACTCATCAGAGTACAAAACAAATTCTTACTGGCCACAAAATAGAGCGAAACCCAACGTCAAAGACCTGGGAGTGATCATGCCGGAGGATCTCACACTTCAAGGACCATAACATTGTATCAATCACATCTGCTAGACAAATGACAGATGGATAATGAGAACCTTCCAAAACTAGGGAGGCAAAGCCCAGATGACACTCTTCAGAGTCCTTGTTCCAATCTCTAGGCTGAATTTGCTGCACACTAAAGCACCTTTCAAGGCAGGTGAAATTGCCAGACCTAGAAAAAGTACAGCGAACTTTTCAACGTCGCGCATATGGAGAATAAAACACCTCAAACGGGAGCGCTTGATGGTTCCTAATCTGTATTCCCTGGAATGCAGGAGGAGAGAATACATGCTTAATACACCTGGCAAAAATCCTCGAGGGGACTAGTACCGAACTTTGCACACGAAATCACCACACGAAAAGCACAAGACTTGGCCAGACAATCAACCATCCCCCCAATGAAAAGCAGGGGTGTCACTAGCACGTTAAAGACCATACAAAAAGTTCATGGGCCCGAGACTGTTCACCTGCCTCCCAGCACACATAAGCGGGATTACCAACAGACCCCCTGGCAGTCTTCAACGGCACTGGACAAGCACCTAAAGTCAAGTTCCTGATCAGCCGGGCTGTGGCTCGAACGTTGGTTAGCGTGCAGCCAGCAGCAACAGCCTGGTTGATTCAGGCTCTGAACCACCAGGAAGCCGGTCACAGACCCGGCCATGGGGGGGGCGTTGACCTCCCCCCGGAACCTCTCCAGGTAAACTCCAGTGTGGTGTTGCTCAACCTTGAACTTCTTGTGGGGTTGAACTCCAATAGCCACTTGTGTGGCAACATTTGTTACTTGTGTAGGTACAACTGAAGCTTTTTTTTTCCTGTCTTCCTCTAGGGTTTTATTTTTTCATTAGCTTTACAATAATGCACAAACGAGGGCTAGGGAGGGTCCTTTCATTTTCTCAGGTACAATTTGTTTATGTATCTCCAGGAAACAGTAAGCAGTTTAGTAGTACAGAACCTTGTGGAGAATCACAATCCCACCTGTCTAATAGCAGGAACAATAGTGGTCCTATACGGAACCTTGCAGAGCACCACATGGTCTCACTGTCTATTAGCTGGTACAACAGGGGTCCAGTACAGAACCTTGGCAGATACACTGCATGAAAAATGTTTTCCTACACGTTACTTGTAAACCACTAAAATCACTTCACTTATCCACAACTACAGCACTTTACAATATCATAACTACTAGCACTTCACTATCACAACTACCAGCACTTGACTTAATCACAACTATCAGCACTTCACTTAATCACAACTAACCACACCTCATTTTACCACCACTACAGTACTATTCAGTTATCACCACTACCAGCATATCATTTATCAATCACTACAAATACATCATTTATCACTCTTCTTGATGTAATCAGTATTGATAATGTCTTTTCCCAAGCCACCCAAGAGGTAGACATCGAGGCTCGTTTTTTATATGTTGTCCCCCAGTAGGCCCCTAGTCACTCTTCTCTCAACTGATGTTTCACTCTACTTCATACTTCAACAGCTATAAGCTTGAAGGAAGGCTTTGTTCTTCAAGCTAAACAAGATCTTTCAATTTCTTTCTACCTTTTCCTGAAGTTCACCTCTTCAAATGTCTTCAGTATGTAACCTCGGCAACTTCTGCTCTTTTCTTCTTCTCGTATTCCCCAAGCTTTCTTCTGCTGATTCTTGTCGTTGGGGGAGTCAGTCTTACGAAGACAAAATTTTTCACCAATGATACCGAGCCCTCGGGGGTAAAGCATCAAAAATACTCCTCATACACCTGCCATCTTTTTCGTTCTTCCTCTCTTCTCAGCTTTATTACGCTGGGCCCAAGCCACTAGCCATTGCCCGGAGCGTAGGCTGCCAAGTCTCGAGCCTTTGTGCCACCACAAAGCAACTAGGTTTCACAACCATCGAGAATACCATTCGTCAGATGTCTGTCTTGAGACTTTTATTTACTAAAAAGGTTGTAAGAAGTTAGAAGGCAAGTTCTTCTTCTTCTGGATATCCAAAATTGGACTGAATTACCAAGATTTAGTTAAATTATTAAATATAGTTAGGCTAGAAGAGTAGAACAGTGGTATATGTTGTGTGAGATATCGCCAGGAATATTCAATATATTTGTAGATGAATGGATGTAAATATCAATAACTATATATTTAAGTGGACTGATTTTACCAAGGGGGGGAGATTTTAGTTAAATTATAAATATAGTTAGGCTAGAAGAGTAGAACAGTAGTATATGTTGTGTGTGATATCCTCAGGAATATTTAATATAGTATATATATAGCTTTGTAACATAACTATATAATTTATATTTAACTTAAATATATATAGTTATAGATATTTAGATCCATTCATTTACAAATATATTAAATATTCCTGGGATACCAGAACACAACCAATACCACTGTTTCATCTTCTAGCCTAACTATATTTAATAATTTAACTAAATCTTGGTAAATCAGTCCACATTTTGGATATCCAGAAGAACTTGCCTTCTACTTCTTACAAACCTTTAGTAATAAAAGTCTCAAGACAGACATCTGACGAATGTATTCTCGAGGTGTATGAAACCGAGTGCCTTATGGGCCAAAGCTCGAGACTTGGCAGCCTAAACCACACCCGGGAAACGGCTCGTGTTTGGCCCAGCGTAAAGCTGAGAAAGTGAAGGAATAACGAAAGATGGCAGAGTATGAGGAATTTTGATGCCTACGATCTCAGTACTCGTTGGTGAATTTTTGCTCTTCGTAAGACATGACTCCCAACCCCAAGAATCAGCAGAAGAAAAGCTTGGGAATACGGAGAAGAAGAAAAGCAGAATTGCCGATTCTGAAGAATTTTGAAGAGCATAACATTCATGAAAGGAAGAAAGAAATTGATAAGATTCATTGTTTCGCTGAGGAAGAAGCAAAGGTCCTTTCCTTCAAGCTTACAGGTGTTTGAGAGGGTAAGCATCAGCTGTGAGAGAAGAGTGGATAGGACAACTGGGTACACCACTATAAAAAAAGCGAGCCTGGATGTCTACCTCTTGGGTGGCTTGGAAAAGACATCAATACTGATCACATACAAGAGGTGATAACTGAAGTACTAGAAGTGATGATAAATGATGTGCTGGTAGTGGTGATAAATAATGTACTGGTAGTGGTGATAATGTGCTGGTAATGGTGACAACTGAAGGAATAGTAGCTGTGGTAAATGATGTGCTGGTAGTTGTGATAAACGATGTGGTGGTAGTGGTGATAACTGATGTTCTGGTGGTGGTAATGACTGTAGTACTGGTAGTGGTGATAACTGTAGTACTGGTAGTGGTGATAACTGTAGTACTGGTAGTGGTGATAACTGTAGTACTGGTAGTGGTGATAACTGTAGTATAGTACCTCCCTGGGCAGTTGCTGTCTACCAGCCTACTACCTAGAATAATAATAATATATTTTATTTTGACATGATACATGTATGTACAAAGTAGAGTAATAGTTGGGTGTACATACCAAAAACCCCTTTATTTGCAGAGCATTTCTGGCAAACTTAAAATTAACTTAAGATTAAAAAGGCAATAATCAGTAATAATGGTCATTAGATGAGTTACAAATGAATACAAGAGACTTGATATTCTATAAGATCATGCATATGACTTTAATAAAAGTTTCATATGTAGAGAATACAGAGACATTTTTATTATTTAAACCTTAGAGGTGGATAACAATGGAGTGATATAATATTTAGAGATAGAAATACAGTATATTGAGAGATGCAAGTATATATTGAATTGAAAAAGTTTACCTATGTTCATGATATTTAGCAAAGTGCATGTACAGTTTTTACATATGATTTATTGATAGGGCGGAAAGGTTAAGGAGATAAGGTTTTTTCTAACTATAGTTTTAAAAATGCTGACCAGTGGTTTCTGGAGATTTCTGGCAGAGAGATCCAGATTTTTGGATCCTTTATGTATAATATTTTTAAAAAGATTAAAGCCTTATGCGGGAATGTCATAGAGGTTTTTATGCCTAGTGTTGTGTTGTGAGTCCTGTTGGCGACTGTCAGATAGTGCTTCAGGACGGGATTTATATTAAATTTATCTGTAGATGTAGGTTGTCACAATAGTATGAGTTAATTTTTTTATAGTGTAAGGTTATAGGTCTTTGAGAGTGAGTGGGGGGAGGTGTGTCTAGGCAGTGGATTGTGTGATAATTTTGCCACTGCTGCAGCTTTTTGTTGTGTTTTACTATTGATTTTTAGGTGGTTTTGTCATTGTGATCCCCAGGCACAAGATAGATAGATCAGTGAATAGTAAAGTGTAAGTAGTGCTGTTGTGATTTACATATAACATAACCTTTGAGAGAATGACAACTGTTTTTAGAAACCTTTTTGTATATGTGTTGGATATGGGTGTTGAATTTTAGGTTGCCTGTCCAAGGTGCAACCAGGAATTTCCCTCATTATGTTTACAATAAGGAATGTTGTTAAGCATATTTAGTTTGTCCTCAACTTGCTTCTACTCCCAAACATAATGTAAAAAGGTTTTGCTATATTTAGTATGAGTTTATGACTATCCAGCCAGGTTGCTATTTGTGAGTTCTTTGTTAGCAAGTGTTGAGTGAGGCTAATTTGGTAGAAGAGATGACAAAAGTTGTTGTTCTCAGCAAAGAGAAAAATGTTTTTTTTTTTAAAAGTTGTTGTGAACTTCTTGGAAGATCATTGATGTATAAAAGGAAAAGAGGGGCAAAGATGCTACTCGTGGTAACAACCAGTGTCCAGGGGTTTTGTCGGGAGGTTGTGTCATTGACTGGTCTGTATTGCTTTCTCTAATGAGTAGGACTTTGATAAATGCAAGCACATGGCCCTCTTATACTGTAATGAATTAAGCCTTGAGGAAGCTATGACTACTCTACTGTATGAAAAGCTTTCTTAAGGACGATACAGGGTCCAAGTGGGTATTCATTTTTTATCCATGCTGTGTAAAGTAGGTCTAGCTTTTTTTATTAATGCATCATTTGTGCTTTTTTCTCCGGAAAGCCAAACTGGCAGGGGTGAGGATGCTTTGTGATGTTTATGAAGGAATGTAACCTTTTGTGTACAAGTTTCTAGAAGATTTTTGGCAAGTAAAGGCAAGCTTGATATTGGCCTATAATTGTTTTTGTTGGGTCACCACCTTTGTATAATGGTGTAATCCTTCTAAGCTTGAGTAATTCATGGGAAAGGTTGGTATCTAGCGATTTGTTTGAAGATAATTGCAAATGGTGGGTGAAAGTATTTGTAGCCCCACATTTTATACAGTAGTTGTGTGTGCACTTGGGGTTACATTTGCTTGATTTGTATATTTATATTTGTTAATAATCAATGTGTGTAACCTCAGTGGGCTCTGTTTGGTGTAAGCTAGGGGATGTTGGGAAAGTTACAGCATATATTGAGTATATCTTCAATCTTTGTCCAGTATAGTTTTATTAAAATCCATCTCATGTAGTAACCTGGGTTGATTGATTGCAATCCAACATTAGATCTTGCAATGACACTTGAGTAATAGTGTCATATAATGCGTTATAAATTTTTGTTTTCCAGAAACGGTCTAGTTCCATCAAGGAGTAGTGACCCGAAACAAAGAAGAAATGCTTTTTTAACCATCATCAGTCTTGCCAAAGTTGGCCTGATATCTACACCACAAAATCTGCTAATGTCTCCCACCACTCCTTTAAGGTGTGTGTAAATATACTTGAAATATTTGTCATTTTATATTTAGATTCGTGATTTTATATTAAGTGCCTATACCATAGTTATATCCTAGGTAGTAGGTTGGTAAACAGCAACCGCCAGGGAGGTACTACTTGTCTGCCAAGTGAGTGTACAAAGAAAACCTTAATGTTTTAATGATGGGTAGGTAATGCTGTGTCTTTTGTCTGTCTCATAAACAAGCAAGATTTCAGGTATGTCCCTTGCTACTACTTTGCATTAGGTCAACACTACACATGCATGTACTACGAAGGGGGGGGGGGGGTCATTAATACACACCCCCCTCTTGGGTTTTCTTCTATTTTATTTCTATTTCTTGTTCCTTGTTATTTCCTCCTTACCTCATGGGGAATGGAAACAGAATTCTTCCTCTGTAAAGCCATGCGTGTTGTAAGAAGGGTCGGACTAAAATGCGGGGAGCAAGGGGCTAGTAACCCTTCTCCTGTATATATTACTAAAATGTAAAAGGAGAAACTTTCATTTTTCCTTTTGGGCCAACCCTGCCTTCGGTGGGATACGGCCGTGTGTTGAAAGAAGAAAGAACAAGTTAAATGTTGTATAGCTGAAGAGTTAGGTTATGGTCAGTTATGGTAATACAAACATCGGCTGTTAAAAAAAATTAAGATTTTATTGAATCTAGTCCATTGTATACAACCTAAGTTGCAAACTTTGGATTGAAAAAGGAATCGAAATGGGTCACTTGCAAAATTGTCATTTTATTTAATACGATGTGTGTGTGCAACTGTGAACCTAGTTAGACAGGCCAATTTACAGTGCAAAACTTGGGGGGACAAAATATTAGCTGTAAATATGGTATCTAACTCGAAGTCAAATCTGAGATACTCAGAGGTGCATGACGAAACTGTGAGGGGTTTCCACTGTATATCAACTCTAGAATCCCTAAGAGTTAAATAATCCTGATAGTAGTCCTTAACAGTTGTATATAGTCCTTATAAGTGATAGAGAGATAAGAATTCATTTGGATTTTTAAACACCCGGAGGGTAAGGCCACCAAGGATATCCCAAGAAAGTCAGTGCATCAAGGACTGTAACTTACTTCCTTTGGGGGATCCTCAATCTTGGTCTCCCCAGGATGCGACTCCTGCCAGTGGGCTAACCACCCAGTTACCTATTTTCTGCTAGGTGGAGGCAGGACAACAGGTGTAAGGAAATGCTTTGCCCTTGTAGTAGTGTTGTCCATCAGTTAATATAGTACAGGTCAACCATCACTAATTTCCGGCATCATTGGGACGCTGTAGTTTTGCTTGGATTACACAGTTGTTTAGGTAGAATACCATAATTTCCTATCACTAGAAGACTTTCTGCTACATCTTCCTCATTTTTTCCATCACTGCATTTCTCCTCCACTGGCTTGCTGCTTGGATTTCAACCCTCTGCAACATTGCAGTCAGCATAAATGAAATTTGAAATTTAAGCTAGCTGAAATT
The DNA here is from genome assembly GCF_026875155.1 of Cherax quadricarinatus. NCBI lineage: Eukaryota > Metazoa > Arthropoda > Malacostraca > Decapoda > Parastacidae > Cherax > Cherax quadricarinatus. The sequence continues at coordinate 25,349,874 of NC_069484.1, read as the reverse complement.
AGTGCGTATTACAGATGTGGGTAACCGAGATAACTGATTTGCCAGATTAGTGATGTTTAACCTGTGCCTTGTAGTGTCACTGAAATTATAAAGCACTTGTAGTAGCCCTGACAGTTCATAAAGTAGTTTTTAGGTGATCTACTGTATCAAATGCTTTCATAGGTCTGTGAAGAGCCCCAGATGATATTCATTTTTTCAGTTGCTATACAGTACTAGTAATTCGAGTATCTGAGGTAGTACAGTTTATGATACAATCTACTTTGTAAATGGTCCAAGTCGGACCGAAACGTCATCGTAAGCTCCTCTCTTCTAGTGTGCGGGTTATTTGTTGTATCGTTCCAGTCCACGGTATTGTGCCTCTTTTTGTTATTACATTTTATTAAGTTGTATATTAGTTCTTTTAACAGTGGTAGAATACAAATATCTATATTCACCTATATATTAATGTATGAGGTAGTAACAAATTATTTTATCCTTGACCATCCATACTCAAGACAAACAGGGTCATCTCAGAGCACGTAAAAATTATAATATACAGACTAAAAGAACTACAGACTAATATCTAATTCTCCTTGCTCTCTAAAATCTTCGAAAAAATAATCCATAAACAAATCTATATTTCCTTCCTCCTATCCCATAACATACTGAAACCTTGCCAGTTTGGGGTTTAGGCCTGAATAAAACCACAAATGATCAATTATTCCAGATACTCGAATTACTACATACAGCAACTGAAAAAATGAATATCCTGTGGTGGCTCTTCAAAGACCTATGGAAAGCATTTGATACAGTAAGACCCACAATGCCATGCACCTAAAACTAGAGCATTATGGAGTCAGAGGACCCTTTCCTCAATTACCTAAAATCTATCTTAGTGAAGACTTCATGACTTTCAACAAACTGGCCGTATCCCATCCAAGGCAGGTGGATATGGGCGGGCGCCGGAAAAGAAAAACTAAAGTTTCCTCTCTTAAATTTAGTAATTTATACAGGAGAAGGGGTTACTAGCGGCCCTTGGTCCTGGCATTTTAAGTCCGCCTCTTATAAACACGCATGGCTTACGGAGGAAGGATTCTATTCCACTTCCTATGGAGATAAGAGGAAATAAACAAAACAAGAATTAGAAAAAAATACAGAAACCCAGAGAGGTTGTATATTATATGCTTGACATGTATGTGTAGTGTGACCTAAGTGTAAGTAGAAGTAGCAACAAACCTGAAATCTTGCATGTTTATGAGACATAAAAAAGGACACCAGCAATCTTACCATCAATGTAAAACAATTACAGGCTTTTCGTTTTACACGCGCATGAAGGACGGTAGTACCTCCCCTGGGCGATTGCTGTCAACCAAACCTACTACCTGTACCTAAATTAGTGGAAGAGCATTAATATGTATTCATAAATGGCATGACCTCCCAATACTCACCTGTAGTAGTTGGCGTGCCACAGGGAAGAGTCAGATGTGCATGCCAGTGTCCGTCTCACCTCTTTCGATATTTACATCACTGACTCCCAAAATGGCACATCCTGTATACCTTTATAAATTTGCCTGACAAGGTACATTCTGTACCATTATATTGGACAAAGTACATCTTGGACCATTATAAATTATTATTTTTTTTTATTAACACAGACTGGCCGTTCCCACCTAGGCAGGTGGCCCGAAAAAGCAAAATTTTCACCATCATTCCACATCCATCACATGGTCTTGTCCAGAGGGGTGCTTTACACTACAGTTTATAAAACTGCAACATTAACATCCTCCTTCAGAGTGCAGGAACTGTACTTTCTTTCCCCATCTCCAGGACCATTAATAAAGTTCATTATAAAAGTACATGATGAAAAACAAATGCCCGCTAAATATTTCACCTTTCCAAATTTTTGATCAGTTATTAATTTTTGTTATTACTGTTTAGTATTTTAGTTGACAAAGTGTTTTCTAATACGTAAGAGGTTTTGTACCAGTAATGTAAGGTAAGTAGTTTATCAGGTATACATAAATACAGTTACAAAGAATTATCAAACATACAGCATATGTGTAGAGAACCTAGGATAACACAAAAAAGACAGACCAGAGTGACTTAATTCCATTGGAGTCCTTTTACCTTATTATTATAATGTAAGGTTTAAATATTCGTATTATTCTATACTGATGATAACATCATTATTAATCATAACTAAAAAGACTATCTACTACCGAGGGTTCATTACAGGAATAAGGCAAAATTTACACGTACTTTAGCTAAAAAAAAGGAAATCATCCCCTCCCTTTCATGTAGCACATTTCACAGAACCACCTTTTGACACTCTTCTTGAACTGTTCATGCTATGACTGACTGGCTTGACATGTGCGGGCAGTCTGTTCCATTTCGTTTATTGCTGTACAATAAAAGGTGTTTGAAGCCTGGGGGGGGGCCAATGGCAGTGGGTACTACACAGTTGTGCTCACTCCTCCACTCTCCCCCTAGTACTATGATTGCTTGTTCCCAACCTGACAAAATTGACAGCAAGAAATTCTGGACACTGTTTGTGAGCAATTTATAAAACATGATTTATCTTCAGTTGTTTTTAAACTCTGTCATCAACATTCAGCATATCCAACTGCAGTAAATTCATTCTGGCCTACATGCTCTCTTGGTCCCCAGCCCCAGGATGATCTTAACGATTTTGTTCTGGGTGATTTGAAAGCCTATCTTTCAGTTGTTTTGTCAAGGCAGAGTACCATGAAGAGCAAGTGTAAGTCCATAAGGCATTGTATCAGGGCTTGACATAGGGTCCTGCAAGCCTCAGTGGGTAGACACTGTGTTTGTCTATACGGGAACTTCAGCCCTGGCATTTGCTTTTTTTTACTACATTTTCCCCTATCTTTCTCCTGACATGCATGGGTAAAAGGGGGATTCCCAGATTTTTTTGCCCCCCATGCATGCAGGAAATTGTAGGGAACAGTAGTAAAGAAAGCAAGCCAGACTAAGGGGTTCCTGTATAGAAAGCACAGTGCTACCAACTGAGGCTCGCAGCCCCTAGTCACCCCTTAAAATCCATATGGTTTACACTTGCCTTTAGGACTCTGCCTTGACAAAAAAACTAAAGATAGACTGAAAAATCCCCCAAACAAATCGAAGTTAGTGTGCTTAGGATAAAGGTTTTGAAATTCATTATCCTTGTTTTATAGGTGTTTTATTAAGTTATATGAAGTAAACAAAGGGCCAAATATGGAAAGTTGAAAAATAGTATTTAAAATTTTTAAAGGAGGGTTTTCTGTGTCCCGACAAGACAGTGAGCTGAAGAGGGTCAAAGTCTCTCTTTTTTTGGGGGGGGGGGGCCACCCTGCATTGTTGCTTTTGTTTTTTACTGAATCATCTTTTATTAAAAAACAAATTTTTTTCTCAGGGGCGTATAATCATACATTTAACTTCCAAGCCTCTGAAGGTAAGTCGTAAGGCGGGTTATAAAATCTTTCCTTTTAAAAACCCTTTTTATTGAGAGGGTCACTTTGTTAATTATTAAAAAGTGAAATAGCACATTTTTTTTTGTATTTAAAGATTTAAAAAGTTTGTCATCTCATAAGAATGGGAATAATGTGAATTTTAAAATACTTTTTTTTTACTAATTTTTTGCTCGGGTTTTTACAACTTTAGTGGGGTTATTTCCCCCAAAACCATCGAAAAGAAAAGTAAACACATTGTCAATTGAAAATCCGATCGAGCATTGTAAGTTTAGGGGCACCGTATGTATGGTATTTTGGGAAAAAAAAAGCCCTTTTTTTGCAGGAAACTCTCTTTTTAATGTGTTTGAGGACACTTCCATTTTACACAGGGTTTTTTTTGTATGTATATCAAAGTTAAAAAAGGGGAACGATGTATTTATTGTTTGTGGGGTTTAGTATCGTGGGAAACCCTACTTGCAAGTTTAATCCACCATGACCTTGCTTTCAACTGATTTTCTCGTTTCAATCTTTTCCTCTTTTTTAAAAAATTGAAATGCAATTAATCCGTTCCAGTGGGAAATTCTGTCTTCAAAATTTTAGCTAATATCAACTCCATGGTTATTTATCCGTCTCACATCATCTAATATGACATAATAAATAATATAAATAACATAGAAACCTGATATAACTCTAAATGAGTAAAATGTCATTCATTGTAGTGGTATGGGTGGTGTCGGCGGATTCATTTTATTTTTAAGATAAAGATACGTATTTCCTGTGTTTAATAGTCAATGGGTGATGAGTGTAAGTGTGAACCACCAGGTGGTTTTACATGTAGTTATTGACAGGGTGTAATCAGGTAGATAAGATTTCTTCTAACTGTAGTTTTGGAAGTGATGAATGTGTCTGTCAGTTCTAGAGTTTTTCAGTAGGGGTGTTCCAGATTTTAGCCCTTTTGACACACATGAATTTTTTGTAATGGTTTAGTCGGACACTGGGAATGTCATAGAGATGTTTTTGTGTCTGGTGTTTGTGCCTGTGGGTCCTGTCACAACTATCACGAAAGCATTTTAGGTCAAGGTTAATAATGGAATTTAAGGTCCTGTAGATGTAGATTTCACAGTAGTAAGTGTGGATGTTCTGAACAGGGAGTAAGTTTAGATCTTGAAAGTGGGGGGGGGGGGGTGTTTGCCAGGATGGATTTAGTGATTATTCTACTGTGGCTTTTGTTGGGTTATTATTGGCTTTGAGATGTGTTGCTGCAGTTGATCCCCAAAGCACAAATAGCATTGGTGAGGTATGGATAAATGAGCGAATGGTAGAGTGTGAGAAGGGCAGTTTATGGCACGTAATATCGACTTGGAGAGGCCCGACCCGTTTTTTGGATACTTTTTTGTTATGTTTTTGGATATGGTGCTGAATTTAGGTTTGTTGTCGAGGTATAGACCTAGGAATTTGGCCCTCATTATGTATGGCCATTAGAGTGTTTGTCGATCTTAAGGTAAAGTTGCACAACACCTGCTCCTGCTACCAAACATATAAATGTAGTAGGTTTTTGTCAGTGTTAAGTTGTAAGTTTTTATGGCTGTCATCCAAGTCAGAATTTTTGACAGCTCCTTGTTGATAATGTGTATGAGGGTGCAAGATTCGGGTGAGGGAATGACGTAAGTCGTGTCGTCAGCAAAGCAGAATGGTTTTCGAGTGTTGGGATTAACGTTGGAAGATCTTTTGTATATGAGGAAGAGCATGGGACCCAAGGAACACTTCCCAGCGGAACCCAGATCAAGTGGCCGTGTTGAGAGTCTTGTCTTTAATAGTGACATAACAGATAACTATTTGTAAGTAGGATTTGAAATATGCCAAGCGGCAGGCCTCTTATACCATAATGTCAAGTTTGTGGAATAGGATGCCATGGTCTATTACTGTGTCAAATGCTTTTTCTTAGGTCCAGTAAAAATTCCTAGCAGATATTCCTTCTTTTTCCACTGCTGTGCAAAGCAGATCTCTAGCATTTTTTTTTACCAATTGCATCGTTAGTGCTTTTAAATTTTCCTGAATCCAAATTGCAGGGTTGAGTATGTATTATTCTTTCTTTCTTTCTTTCAAACACACCGGCCCGTATCCCACCGAGGCAGGGTGTCCCCAAAAGGGAAACGAAAGTTTCTCCTTTACATTTAGTAATATATACATTAGAAGGAGTTACTAGCCCCTTGCCCCTGGCATGTTAGTTGCCTTACAACACCATGCTTACGGAGGAAGAATCTGTTTCCACTCCCATGAGATAAGAGACAATTAAACAAGAACACAGAACTAGAAAGTAAATAGCATAAAACCCAGATGGGTGTGTATATATATGCTTTGTTACATGTGTGTGTATGTGACCTAAGTGAAGTAAAGTAGCAAGACGTACCTGTAATCCTGCATATTTATGAGACAGAAAAAGACACACCAGCAAATCCTACCATCATTTAACACATCAGGCTTTCGTTTCTACACTCCCTTGGCAGGACGTAGTACCCCCTGGATGGTTGCTGTCATACCAACCTACTACCTAAATGTATTATTATTATACATATTCTATTTAGTATTATTATTGTATATACTATTACAGTATTATTATTATTATACATATCATTATTATTATTATTTTATTTTATTATCACACTGGCCAATTCCCCCCAAGGCAGGGTGGCCCGAAAAAGAAAACTCTCACCCATCCACCCCCACTGTCGCCAAAGGTAAAAGGTTGGGAAACCCAAAGAAATCATAGTACAGGGGGAAGACACAATTTTGTAGTATCCACAGCAGTGGGTTTTCAAACACCTTTTTTTGTACAGCAATAAAGGAATGGAAAAGACTGCCCCCACATGTCAAAACCATCATGCATGAACCAGTCAAGAAAGTGCCAAAAGGGGTCTGATGAAAGACTACAAAAGGGAGGGAATGATTTTTTTATTTTTTTGCTAACAACGTTTAAATTTTTTCCATATTCCCATAATACCCCCTTGTTTGTAGTCTTTAAAGACCCTCGTGTATAAATATCTTTTTAGTAATAAAAATGTTATCTTCATTGTAGAAAATAAGAAAAATTATAAACCTTTAAATTATAATAATAAGGTAAAAGGGGCCCCAATGGGAAAAAAGTCACTCTGTCTGACTTTTTTTGGGGTTTTCCAGGTTCTCTACACATAGCTGCTAGTATGATAATCTAGTAACTGTATTTGTGTATACCGAATAAACTTTCTTACTTACTTACACTACAGTTTTTTTAAAATGCAACATTAACACCCCCCTTATATTATTATATAAATAATTTGTAATTTTTTTTTCACCAAAAAATATAAGATTTTCTTTTTTTCTTATTGCAATAAATTTTATAAATAATGTCAACCTATTCCACTGCATATTGGAATGGACAGTGACATAATTTGTTTTTCCCTTAAACAAGCCAAGCAATGGGCCATTTCTCCTAGCTGGGTCAATTTTAGGGACTTTTCATTGTAAAAGCAATCAAAATCATATCTATTTCTGTAATATATCTTCCATTTTATCAAAAGAGACCAAAAAAAAAAAAGAAATACAACCATAAAAACCATACAATACATGAAACCCCCGGTTAACATATTTTTTACTCCAAAGTATTTTGGGTGCCAGTACTACCGAATTTTTTCCCCTAAAAATAATTTTGAAAGTAGATTAATCCATTCAGACCCCCCAAAAATACACGTACAAACGAAATTTCATAAAATTTTTTTAAATTTTGCGCTGGTTATTAATCTAACTAAGAGCTAAATCCACAAGGTCAATGAGAGGCAGGCCCAACTCAATCCAATAGAGGAATTATTACAATCAAGGGGGAGCGCTAACTCATAGAATTATACAGCGCATGTAGGGGGGAGGACTGAGGTATTCAAGGCTCAATCAGGGAACTGGAGCACAGATCCAATTTCCCTAGATCAAGAGCCCCTCACCAGGATCAATGACCTTCCTTGAGAGGATATGACGAGAGAAAAATCCAATTCCTTCAATCAAGTGCCGCAACACTAGCATCAACTTCAGTAGACGCTGGAAGTGGTCGAGAAAGAGACACGAGCAAATGTGAATATCTAGAAAATAATTGATTCTGGCTATATGATCCTAAAAACACAGGTTTGGAGAACAACATACTGGCAAGAAAGGTGATGACCATGACAGTGAGTAAGAGACTGCATCAGAACCTATGAATTCAAGTGACAACCACATAATTAAGTGGACAGGTCTAAGGTTGTGTTTGATATAAGGACACAAGTGCAAACTAATTAACATTTATTGTACAGCAACCAATTCACTCTGCAGGAACTTTGTTTAAGACATTACAAAACAAGGACATCAGAGTAATATATAGGTAAGTGTGAGGTGCAAAGCATAATACAATCATTTGTAGGTAATAGCAGTAGTATTTGTGGTAGTAATAGTACAACTAACTAACCACCACCTACAATATTATATTATGCTTTGGCACCTCAAATAAAACCTATAATATACTCTCTGTGACCATTAATTGTTTGTAATGGTTTGACAAAGCTCCTGGAGAGCAAATGTTTTGCCACAATAAAAATGTCACATTAGTTTGCACTTGTTGTCATTTATCTAACCATACTGTTGGTAATCTACCATCAATATTACTTCTAAAAAATGTGCCTTGATGACTTTCAATGTCAAAAATGCCTGGAAGCCTCATTAATTATTCACTAAAATTGAATAAAAAAAGTTGGAAATTATATGGGGTCATGTGGGATTATCTCCCCCTGGGCTCGGTCACAGACCAGGCCTCCTAGCCTCCCCCTGGGCTCGGTCACAGAACACAACACCAGGCCTCCTAGGCTCCCCCGGCTCGCTGTATAGCCCTTGTGGCTTAGCGTTTCTTTTTATATAATAATAATCCCCCTGGGCTCGTCACAGACCAGACATCAGGCTCCTAGCTCCCCTGGGCTTGGTTCACAGACCAAGGCTCCTAGGCTCCCCCTGCTCAGTCACAGGCCAGGCCTCCTAGGCTCCCCCTGGCTTGGTCAACAGACCAGGGGCCACCTAGGCCTCTCCCCTGGGCTCGGTCACAGACCAGGCCATCCTAGGCACCCCCTGGGCTTGTCACCGACAGGCCCTTCTAGGCTCCCCTGGGCTCGTCACCAGACCAGGCCTCCTAGGCTTCCCCCTGGGCTTGGTCACAGACCAGGCCTTCTAGGCTCCCCCTGGCTCGGTCCAGACCAGGCCCTCCAGGCTCCCCTGGCTCAGTCCACAGACCATGCCTCTAGGTTAGGAAAGGATATATTACAGGATAAGAACTATGTATTACAAAAAACACAAAGTAAAGCAATATAGGAAAGCCCTGTGTTCTGCTTCCTCTTTCTGTCTCACTTTTTCAGCAGTTTTCAATTAGTTATTGTTTGGGTGCTTTTTTCTGCTTCTTTGACACAACATTGTGTCAGGGAAGAGGTACCATGTCATGTTTAAGTATATATATGTATTTTTGGTATTTATTTTATTTTTGTATGTGATTTTTTATGCCAAGCTGTCTGAGCACTTTATATACGCAGTGACCCCCGTTTACGATCAGCTCCCAATGCCGACCAATTATGTAAGTGAATTTATTGTAAGTTCGTTTGTATTGTGTATGTTTGGGGGTCTGAGAATGGACTAATCTACTCACAATATTCCTTATGGAACAAATTTGGTCGTACTGGCAACCTGATCATACTTCTGGAATGAAAATAATATCGTAAACCGGGGTCCACTGTATTATAGTGTAAACAGTTATCGGGAATTCGGACCCTTTCAATAATCGAAAAAAAAAAACTTTTCACTCGCCCAACAAACTATCACTTATCAGTGAGGGTCAGGAAACATAACAGCTATGAAAACAGGGACTCTGTAATAATATATTGTCAAAACTAAGCATTAAACCTGGACCAAGAAAAGTAAAGATGTGTGTGTGTGTGTGCATAGTGAATAAAAGTCGAGGTTTGTAACATTTTTACTGAAAAGATGTCCACCCAGAGAATGTCAGGCATAAATTCAGTGTGGCGGCTCATACGAGGGTGCTGTGGAACTGCAGCACCCACTATTTCACTCAGTATTATCGCTAACATTAAATATGTCTTTTTTTTTTGTTCCTGTAAAATCTTTCTTTATAACTTGTACATTATATATCAAAGAGTTAAAAAATTAAGGGGGTGCTGCAGAACCCCCGCATGAGCCACTCTGTTAAATTCCTTTCCACGTCCACTGCCGTAACCTACACGACACTACTGAGTCAAGTGAACAGTAGTTTCAGTTTATTGTTTATTATAAACTTCTTTGATTCCTGAAGACCAGCACTACATGCAGTTGTGATGATGTTTAGAAAACCGCAAGTTGAAGAATTGAGACACTTATGTTTTCTAATGGGTAGTTTTGAAGGTGATGAATGTGTCTGCAGTTTCTTGAGTTTCAGGTAGAGTGTTCACACAGATTTTTAAGGCCTTTGACATACCTAAATTTTGTGAAGGTTTAGTCGACACTGGGGAAATGTCATATAGAGATGTTTTTGTCCTGTGTTTGCCTTGTCCTGTCACAACTATCCAAGAAAGGTTTTAGGTCAAGTTAATATTGAATTTGAAGTCTTTGTAGAAAGCAGTTGGTCGAAGGCTACACAAAAACTACTACATCTAACCATCTCTTTGGGATGGACCTACTTCACTGGGGAATCCCGCCTACCAGTGACTATGCCCTCGTCTGCTACACCTGACGTTACTAATAAGCGCAAGCTCCTTTCTTCTGCTTCAAATCTCCACGACTATGGTGCTCTTCGCACCTACTCCTAGGTTGAGGGACTTGATTACCTCATCTTCTGTACATAGTTCTACTGTCTTTCAAGTTATGTCCAAGAATTCTATTGATAAAGCCACTGATGGCGAAACGTCTACAATAAAGATACCCAATGTTGCACATGTTGTCCTTAATTTACCTCTTGTCGTATTATATATCATTCTTACACAAATTGTTAACTCATAAAGACCACAATACAAAAAAAAAAAAAAAGTCACGAAAAATGGAATATAAAACTAATAAAAATACTGCCAAAGATTTATATCATTATTATGAGCACTTTCAAATGCAGTGGGAACCCTCGCTTATGAACTAATCCGTTCCGTGACCTTGTTCGATCCTGATTTGTTCGTATGCTGAGTCAGTTTTTTCTTCATTTAAATTAACTGAAAAGCCATTAATACCTTTCCAGTGGAATTCCTGCTCTCAGAGGGAAGGACAAATATGCTAAATAAAGAGCTAATATCAACTCTACACTTATTTATCTATCACACTTGCTGCTAAATAACATAAGAAACCTGATATAACTCTAGAATAAAAATATTCATTAGTGACAAGTGGGAGGCGGCTATAACTGCTCCCGCATTGTTGTGGTATTCACTGCCATCTAGTTTACAGCCTTTTGAAGCCGTCTATTATTATAATTATCATTATAGTACATAATTATTATATATACGTATTTATTATTATATTGGGATTCAGGCTACTTTAGGGAACAGGAACACAGATCCAATTCCATAATTAATAGCCCCTGCTCACCATTATGTACTACATCTACTAATAATAATATATAATCCAATAACAGTAGTGAAAAAACTTCAAGGCCTGCCAGTAGTTGGCACCACCATCAGCAAAAACATTGGTACCCACTACCTTATGACATGTCTAGACTTAGTAGCCTATAAATATTAGGGTAAGTCTGCCTGAAATCCTCGGCAATGATAGTGGTTTTCTTTGCTCCAATCATGTTAATGTAAACACACACTGTAACCATTGCAGAGAAATTACATATTTTATTTATTTATTTAAGGAACCTCCCTTGAGGAGGAAGTACACATTTTCCAAATTCGTCGATCCAGAAAGCCAAAAATCGACCGAATGACGGTTTCGTATCCTGAAAAGTTCGCATGTGGGGGCGTTCCATAAGCCGAGGTCTATTGTATAGGGAAAATGATTAATCCGTTCCCATGAAAAAATCCTATTGTTATTGGAATATTATACAATGATGGGGTTGTAAAAATAATTTAAACACTGCTTTAATACTAAAATATGCACAAAACAAAAAGAATTAGATGAAATAAATGTTAAATTTAAACCTCACTTTGCTTTGCTGAAAAGAGTCGAGTGCCTACCAGGATAGTGCAGAAGAAGAGGGAGGAAATGTTATTGTTGTGAAGGAGAGTCCCTTCTCTTTTCCTATTTCGACCTGGTTTGAAGCTCACCAAAGAACTTTTGCTTCTGCTTCTCCTCAGGATGTTTGGAAATGTGACAAAGTCTGTGTCATTCCATTATTATTTATTATTATTATTATTATAATGAACAGAGCGCTAAACCATAGGATTATACAGCGCATGTGGGGGAATGGAAGGTATTCAGGACTCAATTCAGGAACTGAGCACAGATCCAATTCCCTAGATCAAGAGCCCCTCACTCAGCATCAAAGGCACCTCCCTATGAGGGGTGTGATATTTCCAGACACTGCAATTATGGCTTGTTCGGGATTTGTGGTTGGTTTTGGGGTATTACTGCTCTGCAAAGTTTTTGACGTCCATCTTATTTGGCAAAGATTTTCCTGATTAATGAAGTAGTAACTTCCCATCTCCTCTCTAGCCTGCAGAGAGTGCATCCATCTTAGACTTGTGCTCCTCCTTCTCAAGTTCCTGTAACTCCACAGTGGTCAGCTCTTCCCTGTGCTCCTCCACTAAACTCCTCCAACATCACCATCACCTTTCCAGACTCATGTACCTGCCCAGAGAGACAATGTCTCCGCTGTAACCATTCCTTCATTTCTTGGTTTCTTCTCTTAACTTTCTTAGAACTCATGGTTTCATGAATTTTTGCTAAAAATTTATATGACAAAACAAAAATCACATAAAAATTCGCAGTTGACAGTGCGGGTTGTTAACAGTATGCAAACCAAAGTAATGTGTATTAGAGGTGTGTACGCATTAGATGAATTAAATGTGGGCAGTCTGGCTTTGTAAACAAGGTAGCACACGATGTCATGACTCATTTTGAGACCCATATAATTCTAGCATCGCGAGTGATATTCCAAGAAAGGTCACATACCAAGCAAAATTTCGTGTCCCAAACAGGATGTTATACCAAGTTGGGACATATTCCACAAAGCAGATGTATATGAGGTACCATGTAATCTGTAATGGTACATAAGTTCTAATAAAAAAAATATTAATAAATATACATTGTACACGACTACGATTGTTATGACAAATCACAAAACAATACCTTGGTCATACACAACTCATAATCCTGCCTAACATAACAATACATGCTACTGACTGTCGAGCAGAGACGATTATGATAGTGAGACAGAACACTAGTCCAAAGTTACGTGATAATGGTGTTGACATTGGGACGTGCCATTTGTCCCGTGTTGACTTCAGTCGTTGTTTAATATAGTGTTGCCGACCCCACTGGAATCCTTACCTGTTTTAACATTATTGCCAACTTAAAGAAATGGTGCCTACAAATGTAAAATTTTATTAACAGAAACCTAAAAATTATTTGTTTGAAAAAATATGAATCTTTCAATAATATGCCTTTGCTTATTAAATTAAATTTGGTGCAACTAGCATTCATTACCACTGAAATTTTCATTTTGACCTCTATCTGGTCAAAAGGGCTTAATGAGAGCATAGGTCAATGGGGTCCTAAGAGTATGGGGTAGGTTAAAAATGGAAGTGTTAAGAGTGTCATCAGCAGAAGTTTGTGGTTACAGGAAAGTGGGTGCAGGAGGGAAGAGGAGCAGATTGGGGAATGATGATGTAAAGAGAGTAGTAAAGGGAGAAAAAGTAGCATATGAGAAGTTTTTACAAAGTAGAAGCTGTCCTAGCTCAGAACGTCCCTACTTCAACGCCTCAGACTGTTTCTCGCTTCTTCGTGTTCTCCTCACAAGCCCTCAGTATCGACGAGACCCTCGTACGACGCCCCCCTCCTCCCAATCGTCCCTCTACTTCTCAGCAGTCAAAAAAAGGTCCTTTAAAACCCCTCCTTTCCCTTCTTCCCCACCTCCTCATTTTACCTTCCCTGTCTCTGTACCGGTTCATTCCCCTCTCTCTGGCTTTTGTTACAAGTGTAGAGGTTCACCCTCCACCTCGTAATATACCTACCCCCCGTTTCCCTCCCAAGTTTCTTCCTCTTTTTGCTGCGTACACATGGTCCCAGGTTTCTGCCTCTTCTGTCCCCTTCCACGCTTCTTCTCCAGTTCCCTCCACCCTTTCGCCCCCCCCTACCTTTACAGTCCCATTACAGTTCCAATCTTTACTCATCCTCCCCCTACCATCTCCAATATTGTCTTCCAAAATGACGTCCTCTGAATTCCGAAACACTTGAAGCAATCTCTGAATATAATTGCAGAGACCAAACCATCAAATGGACACTGATCCACCCTCTGTTCCTTCTCTCTCCTCTCCTCCATCTATGCAACTCCTTTCTTCACAGCGCACCGTTGCCTTGCTGCTTGAATTGTTTTCACGCTGCCTCCGCATGTGGACTTTTCTAACTACCCCTCTTAGTCCCCCGTAGGAAACCCTTACCTCAGTTTCAAGTATCTTTATCATTGCCAAACGGCCTATTTACAGTGGAATATACCGGGCCTCAGGGGTAATCGGGTGAGCTTCAGATGTTACTCTCCCAGTTTTCCCCCTGTTGGTGTTTGCTTACAGGAAACCAAAATTACAACTCTGCTGTTATCTCTCCCATCTCGAAGGCTATAATTTATTGTATTCTTTCATCTCTCAGATCCTTTTCCCTGATGGGACCTTTAAAATGAAAGGCCCTTCTCTACCACTGATATCCATACCATCAGCTAATTTTTCGTACTCGCTGCATTACACAGCAGCCCGTATCCACTTGCATAAGGTGGTATACGCTCTGATTCTTTATACTCTCTCCTTCTCGGGCATTATCTATTCCTCTCTCCGGATAATGCCTTTCTTGTTTCGTCCATTACCACCACCGATTCTGTTTTACTTGCGATTAATGCCCATCATTTCCTCTGGGGGGGGGGGCTCACTGTGATTCCCGTGCATTCAGGTTAGAGGCTTTTCTTGCCACCCACGACCCCTCCAGTGTGATTTAAACACAGTACTCACAACCCATTTGATTCCTCGGACTCATACACTCTAGCTTCGATCTCTCAGTCCTGCTCTTCCTCCGCCGCATTAGACTTCACATGGTCCTTTTCCTCTCCCGGATTTACATACAGTGACATTTCCCAATCATTCTTACTTCCCCTTCCATATTCAACACACCTCTTCGTATCCCACGCTGGCAATTTGATCAGCAAATTGGAACCTTTACTCACAACTAAATGTTTTTTAGTGAGTTTCCTTCTTCGTCCTCCATTGATGAGCTTTTACTCCTCTTCTCGTCCTCCGTTTTAAAAACAGCAGAGCATCCATTCTATACCCCAAAACTTCGGGCAGGCTTCCAGAAATGCCGTGCCTTGGTGTCTCCTGCTTGTGCTCGTGCAGTACGGTTTTGAAACTCGGCTGCATGGGGCAGGTACCGGTACTGTAATAAACCACAGGGAGACTTCTTGATTTAAAGCAAAGCTTGCGATTGCTCGCCGTGTCATCCGTGACGCTAAACGCACTTGCTGGCGAATTATGTCTCCACCATCACCTCTGCTTCCCTCCTAGAGTGCAGTCTGGAAAAAAGTATGAACTGAGTGGTAAATATTCTCCCTGACCCGCTCCTTTCTGGCGGGTTGCCGTGTTGATATAGCAAACCCACTAGATGTTGCCAATGAAATTGGCAATCATCTGGTCCGTATTTCTCCAGAGGCTCCGTCTAACCCCTCGTTTTTCTTACCTCAAAGTCCATGCCAGAGAGTTAGCACCATGGACTTTACCTTCTCTCAGAGAAAACAGTATAATTGTGCCTTTTACACTTCAAGAACTGGAAGGCAACACTCTCAGCTTGCCGATCATCGGCAGCTGGGCCTGACGACATTCATATTCGTATGCTACAACATTATTACATCAGTCAGCCCTTGCAGTCCTATTACCGCCTTTTCAATCTTATTTGGTCACAAGGAAGTTCTTCCACAGCTGTGGAAATCTGCATTGTTCTCCCTTTCCGCAAACCAGGCACTACGGACATGAAGCCTCCACTATCGCCCATTGTCTTACCAGAGCAGTTTGCAAAGTGGCTGAATGCCTGGTAAATAGACGTTTATGTGTGTATAAGCGACAACACAATCATCTCTCCACTCGTCAATATGGCTTTTCGTAAGGGACGTTCAACCATAACCCCTTACTCTACGCTTGGATACCGTATGTTCGAAATCCTTTGCGAATAACCCTCAGTTATTGCCATTATTTTTTGACCTTGAAAAGGCATAGGACACAACTTGGAGGTATAAAAAAATTTGGCCCAAGCCCACTTCCTTAGGCCTCCGAGGCAATCTACGGACCCTTCCTTAAGAACTTTTTTAACTGATAGACATTTCCCGTGTTCGGGTTAATAATGTGCTCTCCCTCCGTACTTTATCCAACTGAAGGTGTCCCCAGGGATGTTTCGAGCACAACACTTTTTTTCTCCTTGCTATTAATGATTTGCCTCTAGTCTTTCCCCAAATATTGGTCATCACTCTATGTTGATTGACTTCGCCTATTTTGCCTGTGCAGGCACAGACTGTCACCTTCAATTACAGTTTCTCTCCAGCATGCGGTCGACCGTGTTTCAATTGGGCCACCACCACATGGTAAATTTTCCAGCACTAAAACCCACCAAATTACTTTCACTAGACGCTCTGTCATCTCCGATCATCCTTTAACCTCTATGGCTCCCCGTATCCCTGAACTGATACAGTCAAATTTTCTGGGCCTCCTCTTGACCATGAGGTTATCCTGGGAAACCTCACATTAAACTCTCTGAAGGCAACTTATCACAGCCGGCTGAAACTTTCTTAAAACCCTTGCTCATCTTCATGGGGAGCTGAAAAAAAATTGTCGAACCTCCTTCAGCCTACATTCCACCCTCATTTATCGAAACTTGATTATGGTGACCGAGATTCTATTCAGCGGCATCTCCTGCTAACTCTCTCTAGGCCTTAACCCCATTCATCATCAAGGATAACGTTTATGCCTTGTGCTTTCGCTCTTGTCCCCTGTTGAGAGCCTCTAATGCAGAAGCGAACGTTCCATCCTTATCCAATCAGACATGATGCCCATTGCCTTCGCTACTATGTACATCTCCTCATGATCTCACCAAATCCTTTTCCGTTTATAGAATGGTCACTGATATAGTAGACATTCTTTATTTGTTCGCCGATCTTCCTCGATCCACTCGTTTACCCTCCGTCCCTTCTCTCTCGCCTTCCATTCGGGCCTCTTGTCTTCTTCTTCATTTACCACCTTTCTATGTTCATGTAGCATCTCAATTTTCCTACCCTGTTGGAATTCCCCAGCTGTTTCGAGTCCTGTTTCTTTTCTCTCTCCCTTGCTAAAGCCAACTGTCCTATGGTCGCTTCCTGCTCTCCTTTTCTTGACCACTTTACTCTCATTCTCATGCCATCGCAGTGTATTACACAGATGGCTCTAATCTTCGACGGTGTCGGATTTGCAGCAGAGTTTCTGACAGCGACATGCGAGGGCACTTTACTATCTTCGGCTAGCATTTTTATTGCCGAATTGTATGCCATTCTTGCAGGACTTATTCATATTGCATCTATGCCTGTGTCATCATTTGTGGTTGTCTCAGACTCCCTTAGTGCTCTACAGGCTATACGGAAATTTGATACACCTCGCCCCCTAGTTCTCCGTAATCCAACTTGCTATCCGTAATCTTTCTAACCAAGCATAAAGGATATTGTTTTTTGATGGTCACTGGTCATGTTGATGTACAGGGTAATGAACAGGCAGACAATGCTGCACGGTCAGCAGTACATGACCTACCATTTCTGGACTATTTTGCTGTAATAGCTACCCACCTTCACACCCATTGGCAACAACGGTTATGGTTAACTCTGGCTTGGTTACAAACTTAAGTCTATTAAACGAGCATTAGGTATACTGGCCATCTTCTGTCATCACCGTCGAGGTTGGGAGACTCTTTCTCCCGCTTCGAGTTGCCCACACGTCGTCTTAACTCATGGACTATCTCATGGAGAGGCACCCAGTTTCATTCTCTGGAGCATGTCAAGTTCCAGTAAATCGATTCGGCCACTTTCGTTAGACCTGCCCTCACAGTGAGCACTGCAGAATTTATCTCCAACGTCGTCTCTGCTCTACTACTCTCTCCTACCTTCCCTTCTTGCTGATGACCCTCCTTTAAATCCTGACTCTCTCATTGACTTCTTGAACAATGACTGATTTACTCCCACAAATACTCTTGATAATGATACCTTTTGCACTCCCCCTCAGCCCTTTCTACCTCAATCTCTGCTGCCTCTACCCTTTCACCATCACTTGAGCCCCGCTGTTCTCCGTAACCTATTACTCGTCCATCTCCCTTTTGCCACCTGATACCCTCAGCTTCTTCCTGCCCTGCAGCACTGTATAGCCCTTGTGGTTTAGTGCTTCTTTTTTATTATAATAATGCTATTGGCATTTTAGTAGCCTCTTATGGCACGCATGACTTTTGGGGGGGGGGGCGTTCAGAGAGGAAAAATTCTTTTCTTATGCTTAGATGATGGCACAGCAGTGTGGTCTTAGTCATGGAACAATGATGTATAAAGCCAGGATTACCTATACATTTATCATTTACAAGTCATAGTAATGGTATAGACATGTACAATATACAGTGGACCCCCGGTTAACGATATTTTTTCATTCCAGAAGTATGTTCAGGTGCCAGTACTGACCGAATTTGTTCCCATAAGGAATATTGTGAAGTAGATTAGTCCATTTCAGACCCCCAAACATACACGTACAAATGCACTTACATAAAAACACTTACATAATTGGTCGCATTGGGAGGTAATCGTTAAGCGGGGGTCCACTGTAGTACAGTACAGTGGTACCTTGGGATACAAAATTAATTCCAGAAGGCTGTTCGAGTGCCGATACCGAACAAATTTGTTCTCATGAGAAATAATGTAAATTAAACCCCCAAAAATGCACTTACAAAAGCACTTGCATAATTGTTCGAGTTTTGAGCTGTTTGTATCCCGAGGTACCACTGTATAATGTTTGTATCCCGAGGTACCACTGTATAATTTGTATCCCGAGGTACCACTGTATAATGTTTGTATCCCGAGGTACCACTGTATAATGTTTGTATCCCGAGGTACCACTGTACTTTATTTTGGTAAGTGTGGATCTAGTGGGCCCAGAGATTTTAATATCAATATTATATAATATAAATATGAGGTGTGTATATAACAAGTGGTGTTGATATGTCAGGATGATTGCAAACACCCCAACCATTTATAATAAAACTGCAATTACATCATCATCACAAACTGCAGAGAGAATCCCGTAACAAACTTCCATCAACCAAAGGACTAAGTAAAGCAACTATATGGAAAAATAGACACAAATAAAGTATAATGTGATCCTTTAATTGACTATGTTTAACACACACAAGCTTAGTGGCTTATCAAGAGGGTTTGTGGAACACAGTGGCTTTATTCAAATGGTTTGTGACACAGTGGCTTTATCAAGATGTGCTTTTGACACTGGCTTTATCAAGATGTGTTTTTGTGACACTGTGGCTTTATCAAGATGGGGTTTGTGACACTGTGGTGGCTTTATCAAGATGTTGTTTGTGACTTTGGCTTTATCAAGATGTGTTTGTGACTTTGGCTTTATCAAGATGTGTTTGTGACACTGGCTTTATCAAGATGTATTTGTGACACTGGCTTTATCAAGATGTGTTTGTGACACTGTGGCTTTATCAAGATGTATTTGTGACACTGGCTTTATCAAGATGTGTTTGTGACACTGTGCTTATCAATGATGCGTTTTTTGTGGACACTGTGGCTTTATCAAGATGTGTTTGTGACACTGGCTTTATTAAGATGTGTTTGTGACTTGATAAAGTCCAGTGTGTGGGTGAAACAGAGTTGATAAAGGATCGCATTACTCTGCATTTCTATTTCTCCATCATGTTGGTATTTTGTACATTTATCTCCATCTTAGAGCAAATATATAATTACCCTACATGTAACATCACCTCAAGATCACAATTTTTGTACCCCAAGCCAATAGCAATTTTGTGCGTGTCATCTTGTAATATTGTGATGTTGAGACAAACACTAACAATACAGTTTTTTCAACCAAAGTTTTCAGTGGTGGGATGTGAAGAGATATTAGTTTTTATTTAACACATCGGTCACTTCCCACCGAGGCCACGTCACCTGAAAATAGAAGAAATACATTTCATTTCTATTTTTCCATCACTGTCTTCCTGAGACATGACAACACTAAAGTTCAAAAAGATATATCTGGAAGAAACTGCAAGAAACTAAAGTAAATTGCACTATTGAGCATAAATATGCATCTTAAAACCAATGTTTGTTCCAACACAAGAATTTACCATAACATGAGATGAAAATTCTTTACTCGAAAAGTCAATAAAAATGGAAAATTATAATCAAAGTGTTAATGAGGTGAAAAAAATACAGAAATATATAGTAAATGAAAGAATTATCGACATAAGAGAAGCACAAAGAACCAAGACTACTTACAACTGGAAAAAACTTTAATACGGAATTGAAGCATCTGAAATGCTGGTGAGGGGCTTTGATCTGTACATTATTTTTGATTAAATAATTTGATCTGTACTTGTACCCTAGCTTCCCTCAGGTGCGTACCATCCCTACAGGTTTAGTGCTCCCCCCATTAATTTTTTATTAACACACTGGGCTGTCTCTCACCAAGGTAAGGGAAGCCAAAAAAGAAAACCTTTTCATAATCATTCACTCGAGAAACATCACTGTCTGCCATGTCGGCGGTCTCGTCAGTTCTAAAACTCTACAGAGTGCACTTCCCATCTCCAGTAATCAAGTCCAGCTGTTGGTTTCACCCTG
The DNA here is from genome assembly GCF_026875155.1 of Cherax quadricarinatus. Taxonomy (NCBI): domain Eukaryota; kingdom Metazoa; phylum Arthropoda; class Malacostraca; order Decapoda; family Parastacidae; genus Cherax; species Cherax quadricarinatus. Next base: position 25,329,384 of record NC_069484.1, on the reverse strand, counting down.
AATCACCTTCATAATTGTTACCTTGCTTACACTCCAACAGCATGTCAAGTCTTAAAAACCATTTGCTCCAAAACTATCACACTCATGCAATGCTTGCTGGACATCCAAGCCCCTCGCATGCAAAACCTCGTTACCCTCCCCCTCCAACATTTCTAACTCCAACTTTCCCTACAACTCTAACCTGAGCCTCACTATCCTCGTAAAAACTCTTCACTGCACAATACAAATACGTAATATAAATATTGAAACACATACATTACCAGTAACTACCATTACCACCATTATCTACTACCATCCCGGGGGGGGGGGGGGGGGCACTAACCCTAACATGTTAATGTGCCTCAAGATTTACCCTAGCATGGGCCAGTAGGCCTACTGCCATACTTCTCTAATATTTACACGTTTCTCCAGCCTATAAACAGTGGGAACACTTGAAGTTCCTAAACCTGTACCCCCTAGAATGTAGGAGGGAGAGATACATGATTATATACACCTGGAAAATCCTAGAGGCACTAATACCAAACTTGCACATGAAAATCACTCCCTATGAAGGCAATAGACTCGGCAGACAGTGCAACATCCCCCAATGACAAGCAGGGGTGTCACTAGCACTATAAGAGAAAACACAGTAAGTGTCAGGGGCCCAAGACTGTTCAACTACATCCCAGCATACATCAGGGGGATTGCCAATAGACCCCTGCTGTCTTTCAAGCAGCACTGGACAGGCACCAAGGTCAGTACCTGACCGCCGGGCTTGTGGTTCGTACGTTGGGATTGCGTGTAGCCAGCAGTAGCAGCCTGGTTGATCAGGCCCGATCCAACAATAAGCCTGGTCACAGTACCGGGTCATGGGGGCGTTGAACCCCCAAACACTTCCAGGTATAACCAGAATGATCCATCAACAAATTCTGATAACAAGATTATTGTCTTAAATAAAAGTTAGTTAACCTGTCTATGTGTCTACAACAACAGATCCCCTCAAGGAAGGTTCCTTGATGCTGGTGAGGGGTCTCTTGATCTAGGGAATTGATTTGGACGCTCTAGTGTCCTAGACTTAAGCCTGAATACCTTCCACATCCCCACAGGCGCTGTAATAGTCCTACAGTTTTAGCACTTCCCTTGATTTATAATAGTACTACAAATGGCACCTATAACATTGCCCTTTGTGCCAATCTTGTATAGGAAAATAAGTGCTTGGAGTCCTTAAGTACTACACTGCATTTGGGGTACCATCTAGTGCAGTGGAGACAGCCCTGTGTGACCCAGTGGGTTTAGCCTTGGTTTTGCTAATGGCCCTAAAAGTTAATGAAAAATGGGCACTAGGCTGCCATCATTGGAGAGATTTAAATTTAGTTTTAATTTTTTTGCACATTAGATGGCACTAAAAATTACTAATGAAAATACACTTGGATGCCATCTATTGTTTGGAATTGTTTACTAAATCTAGTTTCAGTTTTTTGATTAATGATGGTGCTGTAAGTTATTGAAAATGGGAAGATAAACTAGAGACTAAACTAAATTTTGTTTAGTTCACTTTTTTTGCTCAATAATGGCGAAAAAAAATTAGAAAATGGGATATAAAACTAGGAAGATCTAAACTAAATTTTTTTTAGTTCCTTTTTGCTCAATAGATGGCGAAAAAAAAATTAGAAAATGGGATGAATAAAACTAGGGATAGACAAACTAATAATTTTTTTAGTTCACTTTTGCTCAATAGAATGGCGAAAAAAAAAAATTTTTTTAAGAACATGGATGATAAACTAGGGAGACTAAACTAAAATATTTTTAGTTCATTTTTTGCTCAAGCAGATGGTGCTGAAAATTAATAAATAGGAATGGCACTTTTGACGCCATCTATTTTGAGAATTATGAACTAAATTTTTAGTTAATTTTGTAATAGATGGCGCTGAAAATTACTAATGAAAATGGCACTGGATGCCATCTAGGAGGAGAATTATGGACTAAAAATATTTTGTTTACTCCCTAAATAATGGGGGCTCCCATTTCCAATTTTTTTTTTGCCATCTAATTGAGCAAAAAGTGAACTAAAAAATATTTAGTGGTTGTTCCCTAAATATCCTCACCATTTTCATTAACTTATTTATTTATTTATTTTAATTTTATTGCATTTATTATGCAAAAAATGAACAAAGATTAGTTCATAATTCCAACTTATTATTATAATTCAAGGGGAACGCTAAAACAACTCCGGAGTGATTATACAGCTAGACCGCTGGGGGGGGGGATGTGGAAGGCATTCAGGCTTAATTCGGGGATTATTATTATAATCAAGGGGGAAGCGCTAAACCCGGAGGATTATACAGCGCCTGGGGGGGGGGATGTGGAAGGCATTCAGGCTTAATTCGGGGAACTGGAGCACAGATTCAATTCCCTAAATCAAGTGCCCCTCACCAACATCAAGGAACCTTCCTTGAGGGGTCATAATTCCAACAATAGATGGCATCCAAGTGCCCTTCTCATCTTCAGTGCCATCTAGTGCACAAAAAAAAATGAACTAAAAATATTTATAGTCTCTCCTCCCATTTTCATTAACTTATAATAAAAAAGAAGCGCTAAGCCATCATTAACTTATAGTATCATCTATTATGCAAAAAATTAACTAATTTAACCCTTAAACTGTCCAAACGTAGATCTACGTTTTTTTCAACATTTCACTGTAAAAAAGTAGATCTTTTTTACATTGAAAATGTGAAAAAAAAACTTTGATCAACAACATTTTTTATATTGGAAATATGAATATCTACTTTTGGAGCACTACACATGTGAACATGGATCTGTTTGGACAGTTTAAGGGTTAATATGTAATTCCAGCAATAGATGGCATCAGTGTCATTTTTATAAATTTTTAGTGCCATCTATTATGCAAAAAATTAAATTTTTTATTCTCCTACATAGAAGGCAGCCTGGATGCCATTTTCATTAACTTTACTTTTTCTGTTATCCCAAGGGTGAAGCACAAAACCCACAGAGGTCATAGTGTGCCTGGGAAATAGGCAATTATATTATAATCCAAAAAAGAAGCGCTAAGCCACAAGTATACAGCGCTGGTTATTAATCTAACTAAGAGCTAAATCCACAAGGTCAATGAGAGGCAGGCCCAACTCAATCCAATAGAGGAATTATTACAATCAAGGGGGAGCGCTAACTCATAGAATTATACAGCGCATGTAGGGGGGAGGACTGAGGTATTCAAGGCTCAATCAGGGAACTGGAGCACAGATCCAATTTCCCTAGATCAAGAGCCCCTCACCAGGATCAATGACCTTCCTTGAGAGGATATGACGAGAGAAAAATCCAATTCCTTCAATCAAGTGCCGCAACACTAGCATCAACTTCAGTAGACGCTGGAAGTGGTCGAGAAAGAGACACGAGCAAATGTGAATATCTAGAAAATAATTGATTCTGGCTATATGATCCTAAAAACACAGGTTTGGAGAACAACATACTGGCAAGAAAGGTGATGACCATGACAGTGAGTAAGAGACTGCATCAGAACCTATGAATTCAAGTGACAACCACATAATTAAGTGGACAGGTCTAAGGTTGTGTTTGATATAAGGACACAAGTGCAAACTAATTAACATTTATTGTACAGCAACCAATTCACTCTGCAGGAACTTTGTTTAAGACATTACAAAACAAGGACATCAGAGTAATATATAGGTAAGTGTGAGGTGCAAAGCATAATACAATCATTTGTAGGTAATAGCAGTAGTATTTGTGGTAGTAATAGTACAACTAACTAACCACCACCTACAATATTATATTATGCTTTGGCACCTCAAATAAAACCTATAATATACTCTCTGTGACCATTAATTGTTTGTAATGGTTTGACAAAGCTCCTGGAGAGCAAATGTTTTGCCACAATAAAAATGTCACATTAGTTTGCACTTGTTGTCATTTATCTAACCATACTGTTGGTAATCTACCATCAATATTACTTCTAAAAAATGTGCCTTGATGACTTTCAATGTCAAAAATGCCTGGAAGCCTCATTAATTATTCACTAAAATTGAATAAAAAAAGTTGGAAATTATATGGGGTCATGTGGGATTATCTCCCCCTGGGCTCGGTCACAGACCAGGCCTCCTAGCCTCCCCCTGGGCTCGGTCACAGAACACAACACCAGGCCTCCTAGGCTCCCCCGGCTCGCTGTATAGCCCTTGTGGCTTAGCGTTTCTTTTTATATAATAATAATCCCCCTGGGCTCGTCACAGACCAGACATCAGGCTCCTAGCTCCCCTGGGCTTGGTTCACAGACCAAGGCTCCTAGGCTCCCCCTGCTCAGTCACAGGCCAGGCCTCCTAGGCTCCCCCTGGCTTGGTCAACAGACCAGGGGCCACCTAGGCCTCTCCCCTGGGCTCGGTCACAGACCAGGCCATCCTAGGCACCCCCTGGGCTTGTCACCGACAGGCCCTTCTAGGCTCCCCTGGGCTCGTCACCAGACCAGGCCTCCTAGGCTTCCCCCTGGGCTTGGTCACAGACCAGGCCTTCTAGGCTCCCCCTGGCTCGGTCCAGACCAGGCCCTCCAGGCTCCCCTGGCTCAGTCCACAGACCATGCCTCTAGGTTAGGAAAGGATATATTACAGGATAAGAACTATGTATTACAAAAAACACAAAGTAAAGCAATATAGGAAAGCCCTGTGTTCTGCTTCCTCTTTCTGTCTCACTTTTTCAGCAGTTTTCAATTAGTTATTGTTTGGGTGCTTTTTTCTGCTTCTTTGACACAACATTGTGTCAGGGAAGAGGTACCATGTCATGTTTAAGTATATATATGTATTTTTGGTATTTATTTTATTTTTGTATGTGATTTTTTATGCCAAGCTGTCTGAGCACTTTATATACGCAGTGACCCCCGTTTACGATCAGCTCCCAATGCCGACCAATTATGTAAGTGAATTTATTGTAAGTTCGTTTGTATTGTGTATGTTTGGGGGTCTGAGAATGGACTAATCTACTCACAATATTCCTTATGGAACAAATTTGGTCGTACTGGCAACCTGATCATACTTCTGGAATGAAAATAATATCGTAAACCGGGGTCCACTGTATTATAGTGTAAACAGTTATCGGGAATTCGGACCCTTTCAATAATCGAAAAAAAAAAACTTTTCACTCGCCCAACAAACTATCACTTATCAGTGAGGGTCAGGAAACATAACAGCTATGAAAACAGGGACTCTGTAATAATATATTGTCAAAACTAAGCATTAAACCTGGACCAAGAAAAGTAAAGATGTGTGTGTGTGTGTGCATAGTGAATAAAAGTCGAGGTTTGTAACATTTTTACTGAAAAGATGTCCACCCAGAGAATGTCAGGCATAAATTCAGTGTGGCGGCTCATACGAGGGTGCTGTGGAACTGCAGCACCCACTATTTCACTCAGTATTATCGCTAACATTAAATATGTCTTTTTTTTTTGTTCCTGTAAAATCTTTCTTTATAACTTGTACATTATATATCAAAGAGTTAAAAAATTAAGGGGGTGCTGCAGAACCCCCGCATGAGCCACTCTGTTAAATTCCTTTCCACGTCCACTGCCGTAACCTACACGACACTACTGAGTCAAGTGAACAGTAGTTTCAGTTTATTGTTTATTATAAACTTCTTTGATTCCTGAAGACCAGCACTACATGCAGTTGTGATGATGTTTAGAAAACCGCAAGTTGAAGAATTGAGACACTTATGTTTTCTAATGGGTAGTTTTGAAGGTGATGAATGTGTCTGCAGTTTCTTGAGTTTCAGGTAGAGTGTTCACACAGATTTTTAAGGCCTTTGACATACCTAAATTTTGTGAAGGTTTAGTCGACACTGGGGAAATGTCATATAGAGATGTTTTTGTCCTGTGTTTGCCTTGTCCTGTCACAACTATCCAAGAAAGGTTTTAGGTCAAGTTAATATTGAATTTGAAGTCTTTGTAGAAAGCAGTTGGTCGAAGGCTACACAAAAACTACTACATCTAACCATCTCTTTGGGATGGACCTACTTCACTGGGGAATCCCGCCTACCAGTGACTATGCCCTCGTCTGCTACACCTGACGTTACTAATAAGCGCAAGCTCCTTTCTTCTGCTTCAAATCTCCACGACTATGGTGCTCTTCGCACCTACTCCTAGGTTGAGGGACTTGATTACCTCATCTTCTGTACATAGTTCTACTGTCTTTCAAGTTATGTCCAAGAATTCTATTGATAAAGCCACTGATGGCGAAACGTCTACAATAAAGATACCCAATGTTGCACATGTTGTCCTTAATTTACCTCTTGTCGTATTATATATCATTCTTACACAAATTGTTAACTCATAAAGACCACAATACAAAAAAAAAAAAAAAGTCACGAAAAATGGAATATAAAACTAATAAAAATACTGCCAAAGATTTATATCATTATTATGAGCACTTTCAAATGCAGTGGGAACCCTCGCTTATGAACTAATCCGTTCCGTGACCTTGTTCGATCCTGATTTGTTCGTATGCTGAGTCAGTTTTTTCTTCATTTAAATTAACTGAAAAGCCATTAATACCTTTCCAGTGGAATTCCTGCTCTCAGAGGGAAGGACAAATATGCTAAATAAAGAGCTAATATCAACTCTACACTTATTTATCTATCACACTTGCTGCTAAATAACATAAGAAACCTGATATAACTCTAGAATAAAAATATTCATTAGTGACAAGTGGGAGGCGGCTATAACTGCTCCCGCATTGTTGTGGTATTCACTGCCATCTAGTTTACAGCCTTTTGAAGCCGTCTATTATTATAATTATCATTATAGTACATAATTATTATATATACGTATTTATTATTATATTGGGATTCAGGCTACTTTAGGGAACAGGAACACAGATCCAATTCCATAATTAATAGCCCCTGCTCACCATTATGTACTACATCTACTAATAATAATATATAATCCAATAACAGTAGTGAAAAAACTTCAAGGCCTGCCAGTAGTTGGCACCACCATCAGCAAAAACATTGGTACCCACTACCTTATGACATGTCTAGACTTAGTAGCCTATAAATATTAGGGTAAGTCTGCCTGAAATCCTCGGCAATGATAGTGGTTTTCTTTGCTCCAATCATGTTAATGTAAACACACACTGTAACCATTGCAGAGAAATTACATATTTTATTTATTTATTTAAGGAACCTCCCTTGAGGAGGAAGTACACATTTTCCAAATTCGTCGATCCAGAAAGCCAAAAATCGACCGAATGACGGTTTCGTATCCTGAAAAGTTCGCATGTGGGGGCGTTCCATAAGCCGAGGTCTATTGTATAGGGAAAATGATTAATCCGTTCCCATGAAAAAATCCTATTGTTATTGGAATATTATACAATGATGGGGTTGTAAAAATAATTTAAACACTGCTTTAATACTAAAATATGCACAAAACAAAAAGAATTAGATGAAATAAATGTTAAATTTAAACCTCACTTTGCTTTGCTGAAAAGAGTCGAGTGCCTACCAGGATAGTGCAGAAGAAGAGGGAGGAAATGTTATTGTTGTGAAGGAGAGTCCCTTCTCTTTTCCTATTTCGACCTGGTTTGAAGCTCACCAAAGAACTTTTGCTTCTGCTTCTCCTCAGGATGTTTGGAAATGTGACAAAGTCTGTGTCATTCCATTATTATTTATTATTATTATTATTATAATGAACAGAGCGCTAAACCATAGGATTATACAGCGCATGTGGGGGAATGGAAGGTATTCAGGACTCAATTCAGGAACTGAGCACAGATCCAATTCCCTAGATCAAGAGCCCCTCACTCAGCATCAAAGGCACCTCCCTATGAGGGGTGTGATATTTCCAGACACTGCAATTATGGCTTGTTCGGGATTTGTGGTTGGTTTTGGGGTATTACTGCTCTGCAAAGTTTTTGACGTCCATCTTATTTGGCAAAGATTTTCCTGATTAATGAAGTAGTAACTTCCCATCTCCTCTCTAGCCTGCAGAGAGTGCATCCATCTTAGACTTGTGCTCCTCCTTCTCAAGTTCCTGTAACTCCACAGTGGTCAGCTCTTCCCTGTGCTCCTCCACTAAACTCCTCCAACATCACCATCACCTTTCCAGACTCATGTACCTGCCCAGAGAGACAATGTCTCCGCTGTAACCATTCCTTCATTTCTTGGTTTCTTCTCTTAACTTTCTTAGAACTCATGGTTTCATGAATTTTTGCTAAAAATTTATATGACAAAACAAAAATCACATAAAAATTCGCAGTTGACAGTGCGGGTTGTTAACAGTATGCAAACCAAAGTAATGTGTATTAGAGGTGTGTACGCATTAGATGAATTAAATGTGGGCAGTCTGGCTTTGTAAACAAGGTAGCACACGATGTCATGACTCATTTTGAGACCCATATAATTCTAGCATCGCGAGTGATATTCCAAGAAAGGTCACATACCAAGCAAAATTTCGTGTCCCAAACAGGATGTTATACCAAGTTGGGACATATTCCACAAAGCAGATGTATATGAGGTACCATGTAATCTGTAATGGTACATAAGTTCTAATAAAAAAAATATTAATAAATATACATTGTACACGACTACGATTGTTATGACAAATCACAAAACAATACCTTGGTCATACACAACTCATAATCCTGCCTAACATAACAATACATGCTACTGACTGTCGAGCAGAGACGATTATGATAGTGAGACAGAACACTAGTCCAAAGTTACGTGATAATGGTGTTGACATTGGGACGTGCCATTTGTCCCGTGTTGACTTCAGTCGTTGTTTAATATAGTGTTGCCGACCCCACTGGAATCCTTACCTTTTTTTACATTATTCCAATTTAAAAAATGTGCCTACAAATTTAAAAATTTTTTTATTACAGAAACTAAAAATTATTTGTTTGAAAAAATATAACTTTCATAATATGCCTTGCTTATTAAATAAATTTGGTGCAACTACATTCATTACCACTGAATTTTCATTTTTGACCTCATCGGTCAAAAGGGCTAATGAGAGCATAGGCAATGGGTCAAGGGGAGGGGTGGGTTTTAAAAATTTAGTGTTGAGTGTTCAGCAAAGTTTGGGGTTACAGAAAGTGGGTGCAGGAGGGAAGGGGACGATTGGGGAATATAAAAAATGTAAAGAAGTAGTAAGGGAGAAAAATTTAGCATTGAGAATTTTTTACAAAGTAGAAGTGATGCAAGGGGGGAAGAGTAATGGAGAAAAAGAAAAGGGGTTAAAGAGGGGTGAACAATGTAAAAAAGGCAAATAGAGAGGGGTTTTGAGATTTTATCAAAAAATTTTTTGTTGAAAAAAGAAAAAGTTTTGGGTGAGTTTAAACAAGTTAAAAAAGCCAGAAACAAATGGATTTGTCAGTTAAAAATAGGAGAGGAGAGTTATTAAATGGAGATTAGGGGTATGGGAAATGGGGGGAATTTTTGAGAATTTTTTAAATTTTGATGAAATAGGGAAGCTGTGTTTTTGTGTATAGGGCAAGGAGGAATAACATTTTGTGGGATAGGAAGACCAGTTGTAGGGGGGGGAAGTTCGTGAGGCAGTAAGGTAAAATGAAAGGGGGGAAGGCAGCCGGGGTTGATGGGATAAAAAATAGAAAGTTTTAAAACAGGGGGGGATAAGTTTTTAGTGGTTGGTGCAATTATTTAATAAAAATATGGAAAAGGGTAAAGGGACCTAGGGATTGGCAGAGAGCATCATAGTTTTTCCTTTTTATAAAGGCAAAGGGGAAAAAAAGGAGTGCAAAAATTATAGGGGGATAATCTGTTGAGTGTACCTGGTAAAGTGAGGTAAGTTATAATTTAAAGAATTAAGAGTAAAACGGAAATAGGAAAACAATGAACAAGGGGCTTTAGGAAAGGAGGGGGGGTGTGGACCAGGTGTTTTTCAGTGAAACATATAAGTGAACAGTATTTTGATAAGGGTAAAGAGGGCTTTGTGGCATTTATGGATTTGGAAAAGGCGTATGACAGGTGGAAGGGGGGGGGAATGTGGCAATGTTGCAATGTATGGTTAGAGGTAGGGTTTCCGAAAAAGGGAAGAGTTTTTTTTCGAGGAACGAGGCTCAAGTTAGAGTAGAGGAAAGAGGGGAAATTTTTTCCCGTAAAAGTAGGCCTTTAGACAAGGGTGTTGATGCACCGGGTTTTTTAAAATATTTAAGAGGGGGGTTTTAAGAGAAGTAAATGCGAGGGTCTTTGGGAAGAGGCGTGGATTAAAAGATAAAGAATTTACACCAAAGTGGGAGTTGCCCCCAGCTCTCTTTGCTGTGACACTGTGCTCTTGGGGGAATTCCCGAAGAAACTGCAGAGATTGGTGGGTGAAAATTTGGGAGGGGGTGCAAAAGAAGAAAAAAAAGGTGAATCAGAAAAGTAAGGTTTTTAGGGAAAAAAAAAAGATTAGGTGATGAAAATTGAATATCAGATTGGGGGGGGAGTATGGAGAGTGAACTATTCAGATATTTGGGATGGACTGTCAGCGGGGTGGGTCATGAAAGATGAGGTGAATCATAGAATTAGGGGAAAAAGATGATGGGCACTAGGAGCTGTGGGGACAAAGAACTTTTTTCCCCTTTAAGGGAAAGAGGGGAATGTATAAGAGTATAGTTTTACCAACGCTCTTATATGGGGTGAAGCGTGGGTGATGAATGGCAGCGAGGGGAAGGGGGAGCAGTGGAGATTCATGTCTGAGGGCAATGTGTGGGGTGAATAAATGCAGAGAATTTGTAGTTTGGAAGTTAGGAAGGGGGGGATTACAAAACGTTTTCCAGAGGGCGAGGAAGGGTTTTTGGGGGTTCGGACATGTAAGAGAAAGGAGCGAAACAGAAAGACTTCAAGAGTGTATCAGTCTGTAGTGGAAGAAGGCGGGTAGGGGCGGGCCCAAAATTTGGGGGAAGAAAAAAAAAAATAATTTCCTTTCTAAAAATTTAAAAAATGAAAAAAAAAAAACAAAATTTTTTTTCAACCCCCCCTTTAATAAAATTTTTTTTAAAAACCTCAGCGCCAAAGTTGGGGAAAGAAAAAAAAAAAAAAATTTTTTACCGATAAGTTTACGGGGATGCCTTTTTTGTTGATAAGCAAAAATTTTTTTTTCATATTCAAACCCTTTAGTTTTGTCCCCCCAAAATTTTTAAAATTTAAATAAATTTGTTTAAAAATTACTCCCAAATTGCCCCTTTTTAAAAAAAAAAAAAAAGCTTTTTTAAAAAAAAAAACCTTTTTTTAATTTTTTGAAAAAAAAAAAAAAAAAAAAAAATTTTTTAAAAATTTAGAATTTTGATAAAATTGGCACTACTAGAAAGAAACGGCCCCCCGGCTTTAAATTTCATAATTTTTTTTTTAATTTTTTTAGAATTTTTTAGCGATAAAAATTTTTTTAATTTTGTTTTTTAACCCCTTTTTTTCCCCCAGAAGGTACAAAGAAAAATTTTCCCAAAACACCATAAAACCCCCCCTTTGGGAGGGAATATTTTTAAAAGTTTTTAAAAACCCAAAAATTTTTTAATTGGGATAAAAAAAAGGGGGGGGGAAAGGGGGGAAGGGGGGAAAAAAAAAAAAAGGGAAAAAGGGGGGGGGAGGGGGGGGGAAAAGGGGGAAAAAAGGGGGGGAAAGGGGGGGAAGGGGAAAAAAAGGGGAAAGAAAAGGGAAGGGGGGGGGGGAAAGGGGGGGGGGAAAGGGGGGAGGGGAGGAAAAGGGAAAAAAAGGGAGGGGGGAAGGAAAGGGGGGGGGGGGAAAAAAAAGGGGGGGGGGAAAGGGGAAAAGGGGAAAAAGGGGGGAAAAAAAAAAAAAAAAAAAAGAGGAAAAGGGGAAAAAAAAGGGGGGAAAGGGGGGAGGAGGGGGGGAGGGAGGGGGGGAAAGGGGGGGGAAAAAGGGGGGGGGGAGGGGGGGAAAAAAAAAAAAAAGGGGAAAAAAGGGGAGGGGGGGGGAAAAAGGGGGGAAAAAAAAGGGGGAAGGGGGAAAGGGAAAGGGGAAAAAAAAGGAGGGGATAAAAGGGGGGAAAAGGGGGGGAAAAAGGGGGGGGGGGGGGGGGGGGGGAAAAAGAGGAGGGGGGGAGGGGAGGGGGGGGGAAGGGGGAAAAAAAACAAAAAGGGAAAAGAAGAAAAAATGGTTTTTTTGGGGTTTAGACAACCAAACCTAAAAGGGACCAAAAATTTTAAAAAAATGAGAAGTTTCTAGGGAAATTTGGGATGTTAAAGTGGAATTAGCGAGTTTTTGTAATGGTGGGATTTTTCGTAAAAAGGGGAAGTCATAAGTTTTTTGAGGTAAAGATAAAGTAATTTTAAAAAAAAAATATAGGTAATGATGATTTAGGGAATCGAAGGTCTTAGGTTTTTAATTATAGTTTTTTTTTGGGGGTTTTGAGCATTTTTTAAATCATAACATTTGTTAAAAGTTTTATTAAGATTGGAATTTTTTATATTAAATGTGTTTGGGGTTATGAGAGTTTTTATATCCAGGGTCGGTTTTTGGGGGGGTGGTTTTTTAAATTTTTTAGTGAGGGTTCGTGTGAAGGGGGTTTGGTTTTTCTTTATTGGTTTTTATTTTTCGTTCACTGGTAATGATTTTTTTAGGAGATTTTGGAATTTTAGTATGTTAAAGTTTTTTATATTTAATTTGGTTTTTAATAAGATTTGTAATGAATTGGGGTGGGTTTAAGTTGGTTATTGATAAATGCTTTATAAAAAATAACAATAAACCATGATTTCTATTTTTTTGTGTGGTTATATAATAGGGCTATTATTTAAGAATAGAGAAAGGGGAATTGTAATGAAAGATGGGGGAATAAAAAATAGGAATTTTTTTTCCCCGGGGTTTTTTTTTTTTAAAAATTAGTTGGTTTTTAATTTTAAAACTTCCAACATAAATTATCAATGTTTTTTTAGATTTGAAGGCCCGTTCCCAAAAGGTTTAAAAATTTAGGTTTGGGTACCAACCTGCGAATCCCCAGGCTGGAAATTCTTTTAAAAACTTTATTTGTTCACAAGTTGCTCTTTTTTTAAGGTTAATAAAGTTGGTAATTAAAAATTGGGCTAGCCGGAAAAAGGCTACCGGGGTGATTTTGGATATTTTTGCTCTTTATTTGCGTTTTAATTAAATTTTTTTATATTTCATTTATGGTTCCTAAGGCCATGTGGAGGTCCGGTTTAATCAATAGTTTGAGATTGTTAATTGGAGGGTTGGTTTAATTGAAATTTTGGGAGTATTTTCGGAGGTTAATTTAAAATTTTTTGTTTTATTGAAATTTGGAAATTTTAGGGTTTTAATTATTTTAATGTTTTGGCAAGTAGAAAATAAATTTTAAGGTTTTTTGTGGCTATTGGTTTTTGTTTAATTTTCTTAAAAATAAATTTTAAAAGGGGGTTTTTTGATTTTGGAGGTCTGGTTTTCTTTGGTTTAAAATTTTGTTTTAAATTTTAAAAGAGCGAAGGGGGATTTAAAAAATTAAATTTGTTAAATTTTAAACCAAAATATAGGGTTTAGGGGTTTTTTTTTTGGGGGGAAATATAGTTCCCCCAATTTGCTAAAGGAAGATTATTTATTATTTTTGGTTGTAAGTTAATTAATTGAGTAAATTTCTTTTTTTATGCCTTTATCTTTATAAAATTTTTTTTAAGAAAAATGGATTATTTTTAAAAAAAAAATTTTTTGTTTTCCGGGGAAAAAATTTTGGAGTATTTTGTTTTTTGTAATAATAGTGTTTTCCATTAAATTTTATTTATAAGGGTTTTTTAATTTTGTGAATTTGTGATAAGAGGTGAGTTAAAGGCGTTTGATTTGTAAATCAAAAAGGTTTTTTCTTTCAAGTTTTTGTTTAAAGTATATTTTTTTCAGCTTTGAAGGATGTTTAAGGAAATTTTAAAATTTAAAAAACAAATATAGATGGTAAAAGGGAATAAATGATTGGGGAAAATAAAGGGGAGATAAAAATTTTAAGGGGTTTTTAAAAAAAAAATTCATTTATTTGGGGAAAAGGGAAAATTTTTTTAGGGTAATAATTATATAAAAAAAAGGTTATTAAAAAGGGGTTTGGAAATAAGAAAGATGTTAAAATTATTTCTTGAATAATGATTCATTTAGGAATAAAACCAGAAAAAGGCAGTAGACCTCCTAGAGAATAAAGGTTTATTATTGAGACAATTTTAGGAAAAGAGCCATGACCAGAATTAATTAAGTGGGGGAAAAAGTATGTTTGGGTAGATGAGAAGTAAAAGGCTACTGAAGCCGAAATTAGAGTGTATATAAAAAAGTAAATCATTCAGGAGGTTTCGTTAATAAGTATAGCGAAAAGTATTCATGATATATGATTAATAGACGAGTAAGCTAAGATTTTTCGAAGGGATGTTTGGTTGATTCCTCCAAGTGCTCCAATGATAGCGGAAGAAAACCCACCTAAAAAGAGAATAATGTGTGTATAATATTCTGAAGATAAATAAGAGATTAAAAATATTGGGGCAAGTTTTTGGATTGTCATGAGAATAAAAAATTTGGGTTCAATTGAGACCTTCTATGACTTGAGGAAACCAAAAATGAAATGGAGCTGCCCCTAATTTAAGAAGCAGGGCTAAGGAAATAAAGGAGAGTGAGATTCTCGGATATAAAAATGTTAAGGTTGAAGATAAAATAATAATGGCTGACCCAAGAGCTTGAATTAAGAAGTATTTTAAGGAGGCTTCTGACGGTAATTGATTTTCTTTTGATGAGATTAAAGGGAAAAAATGATATAAGATTAAGTTCAAGGCCAATCCAGGCTGAAAATCATGAGGAAGAAGAAATGGTCAGGAAGGATCCTGATAAAAGTGAAAGTATAAAAATGATTTTATAAGGTGAGAATAAAATTATAGAGAGATTACTCTCATAAATGAGGTATGAGCCCAATAGCTTAAAATTTAGCTTACCTTTATATTATATGTAGAAGTGTAAAGGGCACGAAAAGTTTTGATCTTTCGAGGATTGGTGCGATTCCAATTTACATAAAAAGTGCTAAAGGTTAAGAGGAATAGGTAATAAAGAATTGATTTTAGAATACTTTGAGTTCCTCTCTAGATATTTAGTTATTCTTAGCAGATTAAATGAGAAAGAAGATTAAATTGCTTAGAAAATAAAAAGGAAAAAAACATAAAAGGGGGGTTATTTTGTATTTTTTTTTTATTTCTAAATTTTAAAACACTTCATAAAAAGGGGAAGGTAAACGAAGAGGATTTTTAAAATAAAAAATAAAAATTTTTGAGATGTTAAATTAGTTAATAAGATAAAAAATTGGGGAAAAAGAACCTTTTAAAATTTTTTTATCCTTTCTGCCCCCCTTTCGTAAATATTTAAAATGGAGGGAAAGTAAAAGGGCCAGTCCCTTTTTTATGAATTTTTTATAGTATTAAGAGGAATTTTTTAAAATCATAAAAAACTAATGATAAATACCTGAAAATATATACTCTTGTATGTAGAGTTTTAGGTATATAAATATTAAAAGGGTATAATAATGGTTTAAACCCCCCGCAAAAATACACATGAAGAAAAATAGTATTAGTAAATTTTTAAAATGAACTAACTGATAATACTTAATTTGATATATGTATATTCCTTTATTAGAGCTTCGGGTTTATTAAGTTTGAAATGATATAAAAAATGGCTTACCGCTAGATACACTTAAATGAAAAAAAAAAAAAAAAAAAAAAAAAAAAAAAAAAAAAAAAAAAAATTTTAAATAAAATTTAAAATTTTTTTTAAATTAGTAGATTATATTTTTTTACAGGATTGTGAATGATTGGGGGACTTTTACATTTTAAGAAATGTATGAAAGTGTAGGTGTAGGGGTTTTACAAAAATTTTGTTGAAAAAAAGAAAAAGTTTTGGAGTGAGATTAAAGTTAAAGAAAGCCTAAGAAAAAAGGATTTGTCAGTTAAAAATGGGAAAGGGGAAAGGGGGATTAAAATGGGGTTAGAGTTTTTGGGGAAATGGAGGAATTTTTGAGGAATTTGTTAAATGTTGTGAGATGGAAAAGCTGTGTTTTTGTGAAAAGGGCAAGGAGGAATAACATCTTGTGGGAGTGAGGGGGCCAGTTGGGTGGGGGGGAATTTTGTGAGGCAGTAGGAAAAAGAAAAGGGGGAAGGCGCCGGGATTGAGGGATAAAGAAGAAATGTTTTAAAAACAGGTGGGGGTTTGTTTTGGAGTGGTTGGGGCAATTATTTTAAAAAATTAGGAAGAGGGGTTTTGGTACCCGGGATTGGCGAGAGCTGCATAGTTCCCTTTTTTTAAAGGCAAAAGGGGGAAAAAAAGGGCAAAAATTTAGGGGGGTAGTCTGTTGAGTGTACCCGGAAGTGTATGGTAGAGTTATAATTTAAAGAAATTTAAAAGTAAAACGGGAAAAGGGTAGCAGATGAACAAGGAGGCTTTAGGGAAAAGGGAGGGGGGGTGGTTTACCCGGTTTTTACGTTTAAACAATAATGAAAAAAGTATTTAGATAGGCTAAAGGGTCTTTGTGGCATTATGGATTTTGGGAAAAAGGGGTATGACAGGGTGGATAGGGGGGGAATGTGGCAGATGTTTCAAATGATGGTGTAGGGGTGGTTCCGAAAACAGGAAAAAGTTTTACAGGAACTGAGGGAGTTAGAGTATGTAGGAAAGAGGGAAATTTTTTCCCAGTAAAAGTAGGGCCCTTAGACAAGGAGTGTGATGTCACCGGGTTGTTTAATATTTTTTTAGATGGGGGTTTAAAGGGAATTTCTTTTAATTTATTCATATTTACAATAGGTTTTGAAGGATGACTGTTTGTATTTACCCACTCTTCTCCTGTCTAGACTTAAGTAGTCTATAAGTATTTGTTTAGTTGCCCAAAATGCTAGGCATGATAATGGTTTTCTTTGCTCCATTCATACTATATATTAACACACATTGTAACCTTAACAAAAAAAATAAAATAAAACTACCATCCGACGTACGACGAGTTCGTTCCGAGAAACTGGTCGAAGTGAACTTTACTACTGAATATCAACAAAACATTGTTGTAATGACTTTATTTTATTGTTTTACGTTTTGGTATTTCATGTTTTACTTTACTTTTTATGTTGTTCTAGTACTGTATTTTATACGGTAAGTTTAGGATAAACACTGTGTACATACACATATACTTGTTTATTCCAGAAATTTGGCATAAAAAACACGGTCTGTAAGTCGGCGGTCGTATAGTCGAGCGGTCGTAATGGATGGTAGGTGTATTTTATTTTTTTTGTTTCTATGGTCGTGAAGAAGCATTGCCATGCATTATTAATATTATTATATATGGGAAGTGTTAACCCACTGTGCATTCAATGGAACATGGCAAGAGTCTGTGATCAAAATTCAGAACAGATGAGGTGGAGGGGATAAGGGGAGGACATGAACAGAATGGGAGGGAATATAAGGGGAAATGCAGTTAAAAAATTCTACAAATTAAGTGGAAGTCTCAGAGACAACACAGGCAGGAGCAACCATGTCAGTCACCAGCTAAATGTCGACAGCAATTCTGATGAAATGGACAAAAAATTACCCTGTTGTTATTACCTCTCCAGTTCTCATAGTTAGATTAAGGTTCCAAGAGTTTTAATCTGGCGGGATGTCAGATTTGGACGACTGCATCATAAGAACTGTTTCTGCCGACCCCAGGAGGAAGGTATGGGTTGCAAATGGTGGCTTCTTGAATCGTGTGGTGCTCTTCTGGTGTTGGTAACATTGTTGTCAATAATTTGGCAAGATAAGAAAATAAGTTTATGTCAGTGCAAAAACTACGTCATTTTTGGTTCAGGGAATACTGGAGAGGGTTTCGGGGGTCAACGCCTTCTTGGTCTCTGGTCTATGACCAGGCTGCGTGGTGGATAAGGGCCTGATCAGGCTGCTGTAACTGATGGCAGCACATTAGATGATGTAGGAAACCTCAGCTGGCTGGTCATGTACTGACTTTACATACCTGTCCAGTGCCTTCTTCAAGACAGCCAGGGTCTCTTACCAATAGAAATAAAATAGGCCTAATTATTATTAATAAGTCTAGAATAATCATTAAATTATTTGAGACTTACAAGCTGACATCTGAATAGTGTAACAGGTTACAAGTGCACAGGGGTTCTAGTGTACAGGAGTACAAGTACCAGTTGGGTCTTGCCTTACAGTGGTTCTGCTAATTCGGCAATTTAAAAGTACGACCAAACACTTGCTATCCGGCGAGTTGGTCTTTCAAATATGGCGAGCCCACCTGGTTTGGTTTACTTTCTCTGTGAGATCATTCTTCTATTATGTCTGGAAACCTTCCAACTTCAGTGTTTTAATGAATTATTGAATAATTTTATATGTACTCTGATATTTATTCTTTTGTGTACCTGTACCTAATATGCTTACACACTGTTGCTGGATGCGGTTACACATTTAAAATCATGATTGTCTCTCTTACTCTTTAACATAAGACGTAATGCCTTGGGTGCAATAAATGTCTTATATTACATTAATATAGGCATTTCCATATCCATCTATGATTTCTTTTCAAATTACATATGTTAATAACATGTATGATAACATATAGTCATATAAAATACACACCATTGAAGAATAAATTAACGTTGAGATGTAGTTGCAGTGACTTGTAGGATGGTGGTACCCAGAACTGTAGTCCAACATCACAGAAAATGTATCACTATATATTACTGGGGGGTAACTAGAAAATATTCCTTTCGTATGGTCTTTCACACTCAGAGCGTCATTTCTTCTAAAAATGGTTGTTACAGGAGAATGGGAGTGTTTCTCATTCCATTTATTCTACTGTATCTATGTGGAGACAACTTGTAAACAATGTAAAGTGATGAAAACAGATGCTTTCACCTGGTTTTGTTCACATTTATGTGGGGTGGGGTGGGGAGCTCTGCCTTGGCTGGCTACCACATGACTTCCTACAAATTAACTCACCTCTCACCCTATTATAACTACAAATATTTTAAGTTAATTAATGAATGTACTGTACATCTTTTTGATCGCTCTGGGGCGCTTCATTAAATGTCGTAGTATATTACGTGTGGTGTTGTGGGTGGGGTTGGACTGACTGGGCTGGCTACCAACTTCCAAACCTGGACTTCCTTTGAATATTAACTCACCTCATGCCATACATTAACCCATGTCAGGTTTCTGATGTACTAGTACGGCTTACGCACCAGGGTTATTGATGTACTAGAACGCCTAAATATTAGCGCTTCAAATCTAGTGAGAGAAAGTGGTAGGCTACATTGTGAAAGTATTGGGTCTATGTGGTTAGGGTGCACAGTATGAAAAATATCCTGCACCCACCGTGCAGAATGAGAAAAAAAAAAACTCCGACCATATTTTTGGTTTAACCTTTTGTTTGTCGCAACCCCAATCCTGAGGTGTCTCCTGGTGTCGCAAAATTTAAATAATAAAAAAAATTATTTTTCGTATGAAATGATAGAGAATCTTTCCCCGATTGTATGAAACTAAAAAAACGAATTTTGATGGGAAATCTGAAGGATTTATGCTCTTATGAATTATAGCGACATCGGCGCTGTTACAAATCGGCGATTTCACCCACTTTGAGCCCTATTTTCGGCTAATTCCATTGTTCCAGTCGCCCCAAACTCATAGCTATTTCTTTAGAACTCATTTTTTTATCGATTGAGTTACAAGTAACTGCCCATTTACCAATTTCTTATACTAATTAATGTGGTAGAATTTGCAATTTGGCCATTTTCACGAAAAGTTAAAAATAGGACAATTTCAAATAAGGTCCCTGAATGAACAATGCAGACATTCCTGAGCTCTAAAATAACATTTTCTTTGCTCATCAGTCATGTCGCAGGCCCCTATGTTAGTTTACTCTTGATTTCTATTGTGATTTTATTCTAACAAAATATAGAAGACTGACTATTCTTGCAGATACTGCAATACTGTAATAATTGTATATAATACATCAACCCATCATGACTGAATATTAGAATGGCTAGTTGGACATTTATTGGACAATGGTCATTTGTTTACTTTTGAACATTGGCAAAAATCAAACATTTCCCCTTCTTTGAGCTCCATTTCTAGGTTCTTTTTATAGTAAAGCAATCAAAATCACTCTATTTCTATAATATGTTTCCATTCCAATCAAAATGAGACAGAAACGAGAATACAACATAAAGTCTATTGAATATAGACCACAAGTCGGATTTTAATTAAAAAAAACTGTCGGAGTTTTTTTTTTCTCATTATGCACTTCATGCTCCAGGATTTTTTTTATATGGTGCACACAGACCCATTCTCTCACATGTGGGCCTACCAGCTTTTCTCCTGCTGTTTTGTAGCCGCTAGAATTTTATAAGTACGGATATTTCGACAAACACGGTACTCGTAAGACGTATATATATTGCAGCAACAGTCAAGGGTTAAAACAGCGACTTTGCAGTGTATTTTTGTATGGTATTTATGGTTGTATTGAAGTTTTCCTGGTCTCATTTTATAGAATGGAAGTCATATTACAGAAATTTACATGATTTTGCTTGGTTTCATAATGAAAAGTACTTTGAAATGAGCTCGTAAAGTAGCGAAAGAAATGTTTTGATTTTTACCAAATTTCAATGTAGCAAATCATGCCAAAGCATCAATACATGTCAACGGTGAGTCTAATACAGTGGACCCCTGGTGCACGAATAGTAATCCATGCCATGAGGAGCGCATTAACCAAAATTATCGGAAAGCGAATAAATTTTCCCCATAAGAAATAATGGAAATCAAATTAATCCGTGCAAGACACCCAAAAGTATGAAAAAAAAAAAACTTTTACCACTTGATTATATTAAGTTTAATGCAATCTAATAATTACAGTATCAATATGAAGGGGTTTCACTCTAGACCCTGTGGAGGCTTGCATCAGATGTTTAATAGGTGATACAGCAAGACCTCGACACCAGCTCATTGAAAAACATTTTTGCATGTTAGGAACGATTACTTGATCCATGGCCTGTGTATCAACACTGAATTCCACCTATCATTCATTGAAATTCTGAGGATGCCCATTAGTGATCAAAGAAACTAATTTCTGCAGATGCTATGCTTGAAATCATTACTAATCGCTGTTTCGAATACAATTAGACAAAACCAAAGGCAGCGTCACCATCTCTGAAGTCTAACAAGAAATTCCCCTGGAAAACAGTAAACCCTTGCCAATCTCATGACTCTCCTGTTAATACTACACAAAGCACCATTGAATGAGCAGTGAAACAGGATGACTCTACTCCAGTCTCCAACAGGAAATTAGTTGGTCTTTCCTTATTTATGTTAGCCAAAGTATAGCTTTTATATCCTTTTACTCATGTAGTGAGTTAAATGTTTACCATATTGTAACTATACTATACTACATTCAAATTATATCACTACTACTACTACTACAACTTATATCACTACTACTACTACTACAACTTATATCACTACTACTACTACTACAACTTATATCACTACTACCACTAGTATCGCACCTCACTCTGAGCCTATATATACCCTCTGTGTCCATGTATTGTTTGTAATGGCTTGACAAAGCTCTTGGAGAGCGAAACGTTGCCACAATAAAAATGGCAATTAGTTGCACTTGTAATCCTTTAACTTTACATACTGTCGGTAATTCTACCAACATTATTACATTGTGTGAAATTGGCAAAATTGCCAATTTCTGACCACTTTGTTGGATACTTGAAATCAGTAAATAGGTGGTTTCTTGTACTCATTTGATAGGAAAAATGAAGTGCTAGTGATTTAGATATGATTGTTGTCGTCTAGTACACTGAAATTGGCTGAAAAACAGGCTCAAAGTGGGGTGTACCTTACCTCTTCCATACATTTATTAGATATTGCACCAACCACTCCAAAAACTATATCCCACCTGCTTTTAACATTTCTATCTTTATCCCATCAATCCGGCTGACCTTACCCCTTTCATTTTACATACTGCCTCACGAACTCCCCACACTCACATGGGCTCTTCCTCACTCCTACAAGATTGTTATTCCTCCCTTGCCCTATACTCGAAATCACAGTTCCCTATCTTCATCAACATTTAACAATTCCTCAAAATATTCCTTCCATCTTCCCAATACCGCTATCTCCATTTATAATCTTCTCTCATATTTTTTAAAAATAAAAAAAACTGACGAATCCATTTTGTTCTCTAGGCTTCTTAACTTGTAATCTCACTCCAAAAACTTTTTTTATTTTCAACAAAATTTGTTGATAACATTCACCCACTCTCTCTTTTTGCTCTCTTTTTACATTGCTTCCTCCACTTCTTACTTCTCTCTTTTTCTCCATATACTCTTCCCTCCTTGCATCACTTTACTTTGTAAAAACTTCTCATATGCTATCATTTTCTCCATTACTACTCTCTTACATATCATTCCACCAATCGTCCTCTTCCCTCTGCACCCACTTTCCTGTAACACAAAAACTTCTGCTGAACACTCTAACACTAATTTTTAAACCTACCCATACCTCTTCGACCCCATTGCCTATGCTCTCATTAAGCCCATCTATCCCCATAAGCTGTTTATATCTTACAAAACTGCATCCTCTTTTTAGTTTAGAAAACCTTCACCTCTCTCTTCCCTTGATGATTCTATTCTCCTTGTATCCCATCTACCTTTTACTCTCAGTGTAGCTACAACTAGAAAGTGATCTGATATATCTGTGGCCCTCTATAAACATGTACATCCTGAAGTCTACTCAACAGTCTGTTATCTACCAAATTACATAATCCAACAAACTACTGTCATTTCGCCCTACATATATCGTGTATTTTATTTATCCCTCTTTTCTTAAAAATATGTATTACTATATCTTAACCCCTTTCTAATCAAAGCTTCAATCAAAGGGCTCCATTTTATTTACACCTGGCACCCCAAACTACCTACCCACACCCTCTCTAAAGTTTCTCGACTTTAGCATTCAAGTCCCCTACAACAATTACTCTATCACTTGGTTCAATGGCGCTAGACATTCACTTAACATCTCCAAACTCTCTCTCTCCTATGCATTCTCTCTTCTCCAGGTGCATACACGCTTATTTTGACCCACTTCTCGCATCAACCTTTACTTTTAATCCACATAATTCTTGAATTTACACATTCATATTCTCTTTTCTCCTTCCTAAACTGATCATTTAAACATTACTGCTACCCTTTCCTTTGCTCTAACTCTCTCTGGATTCTCCAGATTGAATCCCATTTATTTCCCACCCTCTGAAACTCTCCTTCCCCTTCAGCTTGTTTCGCTTAGGGCCAGGACATCCAATTCTTTTCATATAACTTCAGCATTCATCTGTTCTTGTCATCGCACTACATCCACGCACATTTAAGCAACCCAGTTTAATAAGTTTTTTTATTCTCTTTGGTTTACAAGACCAAATTTTTTTTAAAACTACTAGGAACCTTCAATTTAATAGTTAGAATAAAAATTCGGGTTGTGGTGCGAAGAGATAAGAAGTTATTTTTAATTTATGATGTGAAGTGCTTATGGTCATTTAGTTAGTTTAGAGTTTTTGGTATTTAGGGCGTTTGTTTTTATTTTAATTTTATTTTAGTTAAGGTTAAGGTTGGGGTCTGCTTTTGTTATGAATGGGAAATTTTTTCTTTTAATCTTTCTTCTTGTTGTGGTAACTTTGATTTATGGATTGAGTAGATTTTATTTTTAGGGTTAGTTATGTTTATTTCTTCTATGGTTATATACTATAGAGAGGGATTACATGAGTGGAGTTAAATGGTACAGGCAATTTATATATTTAGTTTTGGTTTTGTTCTATCTATAGGGGCTTTGATTATTAGTCTAATTTATTAGTATCCTTTTAGGTTGAGATGGTATGTTAGGCTATAGTTTTTTTTTGTTTTTTTATTCAGTCAGGGTTATTTTTTTTTTTTTATTTTTTTTTTGTTTTTTTATTTTTTATTTGTTTTGTTATTTTTTTTTTTATTTCTTAGTGTTGGTAATTTATTACCAAAACGAAAAATCTGCGAATGCAGGTTTGTTAACAGTTTTGTCAAAACGAAGTGGAGATGTTGGGAGTTTTGTTGAGTATTCTTTTACTTTTTATGTTAGGCGGGTTGAAATTTTAATTTTTTATGAAAGATACTTGAGTGGGGGAGTTTTTATTATTGAAAGTTTTTGTGTGTGTTGTGCTATAACTAAAAGAGCTCAAATTCCGTTTTCGGCTTGACTTCCAGCAGCTATAGCTGCTCCTACTCCGGTTTCGGCTTTATTTCTTCTTCTACGTTTAGTGACTGTTTGGTGTTTACATTTTGATTCGGTTTAGTGGAGCTTTGGAGGGTTCGTGTGTACAAAGAGTTTTGGTAATTGTTTCTTGTCTAACTATATTTTATAGCGGGCTTGGGGGCTAAATTTTGAGTTGATTTGAAAAAAAATCTTGCTCTGTCAATCTTTGAGGACAATTGGGTGTGATAATGAGTATTTTATCTTTAGTTTCGCTGATCTAGACTTTTTTTCATTTACTACTCATGCTTTATTGTTGATGTGTGCGGGAATGGTATTCAACAGGGTTTAAAGAATATCAAGATATTCGTAATATGGGCAGGCTAGTGATATGTATCCTTTAATAGGGTTTGACTCTATGAATTTAGCTAACCTGGCTCTATGTGGTATACTTTTTTTGGCTGGATTTTACTATAAGATTTGATTTTAGAAGTTGCATTTTAAGGGAAAATTAATATTTTAGATTTTTTTTATATGTCTTGAAGCACTGGTTTAACAGTATGTTAACATTTCGATTAATTTATTATTAGATAAGGTGCCTTTCTAATATAGGTCTATAATATTTTTTAGGGAAAACACAGAAAAATTGATGAGGGGGTATAATAATATTAAGGGTTGGAGCGGTAGTAGGAGGGTGTGTTTTAGAGTGAGTAGTATTTCCAGAACCTGATATGATTTGTTTGGGTTTATTTTTAAAATTTTAGCTTTATTTGTGAGTGGATTAGGGGCCCTTTTAGGTTATACAACTTACATGGTTAGGTCAAGAACTAGATTAAAGTCTGGGGATTTTTATTCTTTTGTTGTTGTTTATAGAGGTCTTATATGATTAAACCAATTTTGTCAACCTTTAGGGTATCTCGCTGAAGATAAGGAGTTGGGAGTTTTTTTCAAGATTGGAGATTAGGTTGGTCAGAATCATATTGGAGTTGAGGGAGGATTTGATGGGATAATAAAAGGGTTTGTTTAATTACAATTTAAGACTGGAGTATATTAATTTATAATTATATAAAATGGATTCTTTTTATTTGAATTGTTGTTATGTTTTATTTTTGTTTATTTACTTTTATATTTTAAATTGAATATTGCATTGAAGCTGCAAAGGTGTTAGTAACCTGTAAGTGATTTTTTTTAGAAAGGAAAAAATCTTCAGCTTTACATTGAAAATGTAATATGTTTTATTACACTATAAAAAAGAGAAAGTGGAACGGTATTTAACCGCTCGGGAAATAAGTAGAACGCTTTTTCGTGGCTAATTCCCTTTTTGAAGGAAGAAATTTCAATGTTATCATTAACAGTATTATGCCTTCTGGTTTAGGCTTCTGTCAAAATAAATTAGAGGTTAGGTAACCAAAATTTAGGTCGAAAATAAACGCAATCTCAGTAGAAGGAGAACGAGAAGAGAGAAGGAGGAGGAGGAGGAGTAAGATGAGGAGGGGAGGAGGAGGAGATGGTGAGGAGGAGATGAAGTAGGAGAGGAGGAGATGGAGGAGGAGATGGTGGAGGAGGAGGAGGAGTTGGAGGAGGTGATGGTGGCGGAGGAGGAGGGAGGAGGAGGAGGGGAGGAGGAGGTGGAGGAGGAGGTGGTGGAGGAGGAGGAGGAGGAGGAGGAGGAGGAGGAGGAGGAGGGGAGGAGGAGGAGGAGGGGAGGAGAGGAGGAGGAGGAGGAGGGTGGAGGAGGAGGAGGTGGAGGAGGAGGAGGAAGGAGGGGGAGGAGGAGGAGGAGGAGGAGGGGAGGAGGAGGAGGAGGAGGAGGGAGGAGGCGGAGGTGGAGGAGGTGGGAGGAGAGGAGTGGAGGGAGGTGGATGATGATGGATGATGATGATGTGGTTGATGGGGATTGATGATGATGATGATGATGAGCAGGATGATGATGATGATGTTGATGATGATGATGATGATGATGATGATGATGATGATGATGATGATGCTGTTGATGACTGATGATACTCATAATAATAATGATAAGTAATAATAAGTTGCCTTGAAGCATGAAAAACAAAGTCCACCCCTGACAGTGACATGATGAGATAACAACTGATAAGAGGTGGGGAGGGTGCAGCTGATAAGAAAAGATTAGAGGTGATATTTGATGAGCACGGCCCTCACTTTGTTTTGGGCTGTTACAAATGTACGTCTGTGAATTTTCTGTCTTGTCAAGCTCCCTGTTATGTGTAGCTCTCTGTCTCAGAGAGCCACAAAACTGCGTCGTCATCACGTTTACTCACATCTTCAAGCAGAGTATAGCACTTTGTCTGGATTTTTTGGGTTATCCTAGGTAATTTACACTATGTCTACTTGTATTTATGTGTACCTGTGAGACAGAGATAGAGAGACAGATTGAAAGAGATACAGAGACAGACAAGACAGATAAGACAGACAGAGACAGACACGATAGACACAGAGGGTAACAGAGACAGAGATAGACAGACTGATAGATAGGGGAAGATAGAGATAGTGATACAGAGATAGACAGACCCTAAATTGGGGTTACTAACTTTCTCTTAAAAGGGGTGTTAATATGACATTACATCAGTGATGATCCTTGGTGTTTACTGCATGTTTGCTCTAGTGGCGCTCGATTTAAACTGGCGTCCAACAATGGGTACTAAGTGATCCAGATTTTTTTTATTTCCATGCAAACTGGTGTTAGGACCCATTCTATGGCTGACAAGGCATCTCAGGCCTTTCGTGATTAAATTTGAAGGCAGGGAATAAATTAAACGTATTATATACGTTTGGGGCGCTAGCGTAAGATACGTCTATATTTATATGTTTGGCGTTTTAAGGGTTAATTATGGTTGGGGACTATATGTCAACTACATTGTGTCTATTCAGGGTACCAAACCCAGGGTTGTGACCCAAGTAAAATGATGGAGAACCAGTGATTGTTTGGTTTGATATTCTCATATATATATCATTACCACATTTCCTGAGGTGCTAGGTAAATGACCTCCATCATTTACAATGCAAAGAAAATGTGAATGGATTGTGGAGAAATTAACCTGAGAACTAGTAATCAAAAACACCTTCAACCCTCTGCTGGACGTGTATTAAAATCTTAAGCTTTAAATGTGCATCAATCTGTGATTTGTCTTTCCATGAGTATTATGTTTGTTTCTTGTTGTGAGGGTTAAAGGGCCACTCACAGCTTTCACTTATCAAGCTTTGCTTCTGATGTACAGAGAAGAAATAATACCCAAAGTTGGGCAATGACAGGAAAGAGAAACAAGGGACTTTCTTTGCAAATAAGTATTCTGAGTCAGGGTCAGATGGAGCCCATACCAACGCCCCAGCAGAGTGGGAGGACTACTCCCTCACCTGAGTTCAGTTACTTATCTCTTGCCAAAACTTGTGAAACATGCATAAAGTGGAGAAAAATGAAGTTGGATGAATGGTGCCAGCTGCGCAGTGGATAACGGGTCTGGTCTGGAGTGTTATGATTCTCTGATGCGGGGTTCAAGCCCACTGTGGTATGGTTTCTTGCAATTGTGTCACTACGATTTCGTGATCCCCTTAATAATGTGTCCACTGGGCAGAATAAAGGTGAGGAAAAGTGTACCCTATTGAAATGGAGAAATTTGTCATTGATGTGAGATCACTAACATCCCCCATACCAAGGCTGGGGTACGAAGGTCATATCTTATTTCTCTATGTGTTATGAAAATGTACAATGGGTACTTTTTCAATTTTAAACCAAACATTTCTCAATGCATACCTCTACGGATCATACTTCCCGTGGAGTCTCATTTCTCTCACGGTGGTTTGCGTTCTTCTGAATTGTTGTAGTAATGCCTATTGGCAGGTCCTGCACTCAGGGCAAATCTCACTTATTGTTGAGCTCACTTGGTTGAACCTTACTGTCCTGGGCTAAGTGTAGCGGTGTGACCAACCACACTAGATACCGCTGAAATCTGTAAACAAAACATCGCTAGTTACAAACATTTTGCTGCACCAAAGTTAGAAAAATTACTTTAAACCAAAGCTTTGTTATACTTCATTATTCTATCATGAAAGGACCGACAGGTGGAGGACTGTGAAAGAGTAAATAATTCTTTATTAAAACTGGTTAATTTACTTAATAAATGGTGTTCATGTTGTATAATTGTTCACATTGTCTTAAAATGAAACATTCTGTTATTTCTGGGTCACAATGATTCAAAGAAAGGCACATTCAAACATTCATCAATTGTACTCTTTCAGAATTGGTGACAATACAGAGTATCCTCTGACTGCAACATCTCCACCCCACCAGAGTGCAGACTCTGCCCTTTCCACTCCTGACTCAAGTCCAGCTAACTGGTTTCCTGAAAACTTCTTAAAAAATTTTATGCAGAACAAGCCACAATGGGGATGAAATCTTAGCTCAAGATTTTTCAGTCTTGCTATGCAATATTGCAAACTAGCAACAGACAGTAGGGGAAAAATTCTCTGAGGTGAAGAGAAAGATGTAAAGTGAGGGTTCCATGGTCACAGTGTCTTATTCTGCACTGTTAAATCACATGTTGCCAATGATTTCATAATTTGTATTATTAAAAATCTAATTGATATCTAAAAAATCTGACCATCTTGAGATTTTCTTTAATGGTGCTAGACATTCAATAAGCTTCTGTGCCCTTACCCAGTCATTCACTCGCTGATAATAATTTCCAGAACAAATGTACACTCTGACAGTCTGCTACAAACTACGGCATCTGAACACAAGGATGAAAAAGTTAGTGTTCATCTGTCTCCCACTCAGCAGAGGCTCACACACCAACAGCACGTCAAGTATTAAAAAAATCATTTATCTCCATTCACTCCTATCAAATATGCTCTGCATGCTTGCTGGAGGTCTAAGCCCCGCACACAAACCTCCTTTACCCCCTCCCTCGCTACCATACCAATTCCTAGGCTGACCCTACCACTTCCCTCCAAACGATTTATAACTCTTGAATTCATTCTGTTTTGTTTCCATTCTCTCTACATGTCAAACCACCTCAACAACCCTTCCTCAGCCTTTGGACAATCTATTTTGGTAATCCCGCTCCTCCTCCTAACTTCCAACTACATATTATCTGCATTATATTCACACACACATGCCCTCAACTATGAATATCCACTGCCTCCAGCCTTCTCCTTGCTGCAACAGTCATTTCCATGTGCTTTCACCATATAAGAGCGTTGGTAAAAACTATTTACGTGGACCCTCGAATAACGCTATTAATCCGTTCCTGAGAGCTCCCGTTAGTCAAAAATGTTATCGTTAGTCAAGTTAATTTTCCCCATAAGAAATATGGAAATCAAAGTATCCGTGTAGAGACACCCAAAGTATGAAAAAAATGGTTTCTACACTCATGAAATATTAATTTTATACACACAAACTGAAGTAGACATGCACAGTTACATGGCACTTACCTTTATTGAAGATCAGGTGTTGATTGATGGGATGGGAGGAGGGGGAGAGTGTTGATGGTCTTAGTGTTAAGATGGGGGAATACCCCTTCCATTAGGTCTTGAGGTGGCAAGTCTGTTCTGTGGGTTACTTCCCTTCCCTGTAGAAATCTCTCAAACCAACATTTGCTGGCCTTAAATTCAACTCACATCACCATGTTGCTGGCATTTTTTTAATTAAATCGTCATGCAACTTCTAGCTTTTTCAATATGATCGCTTGAGAGATGCTATCTCCTGCTATCTGTTTTTTGTTTATCCACACAATAAACAGTCTCTCAAACATCTTCGAGTAACTTGCGATCTGCCCCCCTCTGTTTCAAAACATTGTTGCTCCTTTGGCAGAACAGCTTCCTTGATGTGCTGTTTTTTGCCCACTTTGTAGCGATGGTTTTGGGGTTTTGTGTAAACCTGGGCCAGCTAGGAGATCACGCACTCACTTTAATACTTTGCTATGATCTCTTTCTTTCATACCATATTAATTCTCTCCTTTTTGGCGTAGGGTTGGCACTTGAAAGTCTTTCTTGGGGCCACGGTGACTTATTTTGCAGTGATAAATTGAAATGTTCCGATGCATGATATTATGAATTGTTCAGATTGCATGCTTGGAAGCGCCGTGGTGGATGGCTGGTTGTAAAACACTGGCAGAAGTGGACGCGTCTCAGACGGAATGAATAGTGTTGGTCGAGTTTTTTTAGCGCTAGTCGAGGCCAAAATTTTTGCGTTAAAATGTATCGATAGTCGGGATTTATCGTTAATCGATGTAAAAAAAGAAGAAAAAACTTTTGGTTTTTATCTTTGGGTCACCCTGACTCAGTGGGATGCAGTGCGGTTTGTTGAAGATGAAGGATACAACTACTACTACTATACTACTACTATATAATAATAATAATAACAACAAATGCTCTAGAGTAGTTTTAAAATGTTAGCTTACTAAACTTGTACAAAATATTATGACTTTATACAGGCAAAAGTGATGTCACAGCGTCAAGTATCTCAGACTTCGTTTCCTACAGACACCCAGCTTTTCACTGTCTCCAAGATACGTTTATTTGTACATTTTGCCACTTTATTGTGGCATCCCATAGTACTAGTTGTCTGTGAAAAGGAAGATCTGTCTTCACCTGAAGGGGATGTGCTAAGAACCAAAGGAAGGCTCTTGATCTTGAGGTGAAAATGAAGGTTATAAATGAGTTTGAAGCTGGTAAGAAAGTACAAGTGATAGATGATGATTGAAATGGTGCACTTTTTCCATTTCCACTAACTTGGAAGAGGCTGTGAATGCATCGACAGGATTTCAAGCATATAATACTAGGCGCAGAAAGGCCTCATTCAAGAACTGGAGAAATTACGGTGATTGTGGTTTGACTCCAGATACTAAAAAGAATGCCGATAAGCCTTTAATTATTTCAAGTAAGGCACCACAGTATCTTTAAGACTGTGAAAGGAAGGTGAAAAGTGAGGAATCAAAAGATACATTTACGGCAAGTCATGGATGAATAAAAAGTTTGATTAAAATAACGTTTGAAGCATAAAAAGCTTCCAATATTTAATAAAAACTGAATATAAGGAGAGGCACTGGAGGATGTGTGGGGCTGGGATATACAAGAGAGTGGGAAGGCACCAGCAGTCTCAGTAATTCATGCTTCCACATGATGTTATGGACGATCGTAAGGCTCTTGGCACTATTAAATATTGTTTAATCATACTTTTAACTATCAATATAGGTTATCTACCTTATCAATCCTTTCCAGTTAATATAGCTATGACACAAATAATGTTGAGATGATAAAGATGCCCAAATTAATAATAACTGCTATTATATAGGAGAGGTATTGAGAGTGGAGGCATGAGAGGAATAAAAAAAAAATTACTGCAAACCATAACAGAAAAATATTACGCGCCTGAAGGAGTAACTATAGAAAATCACTCTTACCCTATGCAAGACTGAAAAAAGTGGTGATTTGATTTTCTCTAAAAACAAAAAAATTTCCCAAGTACAGTGTGACCAGCCATAACGATCAGCTCCCAATGCGCCAATTATGTAAGTGTATTTATGTAAGTGCGTTTGTTTCGTGTATGTTGAGGGTCTGAAATGGAACTAATCTATTAACAATATTCATTATGGGAACAAATTCGGTTCAGTTCTGGCTCCTGAACATACTTTGGAATGATTAATATCGTAAAACCGGGGGTACACTGTACAGTGGACCCCTGGTTAACGATTTTTTTTCATTTCCAGAGTATGGTCAGGTGCAGTACTGACCGAATTTGTTTCCACAGGAATATTGTGAATAGATTAGTCCATTTCAAACCCACCAAACATACACATACAAACACAAATACATAAATACACTTATATAAAATTGGTCGCATTGGGAGCTGATCGTAAACCGGGGGTCTCTGTAATCAGCTATTTACGCTGTTTGGAATATCTCGGAAGTGAGTCCATCAAACTACTCATGTTGTATTACCTTTAATAATAAACAGATTGAAATGAATTTTTCCAACAAACATAAAGCAATGTTTTTATTTTTGGGTGTGGTGACACTTTTGAGTGTCGGTAGGGTCATTCCTCGATTAACGATGAATTGGTTTACTGACTGGGTCTTTGGCCCTATCTCCGTTGTTAAGTGAAGAGAGGCAGTATGCACCTTGCACCTATATTAAGAACACAAAATATTTTTTAGGTAGGTAATGAGTGTACACTATATGCATTTTATCACTCTAGGGCCTCTTTAAATGTCGAAGTATATTATGTGTGGTTGGGGTGGAGGTGGTGGCTGGCTACCATTTCTAACTTCTTACAATAGGCATCTCACTTTTCACCCTACATTTAGGACTACAAACATTTTGAAGTAAGTAATGAATGTACTGTGTGTGTATTTTACTTTTGTTTTTTAATGCCTGGTTCTATTGCTAATTTTAATATTTATTTGTGTAAACTTCTTCTTTCAAACAATCAGGCTGCTCATGAAGCGGGGTGGCCCCAAAAAGAAAAAACGAAAGTTTCTCTTTTTCATCTTTAGTATATGTATACAATGAGAAAAGGGTTTACTAGCCGTGCTCCAGGCATTTTTGTGTGCCTCTTGCGACATGCGTGGCTTACAGCGGAAAGAATTCTGTTCCACTTCCCCTGAGATAGAGTGTAAACGTATCTGGACATAATGGAAACAAATGGCATTCTGCTTTCCTGCGATATCCACTTTCCGGCAGTAGCTGGAACTAACTGCCGTATAAGTGGGGCCCTATGTAACAGATTTCCGTTTTTACCCACTCACTTGGCAGGATGGTAGTACCTCCTGGGTGGCTGCTGTCTACCAACCTACTACCTAAAATATGTTTATTTTATATGCAATGAAAACATTGTTAGGCACCAAAAAGAAAGCCACTAATGCAATTCAGGCAAGTTAGGAATTTCTTTTAATTTATTCATATTTACAATAGGTTTTGAAGGATGACTGTTTGTATTTACCCACTCTTCTCCTGTCTAGACTTAAGTAGTCTATAAGTATTTGTTTAGTTGCCCAAAATGCTAGGCATGATAATGGTTTTCTTTGCTCCATTCATACTATATATTAACACACATTGTAACCTTAACAAAAAAAATAAAATAAAACTACCATCCGACGTACGACGAGTTCGTTCCGAGAAACTGGTCGAAGTGAACTTTACTACTGAATATCAACAAAACATTGTTGTAATGACTTTATTTTATTGTTTTACGTTTTGGTATTTCATGTTTTACTTTACTTTTTATGTTGTTCTAGTACTGTATTTTATACGGTAAGTTTAGGATAAACACTGTGTACATACACATATACTTGTTTATTCCAGAAATTTGGCATAAAAAACACGGTCTGTAAGTCGGCGGTCGTATAGTCGAGCGGTCGTAATGGATGGTAGGTGTATTTTATTTTTTTTGTTTCTATGGTCGTGAAGAAGCATTGCCATGCATTATTAATATTATTATATATGGGAAGTGTTAACCCACTGTGCATTCAATGGAACATGGCAAGAGTCTGTGATCAAAATTCAGAACAGATGAGGTGGAGGGGATAAGGGGAGGACATGAACAGAATGGGAGGGAATATAAGGGGAAATGCAGTTAAAAAATTCTACAAATTAAGTGGAAGTCTCAGAGACAACACAGGCAGGAGCAACCATGTCAGTCACCAGCTAAATGTCGACAGCAATTCTGATGAAATGGACAAAAAATTACCCTGTTGTTATTACCTCTCCAGTTCTCATAGTTAGATTAAGGTTCCAAGAGTTTTAATCTGGCGGGATGTCAGATTTGGACGACTGCATCATAAGAACTGTTTCTGCCGACCCCAGGAGGAAGGTATGGGTTGCAAATGGTGGCTTCTTGAATCGTGTGGTGCTCTTCTGGTGTTGGTAACATTGTTGTCAATAATTTGGCAAGATAAGAAAATAAGTTTATGTCAGTGCAAAAACTACGTCATTTTTGGTTCAGGGAATACTGGAGAGGGTTTCGGGGGTCAACGCCTTCTTGGTCTCTGGTCTATGACCAGGCTGCGTGGTGGATAAGGGCCTGATCAGGCTGCTGTAACTGATGGCAGCACATTAGATGATGTAGGAAACCTCAGCTGGCTGGTCATGTACTGACTTTACATACCTGTCCAGTGCCTTCTTCAAGACAGCCAGGGTCTCTTACCAATAGAAATAAAATAGGCCTAATTATTATTAATAAGTCTAGAATAATCATTAAATTATTTGAGACTTACAAGCTGACATCTGAATAGTGTAACAGGTTACAAGTGCACAGGGGTTCTAGTGTACAGGAGTACAAGTACCAGTTGGGTCTTGCCTTACAGTGGTTCTGCTAATTCGGCAATTTAAAAGTACGACCAAACACTTGCTATCCGGCGAGTTGGTCTTTCAAATATGGCGAGCCCACCTGGTTTGGTTTACTTTCTCTGTGAGATCATTCTTCTATTATGTCTGGAAACCTTCCAACTTCAGTGTTTTAATGAATTATTGAATAATTTTATATGTACTCTGATATTTATTCTTTTGTGTACCTGTACCTAATATGCTTACACACTGTTGCTGGATGCGGTTACACATTTAAAATCATGATTGTCTCTCTTACTCTTTAACATAAGACGTAATGCCTTGGGTGCAATAAATGTCTTATATTACATTAATATAGGCATTTCCATATCCATCTATGATTTCTTTTCAAATTACATATGTTAATAACATGTATGATAACATATAGTCATATAAAATACACACCATTGAAGAATAAATTAACGTTGAGATGTAGTTGCAGTGACTTGTAGGATGGTGGTACCCAGAACTGTAGTCCAACATCACAGAAAATGTATCACTATATATTACTGGGGGGTAACTAGAAAATATTCCTTTCGTATGGTCTTTCACACTCAGAGCGTCATTTCTTCTAAAAATGGTTGTTACAGGAGAATGGGAGTGTTTCTCATTCCATTTATTCTACTGTATCTATGTGGAGACAACTTGTAAACAATGTAAAGTGATGAAAACAGATGCTTTCACCTGGTTTTGTTCACATTTATGTGGGGTGGGGTGGGGAGCTCTGCCTTGGCTGGCTACCACATGACTTCCTACAAATTAACTCACCTCTCACCCTATTATAACTACAAATATTTTAAGTTAATTAATGAATGTACTGTACATCTTTTTGATCGCTCTGGGGCGCTTCATTAAATGTCGTAGTATATTACGTGTGGTGTTGTGGGTGGGGTTGGACTGACTGGGCTGGCTACCAACTTCCAAACCTGGACTTCCTTTGAATATTAACTCACCTCATGCCATACATTAACCCATGTCAGGTTTCTGATGTACTAGTACGGCTTACGCACCAGGGTTATTGATGTACTAGAACGCCTAAATATTAGCGCTTCAAATCTAGTGAGAGAAAGTGGTAGGCTACATTGTGAAAGTATTGGGTCTATGTGGTTAGGGTGCACAGTATGAAAAATATCCTGCACCCACCGTGCAGAATGAGAAAAAAAAAAACTCCGACCATATTTTTGGTTTAACCTTTTGTTTGTCGCAACCCCAATCCTGAGGTGTCTCCTGGTGTCGCAAAATTTAAATAATAAAAAAAATTATTTTTCGTATGAAATGATAGAGAATCTTTCCCCGATTGTATGAAACTAAAAAAACGAATTTTGATGGGAAATCTGAAGGATTTATGCTCTTATGAATTATAGCGACATCGGCGCTGTTACAAATCGGCGATTTCACCCACTTTGAGCCCTATTTTCGGCTAATTCCATTGTTCCAGTCGCCCCAAACTCATAGCTATTTCTTTAGAACTCATTTTTTTATCGATTGAGTTACAAGTAACTGCCCATTTACCAATTTCTTATACTAATTAATGTGGTAGAATTTGCAATTTGGCCATTTTCACGAAAAGTTAAAAATAGGACAATTTCAAATAAGGTCCCTGAATGAACAATGCAGACATTCCTGAGCTCTAAAATAACATTTTCTTTGCTCATCAGTCATGTCGCAGGCCCCTATGTTAGTTTACTCTTGATTTCTATTGTGATTTTATTCTAACAAAATATAGAAGACTGACTATTCTTGCAGATACTGCAATACTGTAATAATTGTATATAATACATCAACCCATCATGACTGAATATTAGAATGGCTAGTTGGACATTTATTGGACAATGGTCATTTGTTTACTTTTGAACATTGGCAAAAATCAAACATTTCCCCTTCTTTGAGCTCCATTTCTAGGTTCTTTTTATAGTAAAGCAATCAAAATCACTCTATTTCTATAATATGTTTCCATTCCAATCAAAATGAGACAGAAACGAGAATACAACATAAAGTCTATTGAATATAGACCACAAGTCGGATTTTAATTAAAAAAAAATGTCGGAGTTTTTTTTTTTCATTATGCACTGCTTGCTCCAGGATTTTTTTTATATGGTGACACAGACCCATTTCTCTCACATGTGGGCCTACCAGCTTTTCTCCTGCTGTTTTGTAGCCGCTAGAATTTTATAAGTACGGATATTTCGACAAACACGGTACTCGTAAGACGTATATATATTGCAGCAACAGTCAAGGGTTAAAACAGCGACTTTTGCAGTGTATTTTTGTATGGTATTTATGGTTGTATTGAAGTTTTCCTGGTCTCATTTTATAGAATGGAAGTCATATTACAGAAATTTACATGATTTTGCTTGGTTTCATAATGAAAAGTACCTTGAAATTGAGCTCGTAAAGTAGCGAAAGAAATGTTTTGATTTTTACCAAATTTCAATGTAGCAAATCATGCCAAAGCATCAATACATGTCAACGGTGAGTCTAATACAGTGGACCCCTGGTGCACGAATAGTAATCCATGCCATGAGGAGCGCATTAACCAAAATTATCGGAAAGCGAATAAATTTTCCCCATAAGAAATAATGGAAATCAAATTAATCCGTGCAAGACACCCAAAAGTATGAAAAAAAAAAACTTTTACCACATGATATATTAAGTTTAATGCAATCTAATAATTACAGTATCAATATGAAGGGGTTTCACTCTAGACCCTGTGGAGGCTTGCATCAGATGTTTAATAGGTGATACAGCAAGACCTCGACACCAGCTCATTGAAAAACATTTTTGCATGTTAGGAACGATTACTTGATCCATGGCCTGTGTATCAACACTGAATTCCACCTATCATTCATTGAAATTCTGAGGATGCCCATTAGTGATCAAAGAAACTAATTTCTGCAGATGCTATGCTTGAAATCATTACTAATCGCTGTTTCGAATACAATTAGACAAAACCAAAGGCAGCGTCACCATCTCTGAAGTCTAACAAGAAATTCCCCTGGAAAACAGTAAACCCTTGCCAATCTCATGACTCTCCTGTTAATACTACACAAAGCACCATTGAATGAGCAGTGAAACAGGATGACTCTACTCCAGTCTCCAACAGGAAATTAGTTGGTCTTTCCTTATTTATGTTAGCCAAAGTATAGCTTTTATATCCTTTTACTCATGTAGTGAGTTAAATGTTTACCATATTGTAACTATACTATACTACATTCAAATTATATCACTACTACTACTACTACAACTTATATCACTACTACTACTACTACAACTTATATCACTACTACTACTACTACAACTTATATCACTACTACCACTAGTATCGCACCTCACTCTGAGCCTATATATACCCTCTGTGTCCATGTATTGTTTGTAATGGCTTGACAAAGCTCTTGGAGAGCGAAACGTTGCCACAATAAAAATGTCACATTAGTTGCACTTGTATCCTTTAACTTTACATACTGTCGGTAATTCTACCAACATTATTACATTGTGTGAAATTGGCAAAATTGCCAATTTCTGACCACTTTGTTGGATACTTGAAATCAGTAAATAGGTGGTTTCTTGTACTCATTTGATAGAAAAAATGAAGTTCTAGTGAAATAGATATGATTGTTGTCGACTAGTACACTGAAATTGGCTGAAAACAGGGCTCAAAGTGGGTGAAATCGCTGATGCGTCAACATCGTCGGGACCACTAACTTCACAAGAGCATACTTCCCTAAGTTTTCCATCAAATTTCATACTTTTGGTGTCATTATGATCGAGTAAAGATTCTTTATCATTTCACAAGAAAAAATAATTTTTTTTTCCAAAAAATTTTCGACCCTGAGAACGAGTTTAGGAGAGGGCCTCTCGACCCTGAAAGGGTTAAGACTATAAATATTTTAAGGTAGGGGTAGGGGTCAGCCTAGGAAAGGTTGGAGGGAGTGGGTAAAGGGGGTTTTGTGTGCGAGGGGCTTGGACTTCCAGCGGGCATGCGTGAGCGTGTTTGATAGGAATGAATGGAGACAAATAGTTTTTAATACTTGACGTGCTGTTGGAGTGTGAGCAAAGTAACATTTATGAAGGGATTCAGGGAAACCGGCAGGCCGGACTTGAGTCCTGGAGATGGGAAGTACAGTGCCTGCACTCTGAAGGAGGGGGTGTTTTTTATGTTGCAGTTTTAAAAACTGTAGTGTTAAAACACCCTTCTGGCAAGACAGGTGATGGAAGTGAATGATGGTGAAAGTTTTTCTTTCTCGGGGCCACTTTGCCCTTGGTGGGGG
>NC_069484.1:25242005-25290067 GCF_026875155.1 Cherax quadricarinatus | reverse complement strand
TGATAACTTCTGGAGAAATGTTCAGTACTGTGTTTACTCCTGGGATGCTCTGAGTCAGTATAACATTTATAGGGATGCTTACCATAACCTTGCACTTCCTGGAGGGTTGAACTCCAATAGCCACTTGTATGACAAGCTTTGTACTTTGTGTAAGTCAAACTAAGCTTTTTTCTTGTCTTCTCCAGGGTTTTATTTTTTCATTAGCTGTACATAATTCACTAATGGCTAGGGAGAGTTCTTTCATTTTGTCAGGTATATTGTTTATGAATCTCAAGTACAGTAGCATTTCAGTACAGAGCCTTGTGGAAAACCACACATCCCACTGTCTAATAGCAGGAACAATAGTGGTCCAGTAAGGAACCTTGCAGAGTACCACATGTCTCACTGTCTAGTAGCAGGAGCAAGAGTGGTCCAGTAAGGAGCCTTGTGGAACAACACTGTAGCGGTTCAGTACAGAATCTTATTGAACTACTGTTGTGGAATAATAGTGATCCAATAAGGAACCTTGCAGAGCACCACGTGTCCCATTGTCTATTAGCAGGAACAATAGGGGTCCAGTACAAAACTTTGTGGAACACCACACGTCCCACTGTCTAGTAACAGGAACAATAGTGGTCCAGTAAGGAACCTAGCAGAACAAAACATGAAAAATGTTTTTCAATGCTTTAATTGTTTCCATAAAAATCACTTCACTTATCACAACTACCAGCACTTCACTTGTCACAAGTACCAACACTTCACTTATCAAAACTACCAACACTTCACTTATCACAACTATCAGCACATCATTTATCACCACTACCAGCACATCATTTATCACTACTATTACTTCATTATTACAACTACCAGCACATCATTTACCACCACTATTATTATTTCAGTTATCACAGCTACCAGCACATCATTTATCACTACTACCAGCACATCATTTATCACTACTACCAGCACATCATTTATCACTACTACCAGCACATCATTTATCACTACTACCAGCACATCATTTATCACTACTACCAGCACATCATTTATCACTACTACCAGCACATCATTTATCACTACTACCAGTACATCATTTGTCATCACTACTAGTACTTCAGTTATCACCTCTTCTTGTATGTAATCAGTATTGATAATGTCTTTTCCAAGCCACCCAAGAGGTAGACATCGAGGCTCGTTTTTTTTATAGTGGTGTCCCCAGTAGGCCTAGTCCACTCTTCTCTCAACTGATGTTCACCTACTCAACACCTGTAAGCTTGAAGGAAGGCCTTTGCTTCTTCCTCAAGCTGAAACAAAACCTTTTCATTTTCTTTCTTCCTTTCCTGAAGTTCACGCTCTTCAAAATTCTTCAGGAACTCGGCAACTTCTGCTCTTTTCTTCTTCTCGTAGGCCCAAGCTTTCTTCTGCTGATTCTTACGTTGGGAGTCAGTCTTACGAAGAGCAAAATTCACCAATGAGTACTGAGCATCGTAGGCATCAAAAATCTCCTCATACTCTGCCATCTTTCGTTCTTCCTTCTCTTTCTCAGCTTTACGCTGGGCCCAAGCACGAGCCTTTTCCCGGGAGCGGTTGGCTGCCAAGTCTCGAGCCTTGGCCACCATCAAGGCACTAGGTTTCACAACACCTCGAGAATACATTCGTCAGATGTCTGTCTTGAGACTTTTATTACTAAAGGTTTGTAAGAAATAGAAGGCAAGTTCTGGATATCCAAAATGTGGACTGATTTACCAAGATTTAGTTAAATTATTAAATATAGTTAGGCTATAAGAGTAGAACAGTGGTATATGTTGTGTGAGATATCCCCAGGAATATTTAATATATTTGTAGATGAATGGATGTAAATATCTATAAACTATATATTTAAGAATTGGACTGATTTTACCAAGATTTATTAGATTATTAAATATAGTTAGGCTAGAAAGTAGAACAGAGGTATATGTTGTGTGTGGTATCATCAGGAATATTAATATATAAAATATAAATATATATATATAATATATAATTACTCTATATATATAAAAACCTATGTAACTTAACTATATACATTTATATATAACTGAAATATATATAAAGTTACAGATATTTATATCCATTCATCTACAAAAATATTAAATATTCCTGGGATATCACACACAACATAATACCACAGATTTACTACTATTCATAGCCTAACTATATTTAATAATTAAAACAAATCATGGTAAAACTCCACTTTCCATTCATCTACAAATTTAAAATATTCCAGGGGATATCACACACAACAATAGGGGTACCACTGTCTACTAATCTAGCTAACTATATTTAATAATATAACTAAATCTGGTAAATCATCCACATATTGGATATCCAGAAGAACTTGCCTTCTACTCTTCAAACCTTTAGTATAAAATACACCAGCTGTGCACACACCTTCGCAACTGTGCGCGCGAGCGCGCGACGAGCGCATAGCAGCGAGTGACATTTCTCTCTCTACTCAACTCATGAGCACACATCTCTCTCTCATCCAGCGCCGATGTGAGAGCGACACACGCTATAGCCGCTGATACAACATGGTGGGCCAAGGCTCGAGACTGTTGGCAGGCCTACCACTCCCCGGGAAAAGGCTGTGCTTGGGCCCAGCGTAAAGCTGAGAAAGAGAAGATGAACGATAGATGGGCAGATATGAGGAGATTTTTGATGCCTACGATGCTCAGTACACATTG
This sequence comes from Cherax quadricarinatus, assembly GCF_026875155.1. Taxonomy (NCBI): domain Eukaryota; kingdom Metazoa; phylum Arthropoda; class Malacostraca; order Decapoda; family Parastacidae; genus Cherax; species Cherax quadricarinatus. The sequence continues at coordinate 25,287,368 of NC_069484.1, read as the reverse complement.
GTGAATTTGCTCTTCGTAAGACTGACTCCCAACGCAAGAATCAGAAAAGAAAGCTAGGGAATACAGAAGAAGAAGAAGTAGCCAGAAGTTTGCCGAGTTCCATGAAGATCTATGAAGAGCGTGAACTTCAGGAAAGGAAAAAATAAAATGAAAAGGTCTTGTTTCAGCATGACGAAGAAGCAAAAGCCTTCCTTTGAAGCTACAATTCTGAGAAGGTAAGCATCAGCTGAGTGGCAAGAGTGGACTAGGCCCTACTGGGGACAACCACTATAAAAAAAGCGAGCCCTTGATTTCTACCTCTTGGTGGCTTGGAAAAGACATCATCAATACTGATTACATACAAGAAGAGTGATAACTGAATTATTAGTAAGTGATGATAAATGATGTGCTGGAAGTGTTATAAATTATGTACTGGAAGTGTGATGTGCTGTACTTATATGGGAATATAGTAGATGATTTGCCAGGGTTGAGTTTGTGAGAAATGTGTGTCGTTAGATGTTCTGATAACGCTGAGAGATTATGTGTGGACGATTGGTGATAAAGCGATGTGAAGATGTAGTGGTTGGAAAACTGATGCTCTGGTAGTGGTGTAACTGATGCTCTGGTAGTGTTGATACTGTAGTTCAGGTAGGTGGTGATAACTGTTGAGTGCTGGTAGTGTGATACTGTAGTGCTGGTAGTGGTGGATAACTGTAGTTGCTGGTAGTGGTGATAACTGATTCCTGGTATGGTGATAACTGTAGTGCAGGTATGTGGTGATTATTGAACAAGTAGGGTGGTAATTATGATGGTGTTCGTATGTGGTGATAACTGGAATAACTTAGTGTGGTGAAATTGACCAACTAGTGTGGTAATTATGATTGTTAGTAGTGGAGATAAACTGTAGTACTGGAAGTGGTGATGACTGTAGTACTGATAGTGGGTGAAAATTGAACAACAGTGGTGAAAAATGATGGGTGTTAGTATGGTGATAATATGAAGGTGACAGTAGTGGTGATAAATATGGGTGGTGGTCATAGGGTGATAATTATGATGGTGTCATAGTGTGTATAGAAAAACCTACTTAAGATTATACATATATATAATTATATAATATATATATATATATAAATATATTCCTGGCTTTAAGTAGAACACAGCTGAACGGGGGTGGGAGAGTATTTCAGTGGAGAGAATAAAAGGTTAGGACAGGGGTTTCAAATAGAGTTTAGACGGTCTAAAGAAGGAAGTACACTAATGTTGAAAGGATAAGCTATTGCGGAAAAGAGGGACTATAAATGTTATTAATTCAAGGATTATGTGGAGTAAAAATAAAGAAGGATGAGAAAAGTGGGTTATAAATAAGCTTGTATGCACCTGGAGAAGATAGAATGTAAGAGGAGAGAGAGAGATTTATGGGAAATGTAGAGTGAATGCGTGGGGAGTTTTGAATCAAGTGTGAAGTAATGTGGGTTTGGGGGATTTAATGCAAGTGGAAAAAATGTTATGGAGGGAGTAGTAAGGTTAATTTGGGGTGCCAGGGAAAATGTAAATGGGGAGAGCCTTTAATTGAGCGCAATGTTAAAAAGAAAATGGTAATAAGAATAACAATTTATGAAAAAGAAGGATAAATAAATATCCAAGGATGAGATTAGCATCAAACGAAAGTAGTTTATTAGATTATGATTGGTGGATCAAAGGTAGGATGGGTAGGCTCCAGGATGAACATGTTAAGAGGGCATACTGAAAAATCGGATCATTGATTTAGTTGTAGCTACAGATAGAGTAAAAGGAATATGGGAAAAGAGGAATGTGCCAACACCAAGAAGAGGGAAGTGAAAGTGTATAAACTAAGGGAGTGGAAGTTTCGGGTGAGATATAACGACTATTGGCAGAAAGGTGGGCTAGTGCAAGATGAGTAGTGGGGGGGTTAAGAGGGTTGGAATAGTTTTAAAAATGCAGAATTAGAATGTGGGGCAAGAATTTTGTGGATATATGAGGGTGGGGGCAGGAGGAAAGAGGAGTGATTGTGGAAATGAAGAAGTAAAGGTGTGAATAAAAGAGACAAAGGTAGCTTATTAGAGGTTTTTATTACAAAGAGAAGTGTTTATATAGAAGAGCAGATTAAATGGAGAGTAAAAGAAAGTTATAGAGAGTGGTATGAGAGAGTGCAAACGGAGAGCCAAAAGAAAAAAATATAAGGGGAGAGGCACTGTCAAGAAATTTTAATGAAAATAAGAAAAATTTTGGAGTGAAGTTAAACAAGTTAAGAAAGCCCTCGGGAAATATGGATTTGGCAGTTAAAAAACGAGAATGGAGTTAGTAGAATTGGTAGATGGAGGTAAATTGGGTAGATGGCGAGAATATTTGAGGACTTTTTAAATTTAGTTAAGGAAGAAACAGAGGCATAATTTCATGCACATTTCAGGGAGGTATAACCATCTTTTAGGAGTGAAGAAGAGCAGAATGTAAGTGTGGGGGAGGTACTGAGGCATTACGAAAAAAAGAAAGGGGGGTAAAGCAGCTGGCAACAGATGGATCATGACAGAAATGTTTTAAGCAGGGGGGGATATAGTGTTGGAAGTAGGTTGGTACTTTTGTTTAATAAATGTATAAAGAGGGGAAGGTCCTGGGAAATTGGGCAAGAGCATTCTAGTCCCTTTATATAAAGGGAAAGGGGACAAAAGAGACAGTAAATTAAAGGAAGGAAAATAAGCTTACTGAGTATACCAGGAAAATGTACGGTAGGGTTATTAATTGAAAGAAATAGAGGTAAGACAGAATGTAGGATTGCGGATGAGCAAGGAAGGTTTTAGAGTGGGTAGGGGATAGTGTAAGATCAGGTGTTTACATTGAAAGCATATCCTGTGAACAGTAAAATTAGGATAAAGATAGGGAAGTTTTTATTTGCATTTATGGGATTTATAAAAGGCATATGATAGAGTGGATAGAGGAGCAATGTGCAGATGTTGCAAGTATAAGGAATAGGTGGGTAAGTTATTAAATGTTTGTGTAAAGAGTTTATAATGAGATATGAGGCCTCAGGTTAGGGTGTGTAATAAGAGAGGAGACTACTTCCCCGGTAAAAGTAGGTCTTGACAGGGATGTTATGTCACCATGGTTGTTTAAAATATTTAATAGATGGGTTGTAAAGGAAGTAAATTGCTAGGGTGTTTGGGAGAGGGTGGGATTAAATTAAAGGGGAATCAAATTCAAAATGGAATTGACACCAGTTACTTTTTGCTGATGATACTGAGGGCTTATGGGAGAGTCCTAAAGAAAAATTGGCAAAGTTAGTGATGAGTTTGGATTTGTTAAAGTAGAAAGTTTGATGAGAGTGGAAACATATAAAAGAGTAAAGGTGATGAGGGTGTCCTAATGATTAATAAAGAAAAATTGGATAACAACTTGGGGAGGAGGAGGTATGGGAAGAAGTGATGTTTTTCAATACTTGGGAGTTGACGTGTCGGCGATTGATTAAGAAGGATGAGGTTAATCATAGAATTGATGAGGGAAAAAAGGTGAGTGGTGCGTTGAGGAAAAATGTGGAGTCAAAAAACGTTTATCTATGGAGCAAAGGAATGAAAAAATGAAAGTAATAGTAGTTACAACACAGGCGATATCTGGGTGTGGAGCTTGGGTGGTACATGCGCAGCGAGGAGACTGTTGGAGGCAGGGAGAAGTCCAGTATAAGGTACACATGTGTGGTGAAAATATTATGTAGGAACAGAAAATATCGGAGTTGGTGGACATTAGGAAGAATGTGTGGATTTAAACAAAATATTAGTCAAGGTCAGAAGAGTGGTTGTTGAGGAGGTTTTGGTCATTAGAGAGAAAGGATCACAGTAGAATGGACAAGGAAAGCATATAAAATCTAAGGGAAGGAAAGGCGGGGTAAGGGTACGACCTCAAATGGTGGGAGAGAGGGGGTAAAGGAGGTTTTGTGGGAAAGAGGGCATGGATTTCCAGCAACCCGTGCGTGATCGTGTAAGATAGGAGTGAATGGAGACGAATGGTACTCATGGGCCCTACGAATCAGTTTTGGAGTGTGGAGCAGGTAAATATTTAGTGAAGGTGATTCAGGAAACCGTTATTTTCATATAGTCCGGACTTGATCCTGGAAATGGAATACAATGCCTGCACTTAAAAGGCGGGGTTTGGGATTAGGCAGTTTGGAAGGGATATTTTTGTGTTCTTATAATTTTTATGCGTCTAGACTGTTGTATTCTGAGCACCTCTGCAAAAAAGTGATAAATTTCGAGAGTGGGTGAAAGTGAATGAAAGATGAGAAAGTATTTTTCTTTTTGGGATTTTCTTTCTTTTTGGGTCACTCCTGCCTCGGTGGGAGACGGCCGCTTGGTTTGAAAAAAAAAAAAAAAAAGAAAAAAAAAAAAAAAATATATATATTAATAAATATATAATATATAAACTATATATATTATTCGTTGCAGGTTTTTTTCAATCTTTTTTTTTTTTGTCATTTTTAAGTTTCTTCATCTTTTTTATTATTTATTTATTTTTTTTTTTAAATTTCATGTTTTTTTTTATGATTGTGCTTTTGTAATATTTTTTTATTTTTTTTTAATTTATATAGTTTTTTATTTTTAATAAAAAGTGGGTTGTGGTTTGGTAAACATGGTTTAGGCAGTTTCTGGCAGTAACAGCCTGGTTGATCAGGTGCTGATCCACCACCACACCTGGTCACTGACCGGGCTGTGGGGGGCTTGACCCTCAGAACAAACCCTCCAGTTATACTCAAGGTATCCTCCCAGGTAACTAGGAATACTCCAGGTATTGTCCCATTATAACTCCAAATATTCCTCCATTTATACTGCAGTTATACTTCAGATATCCTCCATTGATACTGGCAGGTTTATACTCCAAATATCCTCCATTGATTCTGCAGTATACCCAAATATCCTCCATTAAACTGCAGGTTATACTCCAAATAATCCTCCATTTGGTACTGCAGGTAACTCAAATCCTCCATTGATACTGCAGGTATACTCCAAATATCCTCCATTGATACTGCAGGTATACTCCAAATATCCACCATTTAACTGCAGGTATATCCCAAAATCCTCCATTTATAACATACTTTTTAATACTGCAGGTATACTTCAGATATCCTCCATTTGATACTGCAGGTATACTCCAAATATCCTCCACTGATACTAGCAGGTATACTCCAAAAATCCTCCTTTATACAGCAGTATACTCCAAATATCCTCCATTTAGACTTGCAGGAATTTTCCCAATATCCTCCATTTATACTGCAGGTATACTCCAAATATCCTCCATTGATACTGCAGGTATACTTTCAAATATCCTCCATTTATACTGGCAGGTATACTCCAAATCTCCTCCATTTATACTGCAGGTAACTCAATATCCTCCATTTATACCTGGCAGGTATACTTCAGATATCCTCCAATGATTCTGCAGGTATACTTCAAATATCCTCCATTTATACTGCAGGTAACTCCAAATATCCTCCATTTATACTGCAGTATACTCCAATCTCCTCCATTTAACTGCAGGTAAATACTCCAAATATCCACCATTAATACATGCAGGTCTATTCCCAATCTCCCTCCAATTAAACTGCAGGTATACCCCAAATATCCTCATTTTATACTGCAAGTATGGTTCCAGTATTCTCCATTTATGCTCCATGTATACTTTATTTTTTTTATTAATTTTGTATTTACATGGAACCTTGACTAACGAGCCAACATTGGCGTTAACGAGCCAACATTGGGAGTTACGGCCAACATTGGCCGTTACGAGCCAACATTGCGTTTACGGAGCAACATTGGAGTTAGAGCCAACATTTGGAGTATAGAGACGAGTTTCCCCATCCATCTTCCCCCTCAACACAAAACCTGGACACAATCACTTGTTTATCTTTGATTCTGCGTTACTAATTCATGGAAACATTCTCTTATTCTTTCTCGTCAATAAAATATAATTCAGTCAAGTACTCAGTAAGTCAGTTCAGTCATCAGTAAGTCATCAAGTCACTCAGTAAGTCATTCAAAATAAAGTCAGTCAAGTCATCAGTAAGATAAGTTATTTAGAAAGTCAAGTCAGTCCAGTAAGTCAAGTCTCCACTAAGTCAGTCAAGTCATTCAGCAAGTCAAGTATACCAGTCAAGTCACTCAGTCAAGACGCTCAGTAAGTCCCAATCAAGTCCAGACAAGTCATTCAGAAGTCAGTCAAGTCCTCACTAAGTCATAGTCATCAGTAAGTCAGTCAGTCATTCATTAAGTCAGTCAAGTCACTCAGTAAGTCAGTCAAGTCATTAAGTCCGTCACTCAGTAAGTCAGTCACATCACTCAGTAAAGTCAGTCACATCACTCACTAAGTCATTCAAGTCACTCATGTAAGCACATCACTCAGAAGACAGTCAAGTCATTCAGTAAATCAGTCAAGTCACTCATTAAGCACAGTCAAGAGTCACTCAGTAAATCACTCAAGTCACTCAGTAATCATCAAGTCACTCATAAGTCAGTCCAAGTAACTCAGTAATCAGTTCAAGTAACTCAGTAATCAGTCAAGTCATTCAGTAAGTTCAATAACCATCAAGTCATTCAGTAATCATTCAAGTCACTCAGTAAGTCGGCAAGAGTCACTCGTAAAGTCAAGTCACTTCATAAGTCAAGTCAAGTAACTCGTAAAGTCAGTCAAGTCACTCATAAGTCAGTCAAGAGTCAGTCAGTAAGTCAGTCATCATTCAGTAAGTCAGTCAAGTCATTCAGTAAGTCATCAGTCGCTCAGTAAAGTTCAGTCACAACATCCCCCACTCAGTAAGTCAGTCAAGTCACTCAGTAAAGTCAGTCCAAGTCACACAGTAAGTCAGTCAAGTCAGTCAAGTCATCAGAAAAAGTCAGTCAAGTCACTCAGTAAGTCAGTCGTCATTCAGTAAATCAGGTCAAATCACTCAGTAAGTCAGTAACCCACTCAGTAAGTCAGTCCAAGTAACTCAGTAAGTCAGTCAAGTCAATTCATTAAGTCAGTCTAGTGGCTCAGTAAGATCAGTCAATCACTCAGTAAGTCAGTCAATACTCCATTAAGTTCAGTCTCAAGTCTCAGTAAATCAGTCAAATTCACTCAGTAAGTCAGTCAGTCATTCATTAAATCAGTCAAGTTAACTCAGTCAAGTCAGTCAAGTCATTCAGTAAAATAATCCAATCACTCAGAAAGTCAGTCAAGACATTCATAAGGTCAGACAAGTCACTCAGTAAGTCAGTCAAGTCACTCAGTAGGTCAGTTGAGTCAATCATTTAGTAAGTCAATCAGTCAGTCACACAAACTCATGTTAACCAATTTTTCTGTGTACAAAGTAACACTTCAGTTACGGCTACAGGTTTTCTCTTGTCTAATATCTTCTTGAATTCTTCGACTTAAGTGCTTGTAACCTCTTGGGTTGCACTTTCAGCAACTAGTATGCTACTGGTGTACCATGATGCTGGCTTGCAGATACAAGATATAGTAATTAAAATATAACACAATTGACAAGCACAGCTGCCTTGTAGCAGAGAAAGACTTAACACCTATGAATTATGAATGCTGGAATCGTGGGGTGGTGTCTGGAAGTGGTATGGTATGGCTCCGTGGCTGAGTGCTATGAGTAAAAAGAGCCTCAAGGGAAGGTTTCCATGACGTGGGCGGGGGAGCTGTTGATCTAGGGAATTGGATCTGTGCTCCATTATTATTATTATAATCAAGGGAAAGCGCTAAACCCGTAGGATTATACAGCGCCTGGGGGGATGTGGAAGGCATTCAGGCTTAATTCGGGAAACTGGAGCAGATCCAATTCACTAAATCAAGAGCCCCTCACCAACATCAAGGAACCTTCCGTGAGGGGGATCTGTGCTCCAGTTCCCTGAATTAAGCCTGAATACCTTCCACATCCCCCACACACCGGCGCTGCATAATTCTACGGGTTTAGCGCTCTCCTTTGATGATAATTGAGCAAAAGAGAATTTTTTTTTGTTTCCTTCCCACAAACTGAACCATGTTAAATGTTTTATATGACGTGTTACATAAAACTGTGCAGCAATTCCTCAATACCGGTCTACTGTGTTATTATTAAAAAAAAAAAAAAGAGCAATATTAATAATACGTAATACTACTACTAGTAATAATATAATTATTATTATAATAAAGATAGAGCTTCAGTTGCCTAAATTAATAATAATAATGCAGAATAGTAAACATGTTTACTGCTTACCAGCTGATAGCACAGCTGATAGCACAGCTGATGGCACAGTACACAAATAACCCGCACATGAAAGAGAGAAGCTTACGACGACGTTTCGGTCGGACTTGGACCATTGACTAAGGACTTTGTCAATGGTCCAAGTCGGACCGAAACGTCGTCGTAAGCTACTCTCTTTCATGTGCGGAGTTATTTGTGAATCGTTACCAGTCACGGTATTGTGCCTTCTTTGTTCATTGTGAAACAGCTGATAACGCAGTAAACATGTTTGACTGCTTACCAGCTGATGGCACAGCTAAGGTATCAGTAAACAATTACATCCCTGTGGGGGCAGTCTCTCCTCTTGTTGGCATTTTTTTTAGTCATTAGCCACATTTCTTTTTTCATAAACCATGGGTCCTAGGATCTTCTGCAGTTGGTAGCCCAAAAATACTACTCACTTTATACCCTACAGTAAGAACATAGGAAGATACACTATAGTCAAATTGTAACAGAAAATGGCAGATGCTTCTGCTGCTGCCTCTGCCACCATATTATGCCTTTTTTATTCATGCTAGAGTAAATAAGCAATGTTTCTGTGCTAATTATATTATCTCAATTAATGAACTGTGATAGATAAATAAGTTGTACAGTAATTAATAGGATCATATTCAAGTATTTTTTTTTCTCATTATTAATATAATTCTTATTATTATAATTAATTATTATTATTATTATTATTATAAACAATGGGGGAAGCGCAAACCCGTAGGAATATCACAGCGCCAATGAGGGATGGAAGGCATTCAGGCGTTAAAAATTCAGGGACTGAGCACAGGGTACAATTCCCTCTAGAAGAGCCCCTCCACCAAGCATCAGGAACCTTAAGATAAGATTTCGTTCGGATTTTTAACCCTGGAGGATTAGCCACCCAGGATAACCCAAGAAAGTCAGTGCGTCATCGAGGACTGTCTAACGTATTTTCATTGGGGTCCTTAATCTTGTCCCCCAGGATGCGACCCACACCAGTCGACTAACACCCAGGTACCTATTTGCTGCTAGGTGAACAGGACAACAGGTGTAAGGAAACGTGTCGAAATGTTTCCACCCGCCGGGAATCGAACCCCGGGCTCTCCGTGTGTGAAGCGGGAGCTTTAGCCACCAGGCCACCTTCCTTGAGGGGCTCGTCTCTCCTGAGTGCAGGAACGAATTAATGGCTTTTTAATTAATTTAAATTAGGAAAATTAATTTGATATACGAGTAAGTTGAGTTTCGATCTAGCTCCTGGAATGGATTAAACTCGTAAGTCAAGGTTCCACTATTTTTTTATTTTATTTTTTTTAAGTACTCTTGTGTCTTGTTAACATATCAGCGATTTTTTATTCATTCTCAAGAATAAATTTTTATATTCTTTTACTTATTAATTACTGTTTTTTATTCGTATTCATGAATATTTTTTTTTGAAGATTGAGACACTTATGCAGCATATGGGAATCTTTATTCAGGAAACGTTTCGCCACACAGTGGCTTCATCAGTCCAATACAAAGAGGAAGGCGTAAGGAGAGGAGGAGTATGAGGTAATCAGTCCCTCAGCCTGGAGTCGATGTGTTCAGTCCATCAATCTTGTAGAATGTACAGCATAGGGCCGTAGACGTGGCTTATATACTGTAGTGAGGTGACTTGAAGCAGACGGAGGCGGGATCATAGTGGTACCATCCACTAGTCGAAGTAGGTCTTTGTCCAAAGGTTGAACAAGCGTTGAAGAATTCTTTGTAAGAAGATCCCATGATGCTGCAGTGTCTGACAGTTGTGATGAATGGTTTGAAAAACCGACAAGTTGAAGATTGAGACACTTATGCAGCATATGGGAATCTTTATTCAGGAAACGTTTCGCCACACAGTGGCTTCATCAGTCCAATACAAAGAGGAAGGCATAAGGAGAGGAGGAGTATGAGGTAATCAGTCCCTCAGCCTGGAGTCGATGTGTTCAGTCCATCAATCTTGTAGAATGTACAGCATAGGGCCGTAGACGTGGCTTATATACTGTAGTGAGGTGACTTGAAGCAGACGGAGGCGGGATCATAGTGGTACCATCCACTAGTCGAAGTAGGTCTTTGTCCAAAGGTTGAACAAGCGTTGAAGAATTCTTTGTAAGAAGATCCCATGATGCTGCAGTGTCTGACAGTTGTGATGAATGCTGCATAAGTGTCTCAATCTTCAACTTGTCGGTTTCTCAAACCATTCATCACAACTGTCAGACACTGCAGCATCATGGGATCTTCTTACAAAGAATTCTTCAACGCTTGTTCAACCTTTGGGCAAAGACCTACTTCGACTAGTGGATGGTACCACTATGATCCCGCCTCCGTCTGCTTCAAGTCACCTCACTACAGTATATAAGCCACGTCTACGGCCCTATGCTGTACATTCTACAAGATTGATGGACTGAACACATCGACTCCAGGCTGAGGGACTGATTACCTCATACTCCTCCTCTCCTTACGCCTTCCTCTTTGTATTGGACTGATGAAGCCACTGTGTGGCGAAACGTTTCCTGAATAAAGATTCCCATATGCTGCATAAGTGTCTCAATCTTCAACTTGTCGGTTTTTCAAACCATTCATCACATATTTTTTTTTGTTAATGAACAGTTGTTTCTAGTTTACATTCATGAATGATTTTTTTTTAATTTTTGTTTTGAACAGCTTTTTTACTTTTCAATTTTTGTTCATGAACGGTTTTTTGCTTTTTAACTTTTATTTATATACGATTCATGAACTATTTTTTTTTTCTTGTTCCCTCTTATACCTGTTTCACTCCTCTCTTCCAGTCTTTCTCATTGCTTCTTTTATCCTCAAAAATTGCTTACTCACCCACAACTAAATAAATACTGAATAATTGTATCTCATAAATTGTATCTCGTAAATGTTTCTCATTTTTGTATCTCATAAATGTCTAACCTGTGCCCCAATCAAACTTTTTTTTTTAATTTACATTCCCCTAACAGAATACCAATTCTACTGAACTCAAAACATATAAAGACCAATGCCCTGTTTTTGAAATTTCTCTTTTGTGCTAAATTGTTACTGTTTACAATAATGTTTTTTTACCCGAATATATCATTGCAAATTAATTTTTTATTTAAATTTTTAACCCTGCCCAAATGCTCTGCAACGGGGGGTTTTGGGCAGTTCCTTTTAAATAACTGTTTTCCCTTTTGTACTTCACTTATCATTTTTAAAATTAAAAATAAATAAATAAAAAAATTAAATCCCCCTAGAAAACTTTTGGAACATCTATTTTCATAATCATATTCCCTGCCTTTTATCCTCAATACATCAGGTACATTTTTTTCTACAATGGTACCCCATTTTTCAAACTTATGTATTATTCCAGAATCTGTTCGAGTGCCAATGCCAAACAAATTTGCCCCAAAAGGGAAAAACGTAAATTGGATTAGTCCATTTCAGACCCCCAAATATTCCTTATGCAAACCCCCCTTCAAAATTTGGTCGAGTTGGGAGCAGTTCAAAACCTAGGTCCCCAGTATATCTATATTTCATTTTTTTTTTTCTGGAAAAAAATCTTGTAAACTTTCTGTTAGAGGTCAGGTAACGGGGGAAAATTTTAAACCCAACAAAGGGGGGTAAAAGTGAAAATCTTGGGTAAAAAAGGCTCAATAAGCAAAAATTGCCAAAAAAAAAAAATTTACATTTTAATTTTTTAATTTTCTTTTCATTTTTAAAGTTGTTTTACCCTTAGTACACTTTTTTTTTTTATAACTGTATCAAATACAAATGGTTTCCTGAACTTTTTAAATTTAATTCTTGTGTTTTCTGGATTCTGTTGATTTTAAAGTCTAGTGGGAATTTACTGTATTAAAATTTTGGGTTTTGGATAATACCCAAAAAAATGTTAAACCGACCTCCGCCTAAATTATTAATGTGTTAACAGTGTGGGTTTAGTGCAGACTGCTACTCATGAGAGGCCTCATAGATGTTGCATAATTGTCTGAAAGTTCAATACTGAGATTCGTTAAAATTAAAATTCTTTGGTAGAAATTCACACATTTACCTTAAAAAACACTCAGCTGATAATTCGGAGAAATGTTCAGTACTGTGTTTTCTCCCGGGGGCTCTGAGTCATATTTCATTTTATAGGGATGCTTACCTAATTGCACTTTCCTGAGGGGTTAACTCCAATGCCCTTTTATGACAAACTTTTTTACTTTTGTAGGTCAAACAAACTTTTTTTTTGTCTTTTCCAGGGTTTTATTTTTTCATTACTGTACAAATTCATAATGGCTAGGGGATTTTTTTCTTTTGTCAGTATTTGTTTTTGAATCCAATACATAATTTCATACGACCTTGTGGGAAAAACCCCCATCCCATGCTAATACGGAACAATAGGGTCCAGAAGGAACCTTGCAATACCACTGCTCAGTCTAGTACAGGGGCAAGAGTGGTCAGTAAGGACCCTTTTGGGAAAACATGTACGTTCAGTACAAAACATTGAACTCTGTTGGGAATAATAGTGACCAATAAGGGAAATTTCAGGGCACCAGTGTCCCCCCTTGTTATTTGCAAACAAAAGGGCCAGTACAAAATTTGTGGAACAACCACATGTCCCCCCTGTCTAGTAACAGGGGAAAAATAGTGGTCCATAAGGAACCTAGCAAACAAACAGAAAAAAAGTTTTTTCAATGCTTTAAATTTTCTCCCTAAAAAACACTTCACTTATCACAAACAGCATTCACTTTTCACAATACCAACACTTCACTTATCAAAACTACCAAAAACTTTATTATCCAACTACAGCACATCATTTATCACCACTACCAACACATTTTTCACTACATTCTTCATTTAAAACAACACCACCATCTTTCCCACATTTTATTTTAGTTATCACAGTCCACACATCATTTTTCAATACTACCAGCCATCATTTACACTACTACCAGCACAAAACATTTATCACTACTACCAGCCACTTTTTTACACTATACCACACATCATTTATCCTACACCACACATCATTTATCACTACACCGACATCATTTGTCTCACTATTTGTACTTCAGTTATCACTCTTTCTTGTATGTTTTAAAGTTTTGGGATAATGTTTTTTCCCAAACCCCCCAAAGAGGTAAAATCGAGGCCTTTTTTTTTATAGTGGGGGTCCCCTTGGCCCCTTGGCCCACTTTCTCAACTGTTGTTCCCCTTTAATCAAAAACCTGTAAGCTTAAAGGGAAAGGGCCCTTTTTGTTTTTTTCCTAAAAGCTGAAAAAACCTTTTTCATTTTCTTTTCTTCCCTTTCCTGAAGTTAAGGCTCTTCAAAATTCTCGGAACCGGAATTTTTCTGCTCTTTTCTTCTTTCGTGGGCCCAAGTTTTTCTTCGTAAATTCTTACTTGGGAGGAGTTTTTCGAAGGAAAAATTTCAAAAATTATTTCTGAGCATGTGGGCATAAAAAATCCCTCTTTCTCTCCCCCATCTTTCGTTCTTCTTCTCTTTCTCAGCTTTACGCGGGGCCCCAATCCACGACCCTTTTTCCCGGGAGGGTTGGCCCCAAAGTCTCGACCCTTTGGGCCACCATAAAGGGCCCTAGGTTTCCAACCTCGGAATTTTTTCGTCAAAATGTCTGTCTTGAGACTTTTTTTACAAAAGGTTTGTAAGAAATAAAAGGGCAATTTCGGGGAATCCAAAATTTTTACTGTTTTACCAAGTTTTTTTTTTAAATTTTTAAAAATTTTTTAGTTAGGTTTAAAAAATTTTAGAAACAGTGGAAAATTTTTTTGTGTTTTTTTTTCCCCCGGAATATTTAAATATTTGTAGATGGAAGGGATGTAAATTTTCTAAACTATATATTAAGTGGACGGGGTTTTTTTCCCAAGTTTTATTTTAATTTTTTTAAATATTTTTTGGGCTAAAATGAAGAACATTGGTTTTTTGGGTGGGGTGTGGTTTATCATCGGGAAATTTTTAAATTATATTTTTATTTATATAAAATTTTAAAATTTGTAACAAACTTTAAAATTTTTATTTTTAAAATTTTTAAATATTTATATTTTTTCGTTTATTTATATCCATTAATAACAAATATATTAATTTTCCGGGGGATATCACCCCCACAACATATACCACTGTTCTACTTTCTAGCCTAACTATATTTAAAAAATTTTTAAATTTAAATCTTTGGAAAAATTCAGTCCATTTCCAAATTCACTACAAATTTTTTTAAATTTCCTGGGGATATAAAACCACAAGATATACCACTGTTCTACAAATTCACCCTAACTATATTTAATTTAAAAATAAATCTTGGTAAATCATTCCAAATTTTTTGGGATATCCAAAAAAATTTTTCCCTTTCTCTTTTTAAAAAAACCTTTAGTTTTTAAAAGTTCAAACAGAATTTTAAAAAATTGTTTTCTCGGGGTGTTGTAAAACCCTGGTCCCTTGAGGGGGCCCAAAGGCTCGAGCTTGGCACCCTAAAAGGGGGAAAAGGGGCTCGTGTTGGGGGGCCCAGCGAAAAAGCGGGAAAAAGGGGAAAGGGAAGAAAAAAGATGGCGAGTTTGGGGGAATTTTGTTCCCTTTAGTTGCTCAATACTCTTTGGGTTGTTTTTTTGCTTTGAAAAGACTGACCCCCAAAAAGGGAATCAGAAAAAGGGAAAGGGTTTGGGAAACAAAAAGAAGAAGGAGCAGAAGTTCCGGGTTTTTTTTTCATGAAGATTTTTGGGAAGAGCGTGAATTTTCAGGAAAAAAAAAAAGAAATGTTAAGTCTTGTTTCAGCTTTGAGGGAAAAAAGCAAAAGCCTTCCTTGAAGTTACATTTGTTTTGGGAAAGGGAAGCATCAGCTGAGTGGAGAAGAGTGGACTAGGGGCCCACTTTGGGGCCCCCCTAAAAAAAAGCGAGCCTTTTTATGTTTACCTCTTGGGTGGCTTGGGGAAAGAAAATCATCAATAATGATTAAATACATGAAGAGGTGATAACTGAAGTTTTAGGGGTTTTATATAAATGATGTGCTGGTAGTGGGTTTTAAATTATTTAATGGTAGTGGGGTTTTGTGGTAATGGGGAAAAAAAGATGTGCAGGTGTTTGAAATGTGGGGGGGTAGTGTTGGGTTTCGAAATTTTAGTGGTGTAAACAAGGGGGAAAGTAAAAGGTGATAATGTTTCTCTGGTAGGGGTTGGGTGATAACTGTAGTTTGGTTGTGGTGATAACTGTAAATTCGGTTGTGGTGAAAAACGGGGTTTGGGGAGTGGTGATAACTGTAGTGTGGTTGTGGGTTTAACTGAATTTTTGGTAGTGGGGGATTAAATGTAGTTTGGTAGTGGGTATAACGTATTTTGGGGGAGTGGGGATAAATGTATTGGTAGGTTGATAATGTAGTACTGGTAGTGGTGGGTAACTGTAGTATGGAATGGTGTTAAAATGTTTGCTGGTATGGTGATAATTGAAAAAATAGTGGTGGTAATTTATGATTTTGTTAGTAGTGGGATAAATGAAATACTTGTAGGGTGTTTAAATTTAACAAAAATGGTGGTTAATTTTTGATGGGTTTGTTTGGTGATAACTGTATAAAAAGGGAGTGGTGATGACTGTAGGAATGATAGTGGGGGATTTAAATTTAAAAAAATATGGTGGTAATTAGATGGGGGTTGTAGTGGTGATAAAAATGTTTGGGGTCAGTAGTGGTTTATAATTAAAGTGGTGTTTTGTAGTGGTTTAAAATTTTTGATGGGTTTTGTAAAATGGTGAATTTTTTGTTTTGGGGTCATAGTGGTGATAATAGAAAAAAAACCCCTTAAGAAATTTTAAAATATATTTATTATATATATTTTATATATATAAAAATTTATATATATATATTTAAAATTTTTTTATATATATAAATTTTATATATATATTTATTTAAAAATTTTTCTTTGCAGGTTTTTTTAAAATTTTTTTTTTTTTTCATTTTTAATTTTTTTCAACTTTTTTTTTTTTTTTTTTTTATTTTTTTTTTTTTAAATTTTTTTGTTTTTTTTTTTGTTTTTTTGTAATAAATTTTTTTTTTTTTTTAATTTTTATAGGTTTTTTTTTTTATTAAAAAGTTTGGGGTTTTGGTTGGGTTTCTTGGTTTTGGGAGTTCGGGGAGTAACAGCCTGGTTTTTCAGGTGTGATCCACCCCCCACACCTGGTTTACTGCCGGGCTGGGGGGGCGTTGAACCCCTAACCCCTCCCGGGTTTTCCCCGGTTTCCTCCCCCGGGATCTTGGGAAAACTCCGGTATTTTCCATTTTTTTTCCCAAAATCCTCCCTTTTATGCAGGTTTTACTCCAAAAAATCCTCCATTTATACTGCAGGTTTTTACTTTAGATTCCTCCAGTGATAATGCAGTTTTTCTTAGATATCCCCCATTTAACTGCAAAGGGAAATCCAAATATTTCCCCCATTTTTACTGCGTTTACCTCCAAATATCCCCCATTGAATTGCAAGGTTTTAAATTCAAATAACCCCCATTTATTTCTGCGGTATTTCTCCAAATATTTCCCCCATTTATAAGGAAAGGTTTTACTTTCCCAAAAATTTTCCCCCAAATTTTTATGCAGGTAACTCCAAATAACCTCCAATTTTTTAATGCGGAAAACTAAAAAATCCTCCTTTTTTTAACTGCAGGTTTTCTCCAAAAAAACCCCTTTTTTACTTTAGGTTTACCCAAATATCCTCCATTTTTTAAAATGCAGGAAACTCCAAATTCCCCTTTTTACTGGGAAAGGGATACCCCAAAATTTTCCCCCTTTTTTTCTGCAGGTTTTTTTCCCAATTTTCCCCCATTTATTTCTGCAGGTTTTTTCCAATTTTTTACCTCCATTGTTAAATCAGGTATAATTTTAATTTTCCTCCATTTATACTGCAAAAGGGATATTTCCCCTTTTCCACCCAAATTTTTAATGCAGGTTTTCTTCAATATCCTCCATTGATTCTGCAGGGGGTTTTCTTCAAATATCCTCCAAATTTTTTAAAGCAGGAAAAATCCCAAAATCCCCATTTATCTGCAGGGTTTTTTCCCAATACCCCCTTTTAAATGCAGGTATACTCGATTTTTCCTCCCCTTGAAATTTGCGGGATACTTCAAATATCCCCCATTTATACTCAGGGATACTCCAAATTTTTCCTCCATTTATCTGCAGGTATACTCCAAATATCCCCCAAATTTTTTTTTGGTATAAATACCAAAAATTTTCCCCCCTTTTTTCTGAAAGGGTTTTTTCCAAATATCCTTCCCCTTTATTTCTGCGGTATATTCCCCAAAATTTTTCCTTTTTTACTGCAGGGATACTCCAAAAATCCCCATTTATTCCCGAGGTATACTTCAAATTTCCTCCCTTTTTACTGCGGTATATTCCCCCAAAATCCTCCTTTATACTGCAGGGGATTTTCTCCCCTATTTCCTCCTTTTTTTTGCGTTTACTCCAAATTATTCCAATTTTTTCTGCAGGGTTATTCCCAATTTTTCCCCCCCCTTTTTTAAATGCAAAGGGATACCCAAATATCCCCCATTGATACGGGGGTATCCCTTTTAAATTCCTCCTTTAAATGCAGGTTTTATTCCCCAAAATTTTCCCCCATTTATATGCGGGGATACTTCAGATATCCTCCATTGATTCCCGAAAGGTTTTCCCTTTAAATATCCCCTTTTTTTAAAATTTCAGGTTTTACTCCAAATTTTCCTCCTTTTACTGCAAGGGATTTTCAAATTTCCCCCCATTTATACTCCCGGTAACTCCAAAAAAATCCTCCAAATTTTTTCGAGGTATATTCCCCAATTTTTTCCAAATTTTTACGCAGGGATTCTTCCCAAAAATCCCCCATTGATTCTGCAGGTTTCTTCAAATATCCCCCATTTATACTTAAAGGGATATCCCAAAAATCCCCAAATTTTTTCTGCCGGTTTTTAATCCAAATATCCCCATTTTTTTCGCAGGGATTCTCCAAATATCCTCCTTTATACTGCAGGGAACTTCCCAAAAATCCCCCATTTAACTGCAGGGATATTCCCAATAAACCCTCCATTTATTCTGCAGGGATACTTCCCAATTTAAACCTCCTTTATACTTTCAGGTATATTCCCCCTATTTCCCCCTTTTTTACTGCAAAGGTTTTTTCCCAAAAATCCTCCCCTTTTTCTGCAGGTATACTCCAAATATTTTCCCCTTTTTTATATTTCGGTATACCCAAATTCCTCCATTTATACTGCAGGGATTTTCCCAAATTTTTCTTTTTCCCTTAGGCCCAATACCCTTTTTTTTTATTATTAAAATTTTTTATATCAGGGAACCCCAATTTTCCCCCCAAAATTTGGGGGTTAACCCAAACCCCCATTTTGGGGGGTTTTCCCAACCCCTTTCCGACGGACCCAAACCTTTTTTACCGAGCCAAACCCCTTTTTTTGGGGTTTTTTTTTAAGAAACATTGGGAAATTAAGGAGCCAAAATTGGGTTTTGGAGCCAACATTGGCGTTAGGGGCCAACATTGGTTACGGGCCAACATTGGGTTTTGGGGCCAACATTGGGATTTGGGGCCCCAAAATTGGGTTTTGGACCAAAATTGGGTTAGGACCAAAATTTGGGTTTTGGAGCCAAAAAGGGGCCCCAAAAATTCCCCCCAACCAAAAACCTTTGGGGAAACCCAAAATTGGGGTTTATCCCTTTTTGGGAATTTTCCCCCCTTGCCCCCCCAAAAATTCCCCCCTTGGGAAAACATTTTTCAAATTTTTTTCCTTTTTTTGGCAATAAAAAATATATTTCCCCGGGCAAGTTTAACCCGTAAGTTTAAATCCCGGGCATTTCGTTTAAATCATCAAATCACCAGTTGTCATTTTAATAAGGGCAGCAAGTCTTCAGAAAATTGTCAATTTTTTTAAATATGTCAGTTTAATTAAGCCCAAATTCACTTAGTTTAAGTCATTCAGTAAGTCAAGTTATCAGACCCAAATCACTCCTCAAGTGGTCAAATAAAATCAGTCAAGTCATTCATAACCCGTCAATCCTCACTAATCAAGTCATTCAGTAAGTCGTCCCAAGGCCCTTTATTTAAATTTAGTCAAGTCTTTTAGTTAAATTAAATCATCAGTAAAATCAGTCAAAACATTTTAAATCGTCACTGTAAATAAATCACAAACACTCAGTAGTCGTCCCCAAATCATCAGTAAAAACAGTCCCAAATCATCAGTAATCAGTCAAGTCACCAGTAAGTCAGTCAAGTTTTCAGTAAATCATCAATCACTCCCTAAGTCAGTCAAGTCACTCAGGTTTAAACACTCAAATTTTCCCCCAAAGGGGGAAATTTAGCAAGTCACTCATAAGTCAGTCAAGTAAAAATTTAGTAAGTCATTAAAAAAATTCAGTAAGCCCGTCAAGCCACTCAGTTAAAATTTAGTCCCAAATAACTCCGTAAGTTAGTCAAATATTCCCGTAAGTCGTAAAGGGCCGTTAAATCATCAAGAACTCGGTCAATAACCGTAAGTCAGTCAAGTCATTCAGAAGTCCCGTCAATTTATTCCGGGAAATCATCAAGTAACCAGTCAATCATTCAGTAAGTCAGGGCGTGGGCTAGTAAGTTTAGTCAAGTCAAATCAGTAAGTCCCTTTTTAAAATCATTCAGTAAGTCATCAAGTCATTTTTAAGTCAGTCAATCACTCAGTAAAATCGTTAATCATTTTTAGTAAGTCAGTCAAAATCATTCAATTAAGTCCGTCAATTAACTCCCCAAAATCAATGAAGTCACCGTAATCATCAAGTAACTCAGTAAATCCCTCATTCAGTTTAAATTTAAGTAAATCAGTAAATCAGTAAGTCAAATCAAGTCATTCCCGTAAATCATCAAATTAGTCAAATTTATTCAGTAAGTCAGTCAAAATCTCCGTAAGTCTTTTAATCACTCAGTAAGTCAGTCAAGTCACTCAGAAGCAGTCAAGTTTACTAAGTCAGTCAAAATCATTCAGTAAAATCTTTTAATCAATCGGGTTTAAATCAAGGGAAGCCACCTTTTAGGGAAATTTAGTGAAAAAAAAAAAAAAAAAAAAAAAAAAAATTAAAAACACTCAGTAAGTCAGTCAGTAAAACCCGAAAGTTTGCCCAAACAAAACCCGTTAAAAAAGTCATTTATAAAGTCAGGGCAAGTCACTCGTAAATCCCTCAATTTTTTCCCGTAAGTTCATCAAGTAACTCCGGGTAAGTCAGTCAAGGGAAATCGTAAATCAGTCAAGCCCCCTCATTTAAATCGTAAAATCATTCAGGAAGTCATTATGTCTTAAGTCAGTCAAGTCCCAGTAAGTCGTCAAGGGCATTCAGTAAGTCAGTCAAGGGCCCCTCTGTAATTTAGTTTAAGAAATCGCAAGTCAGTGAAGTCACTCAGTAAGTCCGTAAGTAACGTAAAGTAAGTCAAGTCCCCTCAGTAAGTCAGTCCAATCACTCATTTTTTCAGTCAAGTCAACAAGAAAGGGGGGTTTTGGGCTTTTTTTAGAAGTCAATCATTCATAAAACCCAAACCCCATGGTTTTAAAAAATTTTTCTGTGTAAAAAGTAAACTTTTAAATTTTCGGCTCCGTTTTTTCTTTTTGTCTAATATCTTCTTTAATTTTTCGATTAAGTGCTTGTAACCCCTTGGGGCACTTTCAGCAACCCCTAGTATGGGTATGGGTTTAGGGTTGGGTTGGCAGTTTCAAGTTTTTTTAAATTTAAAAAATTTTAAAACCCCTTTTACAAAAAGCTGCCTTGTAGCCCGAAAAAAGATTAAAAACCTATGAAATTTTAAAAGTGGAAACGGGGGGTGGGGTCTGGAAAGGGTTTTTGGGTTTTGGCCCGTGGGTGAAATGCTTTAGCAAAAGAGCCCCCAGTTCCTTGAGTTGGGGGGGGCTTTGTTTTAGGAATTGGGGTCCCTGCTCCATTATTATTTTTTAAATTTTTTCAAGGGAAAGCGCAAAACCCTAAGGGGTTTTAAAAGCGCCTGGGGGTTTTGAAGGCATTCTCTTTAATTTGGGGAAAAGGGGCAGATCCAAAACCTAAAAACAAGAGCCCCCTCCCAACCAAGGAACCCCTTTTGGTTAAAGGGGATCTGTGTCCCGTTCCCTGGAAATTTAAACCTGGTTTCCCCTTTCCCCATTTCCCCCCCCCACCCCGCGCTGCATATTTCTACGGGGTTTTTTGGCTCCCCTTTTATGAAAGATAAATTTTCAAAAGAGAATTTTTTTTTTGGGTTTTCCCTTTCCCCCAAAAATGAACCTGGGTTTAAAAATTTTATATGCTTTTTACATTAAATTTTGCAAACCAAATTTCCCCAAAAACCCGGGTTTCTGTGTTATTTTTAAAAAAAAAAAAAAAAGGCAAATTTAAAAAAATTTCGTAATTCACTACAGTAAAAAAATTTTAAATTAAATTTTTATAATAAAGATAGAGTTTATTTTCCTAAATTTTTAATAATAAAAAAATAGTAAAAATGTTACTGCTTACCCGCTTTTGGGACGTACACAAATTTAACCCCCAAATAAAAGAGAAAGCCTTTCGACGACGTTTCGGTCGGACTTTGGAAACCCTTGACAAAGGGTTTGTGTTTTTGGTTTAAAAACACTATTAACAGTTAGGTTCTTTTTTTCGAAACGTTTTTGCCCTTCACAGTAGGCTTCTTCGTCAAGTACAGCAAAGTTGATAGAAAACAGAAGAACTTGAAGGCGATGTAATCAACCATCACCCCTTTAAATTTTTGAGGTGGGCTCCCCAGTCTGGGGAAGAGTATTGTTTTTCCCTTGTCTGGAAATTTGGGTTGAAGTGATATTGGAGCCTTAAAATAGCGCCCGGAAAGGGGAGACGGAGGTCACGTGAGTAAAAAATGTAGACATTGAGAGGTCAGGTCCCTCTCAAATCCAGCCTTTCTCACTAGTAGAGGTTGTTGAAGTGGTTCCAAGTCTGTACCAAGATACCCTTGTGTTGCAGTGTCTGACAGAGTGAACAACCTCTACTAGTGAGAAAGGCTGGATTTGAGAGGGACCTGACCTCTCAATGTCTACATTCTTACTCTACTAGTGACCTACGTCTCACCTCCTGGCGCTATGTAAGGCTCCATCCTATCACTTCAACAAATATTATTCCAGACAATGGAACAATACTCTTCTCCAGACTGAGGGACTGACCACCTCAAAACTTTAAGGGTGATGAACTGATTACATCGTCTTCAAGTCTCTTCTGCTTCTATCAACTTTGCTGTACTCGACTGAAGAAGCCTACTGTGTAGGCGAAACGTTTCGAAATAAAGATACCTAACTGTTGCATATGTATCTTACCTAAACAACCTGTCGGTATTTTATACCATTTTATTGTTCACAAAGAATTTTGTCAATGGTCCAAGTCGGACCGAAACGTCGTCGTAAGCTTCTCTCTTTTATGTGCGGGTTATTTGTGTATCGTTCCAGTCACGGTATTGTGCCTTTTTTTGTTATTGATGACACAGCTGATAAGCAGTAAACATGTTTACTGCTTACCAGCTGATGGCACAGCTGATGACACAGCTGATGGCACAGCTGGTAAGCAGTAAACATTTACATCCCTGTGGGAACAGTTCTCTCCTGCTTGTTGGCATTTTTTTTAGTCATTTAGCCACATTTCTTTTTTCTAACCATGGGTCCTAGTGATCTTCTGCAGTTTAGCCTCAAAAATACTACTCCGTTTTTCCCTTACAGTAAGAACATAGGAAGATACTATAGTCAAATTGTAACAGAAATGGCAGATGCTTCTGCTGCTGCCTCTGCCACCATATTATGGCCTATTTTATTCATGCTAGAGTATATGCTATGTTTCTGTGCTAATTATATTATGTCATATTAGATGAACTGTGATAGATAAATAAGTTGTACAGTCGATAATAGGATCATATTCAAGTATTTTTTCTCATTATTATTATTATTATTATTATTATTATTATTATTATTATTATTATTATTATTATTTAATAAAGGGGGGGAAGCGCTAAACCCGTAGGATTATACAGCGCCTATGAGGGGATGGAAGGCATTCAGGCTTAATTCAGGGAACTGGAGCACAGGTACAATTCCCTTGATCAAGAGCCCCTCACCAGCATCAAGGAACCTTAAGATAAGATTTCGTTCGGATTTTTAACCCTGGAGGGTTAGCCACCCAGGATAACCCAAGAAAGTCAGTGCGTCATCGAGAACTGTCTTAACTTATTTTCATTGGGGTCCTTAATCTTGTCCCCCAGGATGCGACCCACACCAGTCGACTAACACCCAGGTACTTATTTGCTGCTAAGTGAACAGGACAACAGGTGTAAGGAAACGTGTCAAAATGTTTCCACCCGCCGGGAATCGAACCCCAGGCTCTCCGTGTGTGAAGCGGGAGCTTTAGCCACCAGGCCACCTTCCTTGAGGGGCTCATCTCTCCTGAGTGCAGGAACGAATTAATGGCTTTTTAATTAATTTAAATTAGGAAAATTAATTTGATATACGAGTAAATTGAGTTTCGATCTAGCTCCTGGAATGGATTAAACTCGTAAGTCAAGGTTCCACTATTTTTTTATTTTATTTTTTTTAAGTACTCTTGTGTCTTGTTAACATATCAGCGATTTTTTATTCATTCTCAAGAATAAATTTTTATATTCTTTTACTTATTAATTACTGTTTTTTATTCGTATTCATGAATATTTTTTTTTGTTAATGAACAGTTGTTTCTAGTTTACATTCATGAATGATTTTTTTTTTTTAATTTTTTTTTTGAACAGCTTTTTTACTTTTCAATTTTTGTTCATGAACGGTTTTTTGCTTTTTAACTTTTATTTATATACGATTCATGAACTATTTTTTTTTTCTTGTTCCCTCTTATACCTGTTTCACTCCTCTCTTCCAGTCTTTCTCATTGCTTCTTTTATCCTCAAAAATTGCTTACTCACCCACAACTAAATAAATACTGAATAATTGTATCTCATAAATTGTATCTCGTAAATGTTTCTCATTTTTGTATCTCATAAATGTCTAACCTGTGACCCAATCAAACTTTATTTTTTAATTACATTACCTAACAGAATACTCAATTCTACTGAATGCTCAGCAACATAGTAAATGACCATATGACCTGTCTTTGTAATTCTCATTTGTGCTAAATTGTTATCTGTTTACAATAATGTTTTTACCACTGAATATATCATTGCTTAATTAATCTTTAGATAATTTTAAGCCTGCCCATAATGCTCTGCATACAAGGGGCTTTGGCATGTTGCACTGTAATAACTGTATTCCTTTGTACTTCACTGTATCATGTTCAAATTAATAAATAAATAAAATAAATAAATAAATCCTCCCTATGAAAACTTTTGGAACATCTATGTCATAATCATATCTCCCCTAGTCCTTTTATCCTCTAATATCATCAGGTACATATCTTTTACTACAATGGTACCCCGAGTTTCGAACTTAGTGTATTTCATTCCAGAATGCTGTTCGAGTGCCAATGCCAAACGAATTTGTTCCCATAAGGAATAACGTAAATTGGATTAGTCCATTTCAGACCCCCAAATATTCACTTATGCAAACACACTTACATAATTGTTCGAGTTGGGAGCAGTTCAAAACTCTAGGTACCACTGTATATCTATATAGTTCATTTTTCTTTATTCTGGAATAAATCTTGCTGAACTTTCTGTTAAGAGGTCAGGTAACTGGGGTAAATTACCACAAATGGGGTAAAAGTGAAAATCTTTGGGGTAATAAAGGCTCAATAAGCACAAATTGCACAAAAAAAAAAAATTACATTTTAATTTTTTAATTTTGCATTTCATTTTTAAAGTTGCTTTATTCCATATAGTACACTTTTCAGCTTTTATAACTGTATTCTAAATACAAATGGATTCACTGAACTATTTTGAATTTGAATTCTCCTTGTGTTTTCTGGATTCTGTTGACTTTCAAGTCTAGTGGGGAATTTCGCTGTATTCAAATTTGTTTTGGGATAATACCCAAAAAAATGTTCACCGACCTCCGCTCTAAATTATTAATGTGTATGAACAGATGTGGGTTTAGTGCAGAGGCTGCATACTGTATGAGAGGCCTCATAGATGTTGCATATATTGTCGTGTGAATGATTCAATACTGAGATTCGTTAAAGTTAAAAATTCTTTGGTTAGAAATTCACACGTTTACCTTAAAAGCTACTCAGCTGATAACTTCTGGAGAAATGTTCAGTACTGTGTTACTCCTGGATGCTCTGAGTCAGTATAAACTTATAGGGATGCTTACCATAACCTTGCACTTCCTGGAGGGTTGAACTCCAATAGCCACTTGTATGACAAGCTTTGTACTTTGTGTAGGTCAAACTGAAGCTTTTTTCTTGTCTTCTCCAGGGTTTTATTTTTTCATTAGCTGTACATAATTCACTAATGGCTAGGGAGAGTTCTTTCATTTTGTCAGGTATATTGTTTATGAATCTCAAGTACAGTAGCATTTCAGTACAGAGCCTTGTGGAAAACCACACATCCCACTGTCTAATAGCAGGAACAATAGTGGTCCAGTAAGGAACCTTGCAGAGTACCACATGTCTCACTGTCTAGTAGCAGGAGCAAGAGTGGTCCAGTAAGGAGGCCTTGTGGAACAACACTGTAGCGGTTCAGTACAGATCTTATTGAACTACTGTTGTGGAATAATAGTGATCCAATAAGGAACCTTGCAGAGCACCACGTGTCCCATTGTCTATTAGCAGGAACAATAGGGGTCCAGTACAAAACTTTGTGGAACACCACACGTCCCACTGTCTAGTAACAGGAACAATAGTGGTCCAGTAAGGAACCTAGCAGAACAAAACATGAAAAATGTTTTTTAATGCTTTAATTGTCTCCATAAAAATCACTTCACTTATCACAACTACCAGCACTTCACTTGTCACAAGTACCAACACTTCACTTATCAAAACTACCAACACTTCACTTATCACAACATATCAGCACATCATTTATCACCACTACCAGCACATCATTTATCACTACTATTACTTCAGTTATCACAGCTACCAGCACATCATTTATCACTACTACCAGCACATCATTTATCACTACTACCAGCACATCATTTATCACTACTACCAGCACATCATTTATCACTACTACCAGCACATCATTTTCACTACTACCAGCACATCATTTATCACTACTACCAGTACATCATTTGTCATCACTACTAGTACTTCAGTTATCACCTCTTCTTGTATGTAATAGTATTGATAATGTCTTTTCCAAGCCACCCAAGAGTAGACATCGAGGCTCGTTTTTTTTTATAGTGGTGTCCCAGTAGGCCTAGTCCACTCTTCCTCAACTGATGTTCACCATACTCAACACCTGTATGCTTGAAGGAAGGCCTTTGCTTCTTCCTCAAGCTGAAACAAAACCTTTTCATTTTCTTTCTTCCTTTCCTGAAGTTCACGCTCTTCAAAATTCTTCAGGAACTCGGCAACTTCTGCTCTTTTCTTCTTCTCGTAGGCCCAAGCTTTCTTCTGCTGATTCTTACGTTGGAGTCAGTCTTACGAAGAGCAAAATTCACCAATGAGTACTGAGCATCGTAGGCATCAAAAATCTCCTCATACTCTGCCATCTTTCGTTCTTCCTTCTCTTTCTCAGCTTTACACTGGGCCCAAGCACGAGCCTTTTCCCGGGAGCGGTTGGCTGCCAAGTCTCGAGCCTTGGCCACCATCAAGGCACTAGGTTTCACAACACCTCGAGAATACATTCGTCAGATGTCTGTCTTGAGACTTTTATTACTAAAGGTTTGTAAGAAATAGAAGGCAAGTTCTGGATATCCAAAATGTGGACTGATTTACCAAGATTTAGATAAATTATTAAATATAGTTAGGCAGTAAGAGTAGAACAGTGGTATATGTTGTGTGAGATATCCCCAGGAATATTTAATATATTTGTAGATGAATGGATGTAAATATCTATAACTATATATTTAAGTGGACTGATTTACCAAGATTTAGTTAGATTATTAAATATAGTTAGGCTAGAAGAGTAGAACAGTGGTATATGTTGTGTGTGATATCCTCAGGAATAATATATATATATATATATATATATATATATATATATATATATATATATATATATATATATATATATATACCTTTGTAACATAACTATATAATTTATATATAACTTAAATATATATATAGTTACAGATATTTATATCCATTCATCTACAAATATATTAAATATTCCTGGGGATATCACACACAACATATACCACTGTTCTACTATTCTAGCCTAACTATATTAAATAATAAAACTAAATCTTGGTAAATCAGTCCACTTCCATTCATCTACAAATATATTAAATATTCCTGGGGATATCACACACAACATATACCACTGTTCTACTATTCTAGCCTAACTATATTTAATAATATAACTAAATCTTGGTAAATCAGTCCACATTTTGGATATCCAGAAGAACTTGCCTTCTACTTCTTACAAACCTTTAGTAATAAAAGTCTCAAGACAGACATCTAAAGAATGTATTCTCGAGGTGTTGTGAAACCTGGTGCCTTGATGGTGGCCAAGGCTCGAGACTTGGCAGCCTACCACTCCCGGGAAAAGGCTCGTGCTTGGGCCCAGCGTAAAGCTGAGAAAGAGAAGGAAGAACGAAAGATGGCAGAGTATGAGGAGATTTTTGATGCCTACGATGCTCAGTACTCATTGGTGAATTTTGCTCTTCGTAAGACTGACTCCCAACGCAAGAATCAGAAGAAGAAAGCTTGGGAATACAAGAAGAAGAAGAGAGCAGAAGTTGCCGAGTTCATGAAGATCTTTGAAGAGCGTGAACTTCAGGAAAGGAAAAAAGAAAATGATAAGGTCTTGTTTCAGCTTGAGGAAGAAGCAAAAGCCTTCCTTGAAGCTTACAAGTCTTGAGAAGGTAAGCATCAGCTGAGTGGAGAAGAGTGGACTAGGCCTACTGGGGACACCACTATAAAAAAAGCGAGCCTTGATGTCTACCTCTTGGGTGGCTTGGAAAAGACATCATCAATACTGATTACATACAAGAAGAGGTGATAACTGAAGTATTAGTAGTGATGATAAATGATGTGCTGGTAGTGGTTATAAATTATGTACTGGTAGTGGTGATGTGCTGGTAATGGTGATAAATGATGTGCAGGTAGTTGTGAGAAATGTGGTCGTAGTGATGATAACTGAAGTTTTAGTGGTGATAAACGATGTGGATGTAGTGGTGATAACTGATGCTCTGGTAGTGGTGATAACTGATGCTCTGGTAGTGGTGATAACTGTAGTTCTGGTAGTGGTGATAACTGTAGTACTGGTAGTGGTGATAACTGTAGTTCTGGTAGTGGTGATAACTGTAGTGCTGGTAGTGGTGATAACTGTAGTACTGGTAGTGGTGATAACTGTAGTACTGGTAGTGGTGATAACTGTAGTGCTGGTAGTGGTGATAATTGAACAAGTAGTGGTGGTAATTATGATGGTGTTAGTAGTGGTGATAACTGTAGTACTGGTAGTGGTGATGACTGTAGTACTGATAGTGGTGATAATTGAACAACTAGTGGTGGTAATTATGATGGTGTCAGTAGTGGTGATAATTATGATGGTGTCAGTAGTGGTGATAATTATGATGGTGTCAGTAGTGGTGATAATTATGATGGTGTCAGTAGTGGTGATAATTATGATGGTGTCAGTAGTGGTGATAACAGAAAAACCTACTTAAGAATTATATATATATATATATATATATATATATATTATTATATTATATATATATATATATATATATATATATATATATATATATATATATATATAGTCTTTGCAGGTTTTTTCAATCTTTTTTTTTTGTCATTTTAAGTTTCTTCATCTTTTTTATTTTTTTTTTTTTTTAAATTTCATGTTTTTTTTATTTGTGCTTTTGTAATATTTTTTTTTTTTTTTTAATTTTTATAGTTTTTTATTTTATTAAAAAGTGGGTTGTGGTTGGTACATTGGTTTAGGCAGTTCTGGCAGTAATAGCCTGGTTGATCAGGTGCTGATCCACCACCACACCTGGTCACTGACCGGGCTGTGGGGGGCGTTGACCCTCAGAACACCCTCCAGGTATACTCAAGGTATCCTCCAGGTATCTAGGAATACTCCAGGTATTGTCCATTTATACTCCAAATATCCTCCATTTATACTGCAGGTATACTCCAAATATCCTCCATTTATACAGCAGGTATACTCCAAATAACCTCCATTTATACAGCAGGTATACTCCAAATATCCTCCATTTATACAGCAGGTATACTCCAAATATCCTCCATTTATACTGCAGGTATATTCCCAATATCCTCCATTTATACTGCAGGTATACTCCAAATATCCTCCATTGATACTGCAGGTATACTTCAAATATCCTCCATTTATACTGCAGGTATACTCCAAATATCCTCCATTTATACAGCAGGTATACTCCACATATCCCCAGTTTATACAGCAGGTATACTCCAAATATCCTCCATTTATACTGCAGGTATACTCCAGATATCCTCCATTTATACTGCAGGTATATTCCCAATATCCTCCATTTATACTGCAGGTATACTTCAAATATCCTCCATTTATACTGCAGGTATACTCCAAATATCCTCCATTTATACTGCAGGTATATTCCCAATATCCTCCATTTATACTGCAGGTATACTCCAAATATCCTCCATTTATACTGCAGGTATATTCCCAATATCCTCCATTTATACTGCAGGTATACTCCAAATATCCTCCATTGATACTGCAGGTATACTTCAAATATCCTCCATTTATACTGCAGGTATATTCCCAATATCCTCTATTTATACTGCAGGTATACTCCAAATATCCTCCATTGATACTGCAGGTATACTTCAAATATCCTCCATTTATACTGCAGGTATACTCCAAATATCCTCCATTGATACTGCAGGTATACTTCAAATATCCTCCATTTATACTGCAGGTATATTCCCAATATCCTCCATTTATACTGCAGGTATACTCCAAATATCCTCTATTTATACTGCAAGTATGTTCCAAGTATTCTCCATTTATGCTCCATGTATACTTTATTTTTATTATTATTTTTGTATATACAGTGGAACCTTGACTTACGAGCCAACATTGGAGTTACGAGCCAACATTGGAGTTACGAGCCAACATTGGCGTTACGAGCCAACATTGGCGTTACGAGCCAACATTGGAGTTAGGAGCCAACATTGGAGTTAGGAGCCAACATTGGAGTTAGGAGCCAACATTGGAGTTAGGAGCCAACATTGGAGTTAGGAGACAGTTTCCCCATCCATCTTCCCCCTCAACACAAAACCTGGACACCTCACTTGTTTATCTTTGATTTCTTGCTTTAATTCCATAGAAATCATTCTCTTTTTCTTCTCGGCAATAATAATATATTATTTCAGTCAAGTCACTCAGTAAGTCAGTCCAGTCATTCAGTAAGTCAGTCAAGTCACTCAGTAAGTCATTCAGTAAGTTAGTCAAGTTATTTAGTAAGTCAGTCAAGTCAGTCAGTAAGTTAGTCAAGTCTCACTAAGTCAGTCAAGTCATTCAGTAAATCAAGTTACTCAGTCAAGTCACTCAGTCAAGTCGCTCAGTAAGTCATTCAGTAAGTCAGTCAAGTCACTCAGTAAATCAGTAAAGTCACTCAGTAAGTCAGTCAAGTCAGTAAGTCGTCACTCAGTAAGTCAGTCAAGTCACTCAGTAAGTCAGTCAAGTGGCTCAGTAAGTCAGTCAAGTCACTCAGTAAGTCAGTAAAGTCACTCAGTAAGTCAGTCAAGTCACTCAGTAAGTCAGTCACATCACTCAGTCAGTCAAGTCACTCAGTAAGTCAGTCACATCACTCAGTCAGTCAAGTCATTCAGTAAATCAGTCAAGTCACTCAGTAAGTCAGTCAAGTAACTCAGTAAGTCAGTCAAGTCACTCAGTAAGTCAGCCAAGTAACTCAGTAAGTCAGTCAAGTCATTCAGTAAGTCAGTCAAGTGGCTCAGTAAGTCAGTCAAGTAACTCAGTAAATCAGTCAAGTAACTCAGTAAGTCAGTCAAGTCATTCAGTAAGTCAGTCAAGTAACTCAGCAAGTCAGTGAAGTCACTCAGTAAGTCAGTCAAGTCACTCAGTAAGTCAGTCACATCACTCAGTCAGTCAAGTCACTCAGTAAGTCAGTCAAGTCATTCAGTAAGTCAGTCAAGTCACTCAGTAAGTCAGTCAAGTAACTCAGTAAGTCAGTCAAGTCATTCAGTGAGTCAAGCCACTCAGTAAGTCAGTCAAGTCATTCAGTAAGTCAGTCAAGTGGCTCAGTAAGTCAGTCAAGTAACTCAGTAAGTCAGTCAACTCAGTAAGTCAGTCAAGTCATTCAGTAAGTCAGTCAAGTCACTCAGTAAGTCAGTCACATCACTCAGTCAGTCAAGTCACTCAGTAAGTCAGTCAAGTCACTCAGTAAGTCAGTCAAGTCAGTAAGTCAGTCACATCACTCAGTAAGTCAGTCAAGTCACTCAGTAAGTCAGTCAAGTCATTCAGTAAATCAGTCAAGTCACTCAGTAAGTCAGTCAAGTCACTCAGTAAGTCAGTCAAGTAACTCAGTAAGTCAGTCAAGTCATTCAGTAAGTCAGTCAAGTGGCTCAGTAAGTCAGTCAAGTAACTCAGTAAGTTAGTCAAGTAACTCAGTAAGTCAGTCAAGTCACTCAGTAAGTCAGTCAATCACTCAGTAAGTCAGTCAAGTCATTCAGTAAGTCAGTCAAGTCATTCAGTAAGTCAGTCAAGTAACTCAGTAAGTCAGTCAAGTAACTCAGTAAGTCAGTCAAGTAACTCAGTAAGTCAGTCAAGTCATTCAGTAAGTCAGTCAAGTCACTCAGTAAGTCAGTCAAGTCATTCAGTAAGTCAGTCAAGTCATTCAGTAAGTCAGTCAAGTCACTCAGTAAGTCAGTCAAGTGGCTCAGTAAGTCAGTCAAGTAATCAGTAAGTCATCAAGTACTCAGTAAGTCAGTCAAGTCACTCAGTAAGTCAGTGAAGTCACTCAGTAATTCAGTCAGTCATCAGTAAGTCAGTCAAGTCATTCGTAAGTCAGTCAAGTCATTCAGTAAGTCAGTCAAGTCATTCAGTAAGTCAGTCAAGTCACTCAGTAAGTCAGTCACATCACTCAGTCAAGTCACTCAGTAAGTCAGTCAAGTCACTCAGTAAGTCAGTCAAGTCACTCAGTCAGTCACATCACTCAGTAAGTCAGTCAAGTCACTCAGTAAGTCAGTCAAGTCATTCAGTAAATCAGTCAAGTCACTCAGTAAGTCAGTCAAGTCACTCAGTAAGTCAGTCAAGTAACTCAGTAAGTCAGTCAAGTCATTCAGTAAGTCAGTCAAGTGGCTCAGTAAGTCAGTCAAGTAACTCAGTAAGTCAGTCAAGTAACTCAGTAAGTCAGTCAAGTCATTCAGTAAGTCAGTCAAGTCACTCAGTAAGTCAAGTAACTCAGTAAGTCAGTCAAGTCACTCAGTAAGTCAGTCACATCACTCAGTAAGTCAGTCAAGTCATTCAGTAAGTCAGTCAAGTCATTCAGTAAGTCAGTCAAGTAACTCAGTAAGTCAGTCAAGTAACTCAGTAAGTCAGTCAAGTCATTCAGTAAGTCAGTCAAGTCACTCAGTAAGTCAGTCAAGTAACTCAGTAAGTCAGTCAAGTAACTCAGTAAGTCAGTCAAGTCATTCAGTAAGTCAGTCAAGTCATTCAGTAAGTCAAGTAACTCAGCAAGTCAGTGAAGTCACTCAGTAAGTCAGTCAAGTCACTCAGTAAGTCAGTCAAGTGGCTCAGTAAGTCAGTCAAGTAACTCAGTAAGTCAGTCAAGTAACTCAGTAAGTCAGTCAAGTCACTCAGTAAGTCAGTGAAGTCACTCAGTAAGTCAGTCAAGTCACTCAGTAAGTCAGTCAAGTCATTCAGTAAGTCAGTCAAGTCATTCAGTAAGTCAGTCAAGTCACTCAGTAAGTCAGTCAAGTCACTCAGTAAGTCAGTCAAGTACTCAGTAAGTCAGTCAAGTCACTCAGTAAGTCAGTCAAGTCATTCAGTAAGTCAGTCAATTCACTCCGTAAGTCAGTCAAGTAACTCAGTAAGTCAGTCAAGTCATTCAGTAAGTCAGTCAATTCACTCCGTAAGTCAGTCAAGTCACTCAGTAAGTCAGTCAAATCCTTCAGCGAGTCAGTCAAGTCACTATAAGTCAGTCAAGTCATTCAGTAATTCAAGTCACTCAGTAAGTCAGTCAAGTCACTCAGTAGGTCAGTTGAGTCAATCTAACAGAGGGAAAATTCTTAGGAATCCACCTTGATAATAGACTCAAATTTCATACACATATACAACAAATTTCTAAGAAAATTTCCAAGACTGTAGGCATACTATCGAAGATACGGTACTATGTTCCACAGTCAGCCCTCCTGGCCCTATATCACTCTCTTATTTACCCCTATCTCACCTAGGAATTGTCATGGGGCTCAACAAACAATTACCATCTCAGACACTATATTACCAACAAAGGCTGCAGTTAGAATGATAACAATTCTCACTACAGCAGCACACTCACCATATTCAATACAATAAACCTACTACCATACAAAACATCCATATTATTAATGGCACCTAATTACATACATAGAACACTTAACTCTGATATTAACCTCCCTCAAACATTTCCTTGCCAACTCAACAGAACACATGACCATACACAAGGCACAGATCACTCTTTGATGTTCCCGTGTTCATCTCACACTATGCAAAACTCAATGCACATAAAAGGCCTAAAATCTGGAATTCATTACCTGTAATATAAAGAAACACTACCTGTTCTATAATTCAAGTCTCTACTCAAAGATCACTTACTCACCCAAAACCAAATAAAATACTGAATAACTGAACCTTATAAATTGTATATCTTAAATGTTTCTCACAATTATATCACATAAATGTTAAACCTAAAACCGAATCTAACTTTATTATTTTTAAATACACTACCTTACAGAATCCTTCATATGACCTGTCTTTGTAATACTCACTTGTGCTTTATAGTAATCTGTTTGCATTAATGTTTTATCACTGACTTCATCATTGCTTAGTTAATCTTAAGTTAATTTTAAGCCAGCCCGTAATGCTATGCATAGTATAAGTGGCTTTGGCATACTGCTCTTATCTGTATTTTTTTTTGTACCTCTGTATGTGTGCACAAATTTATAATAAATAAATAAATAAATAAAAGTCAATCATTCAGTCACACACGCTTCACACACGGAGGGCCCGGGTTCGATTCCCGGCGGGTGGAAACATTTCGACACGTTTCCTTACACCTATTGTCCTGTTCACCTAGCAGCAAATAGGTACCTGGGTGTTAGTCGACTGGTGTGGGTCGCATCCTGGGGGACAAGATTAAGGACCCCAATGGAAATAAGTTAGACAGTCCTCGATGACGCACAGACTTTCTTGGGTTATCCTGGGTGGCTAACCCTCAGGGGTTAAAAATCCGAACGAAATCTTATCTTATCTTTCAGTTACGGCTACAGGTTATCTCTTGTCTAATATCTTCTTGAATTCTTCAACTTAAGTGCTTGTACCTCTTGGTGCCACTTTCAGCAACACTAGTATGGCTACTGGGTGTCATGATTGCTTGGCAGATACAAGATATAGTAATTAAAATATAGCACAATTGACAAGCACAGCTACCTTGTAGCAGAGAAAGACTTAACACCTATGAATTATGAACATGTTTACTGCTTACCAGCTGATGGCACAGCTGATGAGCAGTAAACATGTTTACTGCTTACCAGCGGATGGCACAGCTGATGGCACAGCTGGTAAGCAGTAACATATTTACATCCCTGTGGGGGCAGTTCTCTCCTGCTTGTTGGCATTTTTTTAGTCATTTAGCCACATTTCTTTTTTCTAACCATGGGTCCTAGTGATCTTCTGCAGTTTAGCCTCAAAAATACTACTCCGTTTTTCCCTTACAGTAAGAACATAGGAAGATACTATAGTCAAATTGTAACAGAAATGGCAGATGCTTCTGCTGCTGCCTCTGCCACCATATTATGGCCTATTTTATTCATGCTAGAGTATATGCTATGTTTCTGTGCTAATTATATTATGTCATATTAGATGAACTGTGATAGATAAATAAGTTGTACAGTCGATAATAGGATCATATTCAAGTATTTTTTCTCATTATTATTATTATTATTATTATTATTATTATTATTATTATTATTATTATTATAATCAAGGGGGAAGCGCTAAACCCGTAGGATTATACAGCGCCTATGAGGGGATGGAAGGCATTCAGGCTTAATTCAGGGAACTGAAGCACAGGTACAATTCCCTTGATCAAGAGCCCCTCACCAGCATCAAGGAACCTTAAGATAAGATTTCGTTCGGATTTTTAACCCTGGAGGGTTAGCCACCCAGGATAACCCAAGAAAGTCAGTGCGTCAAAGAGGACTGTCTAACTTATTTTCATTGGGGTCCTTAATCTTGTCCCCCAGGATGCGACCCACACCAGTCGACTAACGCCCAGGTACCTATTTGCTGCTTGGTGAACAGGACAACAGGTGTAAGGAAACGTGTCGAAATGTTTCCACCCGCCGGGAATCGAACCCCGGGCTCTCCGTGTGTGAAGCGGGAGCTTTAGCCACCAGGCCACCTTCCTTGAGGGGCTCGTCTCTCCTGAGTGCAGGAACGAATTAATGGCTTTTTAATTAATTTAAATTAGGAAAATTAATTTGATATACGAGTAAATTGAGTTTCGATCTAGCTCCTGGAATGGATTAAACTCGTAAGTCAAGGTTCCACTATTTTTTTATTTTATTTTTTTTAAGTACTCTTGTGTCTTGTTAACATATCAGCGATTTTTTATTCATTCTCAAGAATAAATTTTTATATTCTTTTACTTATTAATTACTGTTTTTTATTCGTATTCATGAATATTTTTTTTTGTTAATGAACAGTTGTTTCTAGTTTACATTCATGAATGATTTTTTTTTTAATTTTTGTTTTGAACAGCTTTTTTACTTTTCAATTTTTGTTCATGAACGGTTTTTTGCTTTTTAACTTTTATTTATATACGATTCATGAACTATTTTTTTTTTCTTGTTCCCTCTTATACCTGTTTCACTCCTCTCTTCCAGTCTTTCTCATTGCTTCTTTTATCCTCAAAAATTGCTTACTCACCCACAACTAAATAAATACTGAATAATAAGAACATAAGAACATAAGAACATAAGAAAAGGAGGAACACTGCAGGAGGCCTGCTGGCCCATACTAGGCAGGTCCTTTACAATTCATCCCACTAACAAAACATTTGCCCAACCCAATTTTCAATGCCACCCAAGAAATAAGCTCTGATGTGAAAGTCCCACCCCAAACATCCAACCCCTCCCACTCATGTACTTATCCAACCTAGATTTGAAACTACCCAAAGTCCCAGCCTCAATAACCCAACTAGGTAGACTGTTCCACTCATCAACTACCCTATTTCCAAACCAATACTTTCCTATGTCCTTTCTAAATCTAAACTTACCTAATTTAAATCCATTACTGCGCGTTCTCTCTTGGGAGAACATCCTCAAGACCTTATTAATATCCCCTTTATTTATACCTATTTCCACTTATACACTTCGATCAGGTCTCCCCTCATTCTTCGTCTAACAAGTGAATGTAACTTAAGAGTCTTCAATCTTTCTTCATAAGGAAGATTTCTGATGCTATGTATTAATTTAGTCATCCTACGCTGAATGTTTTCTAACGAATTTTGTCCATTTTGTAATACGAGACCAAACTGAGCTGCATAATCTAGGTGAGGCCTTACTAATGATGTATAAAGCTGCAGTATGACTCTGGACTTCTGTTGCTTACACTTCTTGATATAAATCCCAGTAATCTATTTGCCTTATTACGTACGCTTAGGCATTGCTGTCTTGGTTTAAGTTGCTGCTCACCATAACCCCCAAGTCCTTTTCGCAATCTGTATGGCTAAGTTCTACATCATTTAATTTATAAGTACTAGTGTTATGGGCACTCCCAAGCCTCAGAACCTTGCATTTATCTACATTGAACTGCATCTGCCACTTTTCTGACCAAGAATAGAGTTTGTTTAAATCCTCCTGAAGTTCCCTAACATCTACGTTTGAATCAATTATCCTACCTATCTTTGTGTCATCGGCGAATTTGCTCATATCACTAGTAATTCCCTCATCAAGATCATTGATATATATTATAAACAACAACGGGCCCAAGACTGATCCCTGTGGAACGCCACTTGTATCTCATAAATTGTATCTCGTAAATGTTTCTCATTTTTGTATCTCATAAATGTCTAACCTGTGACCCAATCAAACTTTATTTTTTAATTACATTACCTAACAGAATACTCAATTCTACTGAATGCTCAGCAACATAGTAAATGACCATATGACCTGTCTTTGTAATTCTCATTTGTGCTAAATTGTTATCTGTTTACAATAATGTTTTTACCACTGAATATATCATTGCTTAATTAATCTTTAGTTAATTTTAAGCCTGCCCATAATGCTCTGCATACAAGGGTCTTTGGCATGTTGCACTGTAATAACTGTATTCCTTTGTACTTCACTGTATCATGTTCAAATTAATAAATAAATAAAATAAATAAATATCATCAGGTACATATCTTTTACTACAATGGTACCCTGAGTTTCGAACTTAGTGTATTTCATTCCAGAATGCTGTTCGAGTGCCAATGCCAAATGAATTTGTTCCCATAAGGAATAACGTAAATTGGATTAGTCCATTTCAGACCCCCAAATATTCACTTATGCAAACACACTTACATAATTGTTCGAGTTGGGAGCAGTTCAAAACTCTTGGTACCACTGTATATCTATATAGTTCATTTTTCTTTATTCTGGAATAATCTTGCTGAACTTTCTGTTAAGAGGTCAGGTAACTGGGGTAAATTACCACAAATGGGGTAAAAGTGAAAATCTTTGGGGTAATAAAGGCTCAATAAGCACAAATTGCACAAAAAAAAAAAATTTTACATTTTAATATTTTAATTTTGCATTTCATTTTTAAAGTTGCTTTATTCCATATAGTACACTTTTCAGCTTTTATAACTGTATTCTAAATACAAATGGATTCACTGAACTATTTTGAATTTGAATTCTCCTTGTGTTTTCTGGATTCTGTTGACTTTCAAGTCTAGTGGGGAATTTCGCTGTATTCAAATTTGTTTTGGGATAATACCCAAAAAAATGTTCACCGACCTCCGCTCTAAATTATTAATGTGTATGAACAGATGTGGGTTTAGTGCAGAGGCTGCATACTCGATGAGAGGCCTCATAGATGTTGCATATATTGTCGTGAATGATTCAATACTGAGATTCGTTAAAGTTAAAAACTCTTTGGTTAGAAATTCACACATTTACCTTAAAAGCTACTCGGCTGATAACTTCTGGAGAAATGTTCAGTTCTGTGTTTACTCCTGGGATGCTCTGAGTCAGTATAACATTTATAGGGATGCTTACCATAACCTTGCACTTCCTGGAGGGTTGAACTCCAATAGCCACTTGTATGACAAGCTTTGTACTTTGTGTAGGTCAAACTGAAGCTTTTTTCTTGTCTTCTCCAGGGTTTTATTTTTTCATTAGCTGTACATAATTCACTAATGGCTAGGGAGAGTTCTTTCATTTTGTCAGGTATATTGTTTATGAATCTCAAGTACAGTAGCATTTCAGTACAGAGCCTTGTGGAAAACCACACATCCCACTGTCTAATAGCAGGAACAATAGTGGTCCAGTAAGGAACCTTGCAGAGTACCACATGTCTCACTGTCTAGTAGCAGGAGCAAGAGTGGTCCAGTAAGGAGCCTTGTGGAACAACACTGTAGCGGTTCAGTACAGAATCTTATTGAACTACTGTTGTGGAATAATAGTGATCCAATAAGGAACCTTGCAGAGCACCACGTGTCCCATTGTCTATTAGCAGGAACAATAGGGGTCCAGTACAAAACTTTGTGGAACACCACACGTCCCACTGTCAAGTAACAGGAACAATAGTGGTCCAGTAAGGAACCTAGCAGAACAAAACATGAAAAATGTTTTTCAATGCTTTAATTGTCTCCATAAAAATCACTTCACTTATCACAACTACCAGCACTTCACTTGTCACAAGTACCAACACTTCACTTATCAAAACTACCAACACTTCACTTATCACAACTATCAGCACATCATTTATCACCACTACCAGCACATCATTTATCACTACTATTACTTCAGTTATTACAACTACCAGCACATCATTTACCACCACTATTATTACTTCAGTTATCACAGCTACCAGCACATCATTTATCACTACTACCAGCACATCATTTATCAGTACTACCAGCACATCATTTATCACTACTACCAGCACATCATTTATCACTACCAGCACATCATTTATCACTACTACCAGCACATCATTTATCACTACTACCAGCACATCATTTATCACTACTACCAGTACATCATTTGTCATCACTACTAGTACTTCAGTTATCACCTCTTCTTGTATGTAATCAGTATTGATGATGTCTTTTCCAAGCCACCCAAGAGGTAGACATTGAGGCTCGTTTTTTTTATAGTGGTGTCCCCAGTAGGCCTAGTCCACTCTTCTCTCAACTGATGTTCACCTACTCAACACCTGTAAGCTTGAAGGAAGGCCTTTGCTTCTTCCTCAAGCTGAAACAAAACCTTTTCATTTTCTTTCTTCCTTTCCTGAAGTTCACGCTCTTCAAAATTCTTCAGGAACTCGGCAACTTCTGCTCTTTTCTTCTTCTCGTAGGCCCAAGCTTTCTTCTGCTGATTCTTACGTTGGGAGTCAGTCTTACGAAGAGCAAAATTCACCAATGAGTACTGAGCATCGTAGGCATCAAAAATCTCCTCATACTCTGCCATCTTTCGTTCTTCCTTCTCTTTCTCAGCTTTACGCTGGGCCCAAGCACGAGCCTTTTCCCGGGAGCGGTAGGCTGCCAAGTCTCGAGCCTTGGCCACCATCAAGGCACTAGGTTTCACAACACCTCGAGAATACATTCTTCAGATGTCTGTCTTGAGACTTTTATTACTAAAGGTTTGCAAGAAGTAGAAGGCAAGTTCTTCTGGATATCCAAAATGTGGACTGATTTACCAAGATTTAGTTATATTATTAAATATAGTTAGGCTAGAATAGTAGAACAGTGGTATATGTTGTGTGTGATATCCTCAGGAATATTTAGTATATTTGTAGATGAATGGATATAAATATCTATAACTATATATTTAAGTTGTAACATAACTATATAATTTATATATAACTTAAATATATAGATATTTACATCCATTCATCTACAAATATATTAAATATTCCTGGGGATATCACACACAACATATACCACTGTTCTACTCTTACAGCCTAACTATATTTAATAATTTAACTAAATCTTGGTAAATCAGTCCACATTTTGAATATCCAGAAGTACTGGCCTTCTACTTCTTGCAGACCTTTAGTAATAAAAGTCTCAAGACAGACATCTGGAGAATGTATTCTCGAGGTGTTGTGAAACCTAGTGCCTTGATGGTGGCCAAGGCTCGAGACTTGGCAGCCTACCGCTCCCGGGAAAATGCTCGTGCTTGGGCCCAGCGTAAAGCTGAGAAAGAGAAGGAAGAACGAAAGATGGCAGAGTATGAGGAAATTTTTGATGCCTGCGATGCTCAGTACTCATTGGTGAATTTTGCTCTTCGTAAGACTGACTCCCAACGTAAGAATCAGCAGAAGAAAGCTTGGGCCTACAAGAAGAAGAAAAGAGCAGAAGTTGCTGAGTTCCTGAAGAATTTTGAGGAGCGTGAACTTCAGGAAAGGAAGAATAAAAATGATAAGATCTTGTTTCAGCTTGAGGAAGAAGCAAAAGCCTTCCTTCAAGCTTACAGGTGTTGAGAAGGTAAGCAACAGCTGAGAGAAGAGTGGACTAGGCCTACTGGGGACACCACTATAAAAAAAACGAGCCTCGATGTCTACCTCTTGGGTGGCTTGGAAAAGACATCATCAATACTGATTACATACAAGAAGAGGTGATAACTGAAGTACTAGTAGTGATGATAAATGATGTACTGGTAGTGGTGATACCAGAAGTACTGGTAGTGACAAATGATGTGCTGGTAGTGGTGATAAATGATGCTCTGGTAGTGGTGATAATGTGCTGGTAATGGTGATAAATGATGTATTGGTAGTGGTGATAAATGATGTGTAGGTAGTTGTGATAAATGATGTGGTGGTACTGGTGATGAATGATGTGCTGGTATTAATGATAACTGAAGTACTAGTGGTGATAAACGATGTGGTGGTGGTGTGATAACTGATGTTCTGGTAGTGGTGATAACTGTAGTCCTGGTAGTGGTGATAACTGTAGTCCTGGTAATGGTGATAACTGTAGTACTGGTAGTGGTGATAATTATTGTAGTGAGTAGTGGTGATAATTTTGGTCATGTCAGTAGTGGTGATAATGATGATAATGGCAGTAGTGGTGATAAGGTAGCATCAGTAGTGGTGGTAATTATAAGTAAGTTTATTCAGTTATACACAAATACAGTTACATAGATTATCATACATAGCAGCATATGTGTAGAGAACCTGGGATAACCCAAAAAAGTCAGTCAGCATGACTTATTTCCATTGTGGTCATGATAGTGTCAGTAGTGGTGATAATTATGATTGTGTCAGTAGTGGTGATAATTATGATTGTGTCAGTAGTGGTGATAATTATGATTGTGTCAGTAGTGGTGATAATTATGGTGGTGTCAGTGATAATCATGATAGTGTCAGTAGTGATGATTATCATGGTAGTGTCAGTAGTGATGATAATCATGATAGTGTCAGTAGTGTTGATAATTATGGTGGTGTCAGTGGTGATGATAAATGAAAAAAGACATTTAGAATTATATATTTTTTTAATCTTATTATGCGGTCTTTTTATTTCTTAATTTTAAGCTTCTTATCAAAAATCATAATTTTTTAAATTTTCATGTATTTTTATTTTTTTTTATTTGTGTTTTTGTATTTCTCTTGTTTTTATTTTTATATACTATTTTTTATTTGATTAAAAAGTTGATCGTGGTTGATATGTTGGTTTAGGTGGTGCCGGCAGTAGCAGTCTGGTTGACCAGGTCCTGATCCACCACCAGGCCTGGTCACTGACTGGGCCCCGGGGGAGGGGAGCAGAACACCCTCCAGGTATACTCTAGGTATTCTCCATGTATACCCCATGTATGCTTCATGTACACTTCAAATATCCTCCAGATATATTACAGGTATGCTCTAGGTATACTCCAGGTATTATCTTGGTATACTTCAGGTATACCTCTGGTACACTCCAAGAATCCTCCAAATATTCCTTAAGTATCCTCCAGGTATACATCAGGTATCCGCCATATATACTTCGGATATGCTCCAGGTATACTCCAGGTATTATATAGGTATACTCTAGGTATCCTCTGGGTATGCTTCAGGTATACTCCAGGTATTATTTTTTATTTTTATTTCTATTTTTATATGCATTTTTTTTTAATTATTGTGTGTTGTTGCTTCTTGTTTATCAGTGATTTTTTATTCGTTGTCATCAATAATTTTTATAATTCTTTTACCTGTTAATTAATTTTTTTATTAATTTTTATGAATTTTTTATCTTGCTCGTGAACATTTTTTTTTAATTTATGCTCGTGATTATTTTTTTTTATTTTTGTTCATGAACAATTTTTTTGCTTTTTAATTTTTGTTCATGAACGATATTTTGCTTTTTGACTTTTGTTCTCTTACGAATTTTTGCTTTTAACTTTTGTTTTTTTAATTTTCGTTCATTAATTACTTATTGTATTTTTAAATTCTTGTTCATGAGTCATTTTTTATTTTTAACCCTTAAACTGTC
This sequence comes from Cherax quadricarinatus, assembly GCF_026875155.1. Taxonomy (NCBI): domain Eukaryota; kingdom Metazoa; phylum Arthropoda; class Malacostraca; order Decapoda; family Parastacidae; genus Cherax; species Cherax quadricarinatus. The sequence goes on along the minus strand of NC_069484.1, from coordinate 25,244,193 downwards.
GAAACAGATCTACGTTCACATACATAATGCTCCAAAAGTAGGTCTACATTTTTTACATATTTTCAAATATAACAAAAAAAAATGTAGATCAAAGTTTTTTTTACACGTTTTCAAAGGTAAAAAAAAAAAAAAAAGAAGCACCTGTACATTTTTTACATACTTTCAAATGTTGAAAAAATGTAGATCTACGTTTGGACAGTATAAGGGTTAATCTTCATGAACTATATATTTTTTTTATCTTGTTCCCTCTTATACCTGTTTTGCTCCTCTCCACCAGTCTTTCTCATTGCTTCTTTTATCCTTCCTCTGGAAACTTTGGAGCATCTACATCATAATCATATCTCCCCCTGGTCTTTTATTCACTAATATCATCGGGTACATATCTTTTACTATACATAAATTGGTACCTCGAATTATGGCCTTAATTCGTTCCACAAGGCTGTTCGAGTGCCATTACCGAATGAATTTGTTCCTATAAGGAATAATGTAAATTAGAGTAGTCTGTTTCAGACCCCCAAAAATACACTTAGAAAAGCACTTAAAAAATAAACTTACATAATTGTTTGCGTTGAGAGATGTTCGAAATTCAAGGTACCAATGTAGATCATTTTCCATTATTCTGGAATAAATCTTGCTGAACTTTCTGTTAAGAGGTCGGGGAACCAAGATAAATGACCCTAAATGGAGTAAACGTGAAAATCTCTGGGGTAATAAAGGCTCAATAAGCAGAAATTGCACAAAAAATTTAGTTTTTATTTTAATATTTTGTTAATTTTGTGTTTTATTTTTAAAGTGTCTTTATTTCATACAATACATACTTTTCAGCTTTTATGACTTTATTCTCCACACACATGGATTCAGTAAACTATTTTCAATTTGAATTCTCCTTGTGTTTTGCAGATTCTGTGGACTTTAAATTTTAGTGGGGAATTTTGCTGTACACAAATTTGTTCTGGGGTACTGTAATACCCAAAAAAATATTCACTGACCTGTGCCCTGAATTATTAACGTATATGAACAGATGTGGGTTTCATGCTCAGGCTGTGTACTCGATGGCAGGCCACATAGATGTTGCATACATTGTTGCAAATGATTTAATATTGAGATATTTGAAAGCTAAAAATTCTTTGGTTAGAAATTCGCACATTTATCTTAAAAGCTACTCAGCTGATGTTAACTTCTGGAGAAATATTCAGTACGATGTTTACTCCTGGGATGCTTTGAATCAGTATAACATTTATAGTTTTGCTTACCATAATCTTGCATTTTCTGGGGGGTTGTACTCCAATAGCCACTTGTATGACAAGCTTTGTACTTTGTGTAGGTGAAGCTGAAGCTTTTTTCCTGTCCTCTCCAGGGTTTTATTTTTTCATTAGCTTTACATAATTCATAAACAGGGCTAGGGAGGGTTCTTTCATTTTCTCAGGTACGTATATTGTTTATGTATCTCGGGAACAGTAGCAGTTCAGTACAGAACCTTGTGGAGAACCACACATCCCACAGTCTAGTAGCAGTAACAATAGTTGTCCAGTAAGGAACTTTGTGGAACAACACATCCCACTGTCTAGTAGCAAAAACCATAGTGGACCAGTAAGGAACCTTTTTGAACAACACACGTCCCAGTATCTAGTAGTAGGAACAACAGTGGTCCAGTAAGGAACCTTGTGGAACAACACATGAAAAATGTATTTTGACACTTTAAATGTCACCATTAAAATCACTTCAATTATCACAATTACCAACACTTCTCATATCAAACTAGTGGCACTTCAGTGATCATCATTACGACTTTATCAAAACTACAAGCATATCAGTTATCACCGCTACCAGCACATCATTTATCATCACTTCCAGCACATCATTTATCATCACTACTAGTATTTCAGTTATCACCCCTACCAGCACATCATTTATCACCAATACTAGTATGTACTTCATTTATCACCACTCCGAGAACATCATTTATCACCACTACCAACACATAATTTATCACCACTACCAGCACATCATTTATCACCACTACCAGCACATAATTTATCATCACTACTAGTACTTCAGTTATCACCTCTTCTTGTATGTAATAAGTACTGATAATGTCTTTTCCAAGCCACCCAAGAGGTAGACATTGAGGCTCGTTTTTTTTATAGTGGTGTCCCCAGTAGGCATAGTCCACTTTCCACCTTTTAGC
>NC_069484.1:25092005-25237005 GCF_026875155.1 Cherax quadricarinatus | reverse complement strand
AGGAAGGCGGGGTAGGGGTTGGCCTAGGGAAAGGTTTGGGGGGAGGAGGGAAAGGAGGTTTTGTGTGCGGGGGCTTTGGGCTTCCCGAGGCATAATGAGCTGTTTGATGGAGTAATGGAGACAAAGGTTTTTAAAACTTTACGTGCTGTTGGAGTGTGACAAAATAACATTATGAAGGGGTTCAGGGAAAACCGGGAGGCCGGATTGAGTCCCGGGATGGGGAAATACAGTGCCTGCACTTGAAGGGGGTGTTAAAGTTGCAGTTTAAAAAAATGTAGTGTAAAGACCCTTCTGGCAAGACATGATGGGGGTGAATGTGGTGAAAGTTTTTCTTTTTCGGGCCACCCTGCCTTGGTGGGAATGGCCAGTGTGATAATAAAAAAAAAAAATAATATATATATTATTTATATTAATATATATATAGATATTAATATATATTATATATTATATATATATATTATATATATTTATAAAATTTTTATATATATATATTATATACGTTTTATATGTATAAAATATATATATTATATATATGTATATTATATATATATATATATATATATAATATATATATATATATTATATATTTATATATATTTTTTATTATATATATATATTTATATATATATATATTCACTATATATATTATCTTTTTATATTGTATATATATATATTGTTAAAAAATTTTATTATATATATATATATATATATATATATTATATATATATATATATATATATATATACAGTATCTTTATATTCTTTTCAACACACCGGCCGTTTCCCCACCGATGGCCGGTGGTGGCCCCCGAAAGGAAAAAGGAAAGTTTTCCTTTTACATTAGTATTATTTTTACAGGGAGGAAGGGTTACTAGCCTTTGCCTCCTGGCATTTAGTCGCCTATTAACAAACAGATGGCTTTACGGGGAAGAATTTCTGTTCCACTTCCCCATGGAGTGTGTGTGTGTGTGTGTGTGTGTGTGTGTGTGTGTGTTGTGTGTGTGTGTGTGTGTGTTGTGTGTGTGTGGTGGTGTGTGTGTGTGGTGGTGTATATGTCGTGCCGAATAGGGCAGAACTTGCGATCTTGGCTTAAATGCAACGCTCATCTTGCCTATAGGATCAAGTGAACATTTGTGTATGCAATAAATTTTGCCAAATCATTTGAACTAACTGAAAAAAAATTTATTTCACTGTGTTTGTTTAGATTAAATTATTGTAAACAAATCTAAAAATATTTAGTTTGGTTAGGCTAAAATAAACTGTTCTTGTTATAATAAGGTTAGGTAAGTTTTCTAAGTTTCTTTTGGTGCAAAATTATTAATTTTTACATTATCATTAATGAAAAAAAATTTATCTTTAAACGTATAAGAGAAAATTTTAGAAAGGAATTAATTTTAAATTAGTTTTTGCTAATTGACCAGTTTTACATATTCGGCACAACATATATATACTGTATATATATATATATATTTTTTTTATTTTTCATTATCACACTGGCCGATTCCCACCAAGGCAGGGTGGCCCGAAAAAGAAAAACTTTCACCATCATTCACTCCATCACTGTCTTGCCAGAAGGGTGCTTTACACTACAGTTTTTAAACTGCAACATTAAAAATATATATACATATAATATATATTAATATATATAATTATATATATAATATTTATATATATTATATATATAATATATATAAAAATATATTATTATATTTATATATATATATATAATAATATATATTTATATAAATATAATATATATATTTTATATTTTTATATATATATATATATATATATATATAATATATATATATATAATAATTATATAAATATATTTTAGTCTTTGCAGGTTTTTTCTACATTTTTTGTCATTTTAGATTTCTTCTTCTTTTTGAAAATTATTTTTTTTTTTAAATTTTACGTTTTTTTGTTTGTGCTTTTGTAATATTTTTTTTCAGTTTTATATATTTTTTTATTATATTAAAAAGTGGGTTGTGGTTGGTACATTGGTTTAGGCGGTTCTGGCAGTAACAGCCTGGTTGATCAGGTGCTGATCCACCACCACACCTGGTCACTGACCGGGCTGTGGGGGGCGTTGACCCCCAGAACACCCTCCAGGTATACTCAAGGTATCCTCCAGGTATCTAGGAATACTCCAGGTATTGTCCATTTATACTCCAAATATCGTCCATTTATACTGCAGGTATATTCCAAATATCCTCCATTGATACTACAGGTATACTACAAATTTTTTTTATTTATTATCACACTGGCCGATTCCCACCAAGGCAGGGTGGCCCGAAAAAGAAAAACTTTCACCATCATTCACTCCATCACTGTCTTGCCAGAAGGGTGCTTTACACTACAGTTTTTAAACTGCAACATTAACACCCCTCCTTCAGAGTGCAGGCACTGTACTTCCCATCTCCAGGACTCAAGTCCGGCCTGCCGGTTTCCCTGAACCCCTTCATAAATGTTACTTTGCTCACACTCAACAGCACGTCAAGTATTAAAAACCATTCGTCTCCATTCACTCCTATCAAACACGCTCACGCACGCTGCTGGAAGTCCAAGCCCCTCGCACACAAAACCTCCTTTACCCCCTCCCTCCAACCTTTCCTAGGCCGACCCCTACCCCACCTTCCTTCCACTACAGACTGATACACTCTTGAAGTCATTCTGTTTTCGCTCCATTCTCTCTACATGTCCGAACCACCTCAACAACCCTTCCTCAGCCCTCTGGGCAACAGTTTTGGTAATCCCGCACCTCCTCCTAACTTCCAAACTACGAATTCTCTGCATTATATTCACACCACACATTGCCCTCAGACATGACATCTCCACTGCCTCCAGCCTTCTCCTCGCTGCAACATTCATCACCCATGCTTCACCCCCATATAAGAGCGTTGGTAAAACTATACTCTCATACATTCCCCTCTTTGCCTCCAAGGAAAAAAGTTCTTTGTCTCCACAGACTCCTAAGTGCACCACTCACCTTTTTTCCCCTCATCAATTCTATGATTCACCTCATCCTTCATAGACCCATCCGCTGAAACTCCCCCTCCCAAAATATCGAATACATTCCCCTCCTCCATACTCCCCTCCTCCAATCTGATATCCAATCTTTTATCACCTAATATTTTTTTTATCCTCAAAAACCTTACTCTTTCCTGTAAATTTACTTTTAATTTTCTTGTTTTGCACACCCTACCAAATTCATCCACCAATCTCTGCAAACTTCTCTTCAGAATCTCCCAAGAGCACAGTGTCATCAGCAAAGAGCAACGTGACAACTCCACTTTGTTTGATTCTTTATCTTTTAACTCCACGCCTCTTGTCAAGCCCTCACATTTACTTCTCTTAAAAACCCCATCTATAAATATATTAAGCAACCACGGTGAATCACACATCCTTGTCTAAGGCCTACTTTTACTGGGAAATAATTTCCCTCTTTCCTAAAATACTCTAACTTGAGCCTCACTATCCTCGTAAAACTCTTCACTGCTTTCAGTAACCTACCTCCTACACCATACACCTGCAACATCTGCCACATTGCCCCCCTATCCCCCCCTGTCATACGCCTTTTCCAAATCCATAAATGCCACAAAGACCTCTTTAGCCTTATCTAAATACGTTCACTTATATGTTTCACTGTAAACACCTGGTCCACACACCCCTTACCTTCCCTAAAGCCTCCTTGTTCATCTGCTATCCTATTCTCCGTCCCTTTCTCTTAATTCTTTCAATAAAACTCTACCATACACTTTACCAGGTATACTCAAAAGACTTTTTCCCCCCATAAAATTTTTTTCACCCCTCTTTTGTCCCCTTTGCCTTTATACAAAGGAAATATGGGATGCTCTCTGCAATCCCCAGGTACCTTTCCCCCTTTTATACATTTATAAATAATTTCACCAACCACTCCAAAACTAATCCCCCCCCTGCTTTTAACATTTCTATCTTATCCCCCTCAATCCCGCTGCCTTACCCCCTTTCTTTTTTTTTATTATTATCTTTGTATATACAGGGGAAACCCCTGACTTACGAGTGAGCCGATTTATGGTTTTTTTAAAGTGGGGCCCCTTTCCCTGAAAAATTTTCCCTAAAGTTACAACCCAAACTTTTGGGGGAATACGAGCTAACATTGGAGTACGAACCAACATTGGAGATACGGGGCCAAAAATTGGAGTTACGACCCAAACATTGGGGGTTAGGGGGGCGGGTTACCATACCCCTTCCCCCTCAACACAAAACCTGGACCCCTCGCTTGTTTATGATTTCTTGCTTTAATTCCATGGAAATCATCCTCTTTTTTTCTGGGGCAATAAAAATTTTAATTTTTATTTCAGCCCAAGGGTCACTCAGAAAGCTTCAGATGCTTCGAAAGGGTCGGGTAAAGTATTCAGTCAAATCACTCTTTCAGCAAAATTTCACCGAAAGTCAGTCAAATCATTCATAATTTTCAGTCAATTTAACTTTTAAAGGGTCTTTCCCGTAAGTCAGTAAAGTCATTCAGTAAGCAGTCAATTTTTTCGTTTTTTTAGTAAAGGGTCATTCAGTATTCATAAGTCATTAAAGAAGGGTCAGTCAAGTCATTTTCAGTAAGTCAGCAAATCACTCAGTAAATAAATCCCCATCACTCAGTAATTTCATTTAAATTTTTTTCGGGTTGGCAAGCCACTCAGTAAATCAAGTCAAAAGTCGTCAGGCCCTTTCGGGAAAGTTCAGTCAATCACTCAGTTAAGCCCAGTAAAGTCACTCAATTAAATTCGGTAAGTCATCAAGTAACTCAGTAAGTCAGTCAAGTCACCAATTCATTCAGAAAAGTCCCATCAAGAAACCTCAGTAAGTCAGTCAAGTCACACTATTCATTAAAGTAAGTCAGCAAGTCCCCCAAAATAAGTCAGTCAAGTCAATCAGTAAGCTTCAAGGCTTCATAAGCCCGTCAAGTCCCCCCCTAATTTCAGTCAAGTCACCGGAAATTCGTCCAAGTAACCATGAGCCCAGTAAAGGGTCACTCAATTCATTCGTAAGTCATGAAGTAAATCAGAAAGTCAGTAAATTTTAACTCAGTAATCAGAAAAAAGTCACTCGGGTAAGTCAGTAAAGGGACATTCAGTAAAGTCAGTAAAGCAAAGGGAAAAGTCAAAGTCAGTCAATTTTTTTTCGAAAATCAGGGGGACTCAGAAAAACATCAAGTCACCCCAGTAAGTCATTTCCCAAATTTAACCAGAAAGTCAGTAAAAGTCACTCCATTCAGTAAGTAAGTCAAGTCACCCCGTAAGCAGTCAAGTAATCAGAAAAGTCAGTCAAAAAAACCCCAATAAGCAGCCCAAGCACTCAGTAAGTCGGTAAGAAAACCCAAGTAAGTCAGTAAAATTTTAATTTCCTTTAAGTCAGTAAAGGGCACCAGAAATTTCAGTCAAGTCACTCGGGTAAGTCAGTCAAGTAACTCAGAAGGTCAGTCAAGTAAACTCAGTCATTTAAGTCACTAAATTTAAATTAAAGTAAGTCTGTCAAGCAAAAAGGGTAACCCATCAAGAAACTCAGTAAAATTCCTCAATTCATTCAGTAAGCCCTAAAAATCATTTGTAAGTCAGTCAAGTAATCAGAAATTTCACCCCAAGTCATTCGTAATCAGTAAAAGGAACTCAGTGAGTCAGTCAAGTCACTCATTTGGGTCGTCAAGAAACTCGAAAGCCCATTTCAAGTACTAAAGAAAGGGGTCAGCCCAAGTAAACCATTTGGGCTTCAAGTCCTCAGTAATTAGCCCAAGTCACTAAAAAAAAGCCCCAGTCAAGTCACTCATAAGTAGTCAAGAAAACTCAGAAAATCGTCAAGTCACTCAGTAAGCCCACCAAGTCATTCAGTAATTTGGGTAAACTCAGCGAGTAGCCCAATAATTCAATAAGCCCAGTCACTAAAGAAATTTCAGTCAAGTAACTCATTTAAGTAAAGTCACTCGTAAGTCGAAAAGTCACTCAGAAAGTCAGCCAAGTCATTCAGTAATTTAAAGTGAACTCGTGAGTAAACTAAATTTTCATCAGAAAGGGTCAGCCCAAGCCCTTCAGTAAGTCGTAAAGTCATTCATTTTGAGTCAGTCAAGTCATTAAAGTAAATTTATAAAGTCACTCGGGTCAGTTCAGGTCACTCAATAAGTCAGTAAAAAGAAACCTCAGTAAGCCCAGTCACTTAGTAAGCATAAAGTCACTCAGTAAGTCAAAAAGGCATTAAATAAGTCAGTAAACTCAGTGAGTAAATCAAGTCATTCAGTAAGTCAGTGGTGAGTCAAGTCTTTTCAGAAAGGGTGGGTTTTGAACTCATAAAAGTCACTCATAAGTAATTAAAAGTCCTCAGTAAGTCAGTCAAGCCCACTCAATTCAAAAAAGTCAGTCAAGTCACTCAGTAAGTCAGTCAAGAAAACCAGTAAATCAGGGGTCCCCCAATTCTTCAGTAAGTCAGTAAAGGCCTCAAAGTCGTTATAATCAGTAAGTCAGCCCAAGTCATCAATTCATTCAGTAAGTCAGCCCACACCCATCGAAAAGGCAGTCAATCACTCGTAAGTCAGTAAAGTCATTCATTTAATTTGTTCAAATCTTTCGTAGGTCAACCAAACCATTTAAATAAAGGCACTGAGTCAGTAAAAGTCACTCAGTAATCAAGTAACTCAGTAAAATTCAGTCAAAGTCATCAATTCATTAAGTAAGTCAATCAAGTCACCAGTAAGTCAGTCAAGAACTCTGAATCAGTCAATCACTCAATTCATTCGTAAGTAAAGCCCAGTAAATCAGCCCAAGTAACTCAGTAAAGCAGTCAAGTCAAAATTTCTTTCGTAAGTCCCCAAAAGTCACCAGAAAGTCACCCAAGTAACTCAGTAAGCCCCAGTCAAATAAACTTATAATCAGTCGAGTCACTCAGTAAGTCAGTCAAGGCTTTCGTGAGTTTAGTCAAGTCACTCAGAAAAGTCAGTAAAGTCATTCAGTAAGTCATTTGAACTCAGTCAAGTCATTCAGTAAGTCGGTAAACTCAGTGAGTGGGTTTCAAGTCACTCTTAATTTTTTTCAAGTAAACCAGTAAGTCAGTCAAGTCACTCGTAGTCAGCCAAGTAAAATCAGAAATTTCAATTCACTCAATTCTTTTCGAAAGTCGTCAAGTCACTCCAATTCATTCAGTAAGCAGTCATAAACCCCAGTAAGTCAGTCAAGTAAACTAAAAAAAAAAGCCCAGCCAAGAAAACCAGTAAGTCAGTAAATTAAATCAGAAAGTCATTCAAGTCACTCAATTCATTCAGTAAGTCCATCAAGTCACTAAATTTAAGTCACCCAAAAGTAACTCAGTAAGTCAGTAAAGTCACTCATTTCCCTTCAGTAAGCCCAGTAAAACCCTTTAGTAGTCAGCAAGTCACTCGAAAGTCAGCCCAAGGGCCCATTCAGTGGGTTACCCAAGCCCACCAGTAAGTCGTAAAAGGTCTTTTCAGTAAGTGGGAAAAACTCGGGAAGTCAGTCAAGTCTTTCGTAAGTCGGGGGAACCCCAGTGAGTCGCAATCAACAGTAAGTCAATAAAGTCCCTCAGTGGGGTCAGCCAAGTCACTCATTTATTCAAGTCCCCAAAAATTCTTTCAGAAAGTTTTTTCAAGTCACTCAGAAATTTATAAAGTCTTTTCATTAAGGTCAGTTAAGTAACTCGTAAGTCAGTGAAGCCCCAAAATTCATTCAGAAAGGGTCGTCAAGTCACCTTAAGTCAGTCAAGAACTCGTAAGTCATTTCAATTCATTCATAACTCAAAAAAGGGTTAACTCAGGGGGAAATCAGTAAACCCCCACTCAGTAAGTCAATAAAGGGTCACTCAGAAAGGGGTCAGTCAAGTCATTCAAGGCTTTCGGTGAGTCATTTGAAGGAACTTAGTGGGTCAGTAAAGTCATTCAGTAACTCAGTAGGTCAGTTGAGCCCCAAACTTTTATTTAAGTCAATCTTTCAGCACCCCAAAACTCATTTTAAACCAAATTTTTTTTTGTGTAAAAAGTAACACTTCATTTTCGGCTCGGGTTTAAATCTTTGTCAAAAAATCTTCTTTAATTCTTCAACTTAAGTGCTTGTACCTCTTGGTGCCACTTTCAGCAACACTAGTATGGCTACTGGGTGTCATGATTGCTTGGCAGATACAAGATATAGTAATTAAAATATAACACAATTGACAAACACAGCTGCCTTGTAGCAGAGAAAGACTTAACACCTATGAATTATGAATGCCGTTCGCCTAGTAGCAAATAGGTTCCTGGGTGTTAGTCGACTGGTGTGGGTCGCATCCTGGGGGACAAGATTGAGGACCCCAATGGAAATGATTTACAGTCCTCGATGACGCACTGACTTTCTTGGGTTATCCTGGGTGGCTGACCCTCTGGGGTTAAAAATCCAAACAAAATCTTATGTTATATGATGTCAGGGAGTTGTCGTGTATGGCTCCCCTGCTGCTCCACAACAAGGTGGCTGCTTGAGCAAAAGAGAAATTTTTTTTCCTTCCCACAAACTGAACCATGTTAAATTTTTTATATGACGTGTTACATAAAACTGTGCAGCAATTCTTCAGTGGCGGTGTACTGTATTATTATAATAATGATAGAGCTTCAGTTCCCGAAATTAATAATAATAATACATAATACATAGGTAATAATAGTTCAGATTGCTTCTGCTAGTTGGCACAGCTGATGGCACAGCTGGTAAGCAGTAAACATGTTTACATCCCTGTGGGGGCAGTTCTCTCCTGCTTGTTTGCATTTTTTTAGTCATTTAGCCACATTTCTTTTTTCTAACCATGGGTTAGAACAAATGGCAGATGCTTCTGCTGCTGCCTCTGCCACCATATTATGGCCTATTTTATTTATGCTAGAGTATATGCCATGTTTCTGTGCTAATCATATTATGTCATATTAGATGAACTGTGATAGATAAATTAGTTGTACAGTTGATAATAGGGTCATATTCAAGTATTTTTTCTTGTCTCTCCAGAGTGCAGGAACGAATCATAGGCTTTTCAATTAATTTAAATCAGGAAAATTAATTTGATAAACGAGTAAATTGAGTTACGAGCTAGCTCCTGGAACGGATTAAACTCGTAAGTCAAGGTTCCGCTGTTTTTTTTAATTTTATGTTTTTTTTAAGTACTGTTGTGTTGTTAGTGTCTTGTTTATCATGATTTTTTATTCATTCTCGAGAATAAATTTTGATATTCTTTTACTTATTAATTACTGTTTTTATTCGTATTCATGAATATTTTTTTGGTTAATGAACAGTTTTCTTTTAGTTTACATTCATGAATGATTTTTTTTTTTAATTTTTGTTTATGAACAGCTTTTTGCTTTTTAACTTTTGTTCATATACGATTCATGAACTACTTTTTTTTTTATCTTGTTCCTTCTTATACCTGTTTCACTCCTCTCTACCAGTCTTTCTTATTGCTTCTTTTATCCTCCCTATGGAAACTTGAAACATCTATATCATAATCATATCTCCCTTAATCCTTTTATCCTCTATTATCATCAGGTACATACTTTTTACTATGGTGGTACCCCGAGTTTCGAACTTATTTCATTCCAGAATGCTGTTCGAGTGCCAATGCCAAACGAATTTGTTCCCATAAGGAATAACGTAAATTGGATTAGTCCGTTTCGGACCCCCAAATATTCACTTACACAAACACACTTACATAATTGTTCGAGTTGGGACCAGTTCAAAACTCTAGGTACCACTGTATATCTATATAGTTCATTTTTCTTTATTCTGGAATAAATCTTGCTGAACTTTCTGTTAAGAGGTCAGATAACTGGGGTAAATTACCACAAATGGGGTAAAAGTGAAAATCTTTGGGGTAATAAAAGCTCAATAAGCACGAATTGCACAAAAAAATATTTATTTTACATTTTAATACAGGTCGACCACTAATCCAGCAATTAGTTATCCGGTTCCATCAGTAATCCGGCGCTAATTTTGGCTAGCATAATTTCAAATTCCATCATTATGCTGACTCAAATCATGATATTGACTCAAATTTCATCATTATACTGACTCAGAAATTGTGCAGATGGCTGTAAATACACAGCAGCAAGCCAGTGGAGAAGAAAGCAGTTATGAAAATGAGGAAGATATAGTAGAAAGTCTCTATTGATAGGTTAATTAAGCGTATTCTAACCTAACCACTCTGTAATCTGGCAAATTCTCTAATCCGGCATACTACAGGTCCCAATGATGCCGGATTAGTGATGGCTGACCTGTATTTTAAGTTTACATTTCATTTTTAAGGTTGCTTTATTTCATATAGTACACTTTTCAGCTTTTATAACTGTATTCTAAATACAAATGGATTCACTGAACTATTTTGAATTTGAATTCTCCTTGTGTTTTCTGGATTCTGTTGACTTTCAAGTCTAGTGGGGAATTTCACTGTATTCAAATTTGTTTTGGGGTAATACCCAAAAAAATGTTCACCGACCTCTGCTCTAAATTATTAACATGTATGAACAGATGTGGGTTTAGTGCTGAGGCTGCATACTCAATGACAGGCCTCATAGATGTTGCATATATTGTCGTGAATAATTCAATACTGAGATTCGTTAAAGTTAAAAATTCTTTGGTTAGAAATTCACACATTTACCATAAAAGCTACTCAGCTGATAAATTCTGGAGAAATGTTCAGTACTGTGTTTACTCCTGGGATGCTCTGAGTCAGTATAACATTTATAGGGATGCTTACCATAACCTTGCACTTCCTGGAGGGTTGAACTCCAATAGCCACTTGTATGACAAGCTTTGTACTTTGTGTAGGTCAAACTGAAGCTTTTTTCTTGTCTTCTCCAGGGTTTTATTTTTTCATTAGCTGTACATAATTCACTAACGGCTATGGAGAGTTCTTTCATTTTGTCAGGTATATTGTTTATGAATCTCAAGTACAGTAGCATTTCAGTACAGAGCCTTGTGGAAAACCACACATCCCACTGTCTAATAGCAGGAACAATAGTGGTCCAGTAAGGAACCTTGCAGAGCACCACATGTCTCACTGTCTAGTAGCAGGAGCAAGAGTGGTCCAGTAAGGAGCCTTGTGGAACAACACAGTAGCAGTTCATTACAGAACCTTATTGAACCACTGTTGTGGAACAATAGTGGTCCAATAAGGAACCTTGCAGAGCACCACGTGTCCCATTGTCTATTAGCAGGAACAATAGGGATCCAGTACAAATCTTTGTGGAACATTATATGTCCCACTCTCTAGTAACGGGAACAATAGTGGTCCAGTAAGGAACCTAGCGGAACACCACATGAAAAATGTTTTTGAACACTTTAATTGTCACCACTAAAATCACTTCATATATCACAACTACAAGCACTTCACTTATCACAACTACTGGCACTTCACTTATCAGAACTGCCAGCACTTCACTTATCAGAACTACCAGCACTTCACTTATCACAACTACCAACACTTATCACAACTACCAGCACATTTACCAGCACTACTATTACTTCACTTATCACAACTACCTGCACATCATTTACCACCACTACTATTACTTCAGTTATAACAACTACCAGCACATCATTTATCACTACTACCAGCACATTATTTATCATCACTACTAGTACTTCAGTTATCACCTCTTCTTGTATGTAATCAGTAGTGAGAATGTCTTTTCCAAGCCACCCAAGAGGTAGACATCGAGGCTCGTTTTTTTTTTATAGTGGTTTCCCCAGTAGGCCTAGTCCACTCTTCTCTCAGCTGATGTTCACCTACTCAACAGCTGTAAGCTTGAAGGAAGGCTTTCGCTTCTTCCTCAAGCTGAAACAAAACCTTATTTTCTTTCCTCCTTTCCAGAAGTTCACGGTCTTCAAAATTCTTCAGGAACTCGGCAACTTCTGCTCTTTTCTTCTTCTCGTAGGCCCAAGCTTTCTTCTGCTGATTCTTGCGTTGGGAGTCAGTCTTATGAAGAGCAAAATTCACCAATGAGTACTGAGCATCGTAGGCATCAAAAATCTCCTCATAGTCTGCCATCTTTCGTTCTTCCTTCTCTTTCTCAGCTTTACGCTAGGCCCAAGCATGAGCCTTTTTTCGGGAGCGGTAGGCTGCCAAGTCTCGAGCCTTGGCCACCATCAAGGCACTAGGTTTCACAACACCTCGAGAATACATTCTGCAGATGTCTGTCTTGAGACTTTTATTACTAAAGGTTTGTAAGAAGTAGAAGGCAAGTTCTTCTGGATCACTGAGGTCTTCCAAAATGAGGACTGATTTACCAAGATTTAGTTAAATTATTAAATATAGTTAGGCTATAAGAGTAGAACAGTGGTATATGTTGTGTGTGATATCCCCAGGAATATTTAATATATTTGTAGATGAATGGATATAAATACAGTGGACCCCCGGTTAACGATTTTAATCCGTGCAAGAGGGGTAATTGTTATGCGAAATAATCGTTATGTGAATGAATTTTCCCCATAAGAAATAATGGAAATAAAATTAATCTGTGCAAGACACCCAAAAGTATGAAAAAAAAATTTTTACCACATGAAATATACATTTTCCCACACACAAAGAGAAGGATACATGCACAATAGTAGAGTAGTACATGCACAGTATATATTGTGCATGTACTACTCTAACTAATGAAGAATAAATGACACTTACCTTTATTGAAGATGCAGCAATGACTGATGAGACACTGTGTCCTGGGAGTGCCTTTTCCTCCTGAGTACTGTAGGTCCTGTTTGGCATTTTCTTCCAGAACAGGCCTTATCACACTGTGTATGCCACTACGATTCTTAAATCTCTCAAACCAACCTTTGCTGGCTTTAAATTCACCAATATGAGCACTAGTTCCAGGCATTTTTTCCTGTTCACCTGGTGTTAGTTGACTGGTGTGGGTTGCATCCTGGAGACAAGATTAAGGACCCCAATGGAAATAAGTTAGACAGTCTTCAATGACACTGACTTTTTTGGGTTATCCTGGGTGGCAAATCCTCTGGGGTTAATTGTTTCTTTGGTATTCTCAATAAGCCACACCAACAACGGTGCTACAGCAGCAGCAGCAGCTGACGGTGGTACAGCAGCAACAGACGGTGGTACAGCAGCAACAATGCTACAGCAGCAGCAGACGATGCTACAGCAGCAGCAGCAGCAGACGATGCTACAGCAGCAGCAGCAGCAGCAGACAATGCTACAGCTGCAGCAGACGATGCTACAGCAGCAGCAGACGATGCTAAAACAGCAGCAGACAGCAGCAGCAGCAGCAGCAGCAGACAATGCTACAGCAGCAGCAGACGATGCTACAAACAGCAGCAGCAGCAGACGATGCTACAGCAGCAGCAGCAGCAGCAGACAATGCTACAGCAGCAGCAGACGATGCTACAGCAGCAGCAGCAGCAGACGATGCTACAGCAGCAGCAGCAGCTGACAGTGCAGCAGCAGCAGCAGCAGCAGCTGTACCACCAATAGTAGCGATACTTATCAATGATCTTTTTCTTCTTCTCTATTGTAATTCTCACCCTTATTGCTGTAGGGTTGGCACTAGAAGCTTTCTTGGGGCCCATGGTCACTTATTTTCCAGAAAAAGCACCGAAAACACTGTAATAATACGAAATATTCCGATTGTATGCTTGGATGTTACCGCGGAGGCTGGCTGGTAAACAATGCCACCGGCGGAACATGTGAGCGTGGCTCAGGCCGCACATTGGACGCGTCTCAGAGGAAAATCGGTAAGCGGGTTTTTAAGCGGTATGTGAGGCAAAATTTTTGCAATTAAAGTAAGCGGTATGCGAAATAATCGCTATGTGATGCCATCGTTATGCGGGGGTCCACTGTATCTATAACTATATATTTAAGTTACATATAAATTATATAGTTATGTTACGTAGTTTATATACGTATACAGTGGACCCCCGGTTAACGATATTTTTTCACTCCAGAAGTATGTTCAGGTGCCAGTACTGACCGAATTTGTTCCCATAAGAAATATTGTGAAGTAGATTAGTCCATTTCAGACCCCCAAACATACACATACAAACGCACTTACATAAATACACTTACATAATTGGTCACATTCGGAGGTAATCGTTATGCGGGGGTCCACTGTATATATATATATAATATATATATATATAATATATATATATATATATATATATATAAATATATAAAATATATATAAATAATATATAATATATATATAATATATATATTTTATTATTATCACACTGGCTGATTCCCACCAAGGCAGGGTGGCCCGAAAAAGAAAAACTTTCACCATCATTCACTCCATCACTGTCTTGCCAGAAGGGTGCTTTACACTACAGTTTTTAAACTGCAACATTAACACCCCTCCTTCAGAGTGCAGGCACTGTACTTCCCATCTCCAGGACTCAAGTCCGGCCTGCCGGTTTCCCTGAACCCCTTCATAAATGTTACTTTGCTCACACTCCAACAGCACGTCAAGTATTAAAAACCATTCGTCTCCATTCACTCCTATCAAACACGCTCACGCACGCCTGCTGGAAGTCCAAGCCCCTCGCACACAAAACCTCCTTTACCCCCTCTCTCCAACCTTTCCTAGGCCGACCCCTACCCCGCCTTCCTTCCACTACAGACTGATACACTCTTGAAGTCATTCTGTTTCGCTCCATTCTCTCTACATGTCCGAACCACCTCAACAACCCTTCCTCAGCCCTCTGGACAACAGTTTTGGTAATCCCGCACCTCCTCCTAACTTCCAAACTACGAATTCTCTGCATTATATTCACACCACACATTGCCCTCAGACATGACATCTCCACTGCCTCCAGCCTTCTCCTCGCTGCAACATTCATCACCCATGCTTCACACCCATATAAGAGTGTTTGGTAAAACTATACTCTCATACATTCCCCTCTTTGCCTCCAAGGACAAAGTTCTTTGTCTCCACAGACTCCTAAGTGCACCACTCACTCTTTTTCCCTCATCAATTCTATGATTCACCTCATCTTTCATAGACCCCATCCGCTGACACGTCCACTCCCAAATATCTGAATACATTCACCTCCTCCATACTCTCTCCCTCCAATCTGATATTCAATCTTTCATCACCTAATCTTTTTGTTATCCTCATAACCTTACTCTTTCCTGTATTCACCTTTAATTTTCTTGTTTTGCACACCCTACCAAATTCATCCACCAATCTCTGCAACTTCTCTTCAGAATCTCCCAAGAGCACAGTGTCATCAGCAAAGAGCAGCTGTGACAACTCCCACTTTGTGTGTGATTCTTTATCTTTTAACTCCACGCCTCTTGTCAAGACCCTCGCATTTACTTCTCTTACAACCCCATCTATAAATACAGTGGACCCCCGCATAACGATGGCATCACATAGCGATTTTTCCGCATACCGCTTACTTTTATCGCAAAATTTTTTGCCGCGCATACCGATTAAAAACCCGCTCACCCATTTTCGTCCGAGACGCGTCCAATGTGCCCTCAGCCAGCCTCACATGTGCCGCCCGTCCCATTGTTTACCAGCCAGCCTCCGCGGTAACATCCAAGCATACACTCGGAATATTTCGTATTATTACAGTGTTTTCGGTGCTGTTTCTGGAAAATAAGTGACCATGGGCCCCAAGAAAGCTTCTAGTGCCAACCCTGTGGTAAAAAGGGTGAGAATTAGTATGGAAATTAAGAAAGATTTTGAAGGGTTTGGGGCTAACCCTGAGAAGCCTATGCCAGTTGTGGAATCCATTGTGCCTACTTCAAAGATTAAGGAAATGTGTGCACAGTGGGTTGAACTGCAAACCTTTATGGATGAAAATCACCCTGACACAGCTGTTGCAAGCCGTGCTGGTGACTATTTCAATGACAATGTTGTGGCCCATTTAGACAAATCGTAAAGGAACGGGAGTACAGAGCTCTATGGACAGATTTGTTGTGCGACAGAGGTCCAGTGACTCTCAAGCTGGTCCTAGTGGCATTAAAAGAAGAAGGGAAGTAACCCCGGAAAAGGACTTGCTACCTCAAGTCGTAATGGAAGGGGATTCCCCTTCTAAACAGTAAGAAGATAATGCTCTCCCCTCCTCCCATCCCATCAATCATCACCAGATCTTCAATAAAAGTAAGTGTCATGTAAGTGTGCATGCCTTTTTCAGTTTGTGTGTATTAAAATTAATATTACATGTGGTAAAAAAATTTTTTTTTCATACTTTTGGGTGTCTTGCACGGATTAATTTTATTTCCATTATTTCTTATGGGGAAAATTCATTCACATAACGATTATTTCGCATAACAATTACCCCTCTTGCACGGATTAAAATCGTTAACCGGGGGTCCACTGTATATTAAACAACCACGGTGACATCACACATCCTTGTCTAAGGCCTACTTTTACTGGGAAATAATTTCCCTCTTTCCTACATACTCTAACTTGAGCCTCACTATCCTCGTAAAAACTCTTCACTGCTTTCAGTAACCTACCTCCTACACCATACACTTGCAACATCTGCCACATTGCCCCCCTATCCACCTTGTCATACGCCTTTTCCAAATCCATAAATGCCACAAAGACCTCTTTAGCCTTATCTAAATACTGTTCACTTATATGTTTCACTGTAAACACCTGGTCCACACACCCCCTACCTTTCCTAAAGCCTCCTTGTTCATCTGCTATCCTATTCTCCGTCTTACTCTTAATTCTTTCAATAATAACTCTAACCATACACTTTACCAGGTATACTCAGCAGACTTATCCCCCTATAATTTTTGCACTCTCTTTTGTCCCCTTTGCCTTTATACAAAGGAACTATGCATGCTCTCTGCCAATCCCTAGGTACCTTACCCTCTTCCATACATTTATTAAATAATTGCACCAACCACTTCAAAAACTATATCCCCACCTGCTTTTAACATTTTCTATCTTTATCCCATCAATCCCGGCTGCCTTACCCCCTTTCATTTTACCTACTGCCTCACGAACTTCCCCCACACTCACAACTGGCTCTTCCTCACTCCTACAAGATGTTATTCCTCCATGCCCTATACACGAAATCACAGCTTCCCTATCTTCATCAACATTTAACGATTCCTCAAAATATTCCCTCCATCTTCCCCAATACCTCTAACTCTCCATTTAATAACTCTCCTCTCCTATTTTTAACTGACAAATCCATTTGTTCTCTAGGCTTCCTAACTTGTTAATCTCACTCCAAAAAACTTTTTCTTATTTTCAACAAAATTTGTTGATAACATCTCACCCACTCTCCTCATTTGCTCTCTTTTTACATTGCTTCACCACTCTCTTAACCTTTCTTTTTCTCCATATACTCTTCCCTCCTTGCATCACTTCTACTTTGTAAAAACTTCTCATATGCTAACTTTTTCTTCCCTTACTACTCTCTTTACATCATCATTCCACCAATTGCTCCTCTTCCCTCCTGCCCCCACTTTCCTGTAACTACAAACTTCTGCTGAACACTCTAACACTACATTTTTAAACCTACCCCATACCTCTTCGACCCCATTGCCTATGCTCTCATTAGCCCATATATCCTCCAATAGCTGTTTATATCTTTCCCTAACTGCCTCCTCTTTTAGTTTATAAACCTTCACCTCTCTCTTCCCTGATGCTTCTATTCTCCTTGTATCCCATCTACCTTTTACTCTCAGTGTAGCTACAACTAGAAAGTGATCTGATATATCTGTGGCCCCTCTATAAACATGTACATCCTGAAGTCTACTCAACAGTCTTTTATCTACCAATACATAACCAACAAACTACTGTCATTTCGCCCTACATCATATCTTGTATACTTATTTATCCTCTTTTTCTTAAAATATGTATTACCTATAACTAAACCCCTTTCTATACAAAGTTCAATCAAAGGGCTCCCTTTATCATTTACACCTGGCCACCCCAAACTTACCTACCACACCCTCTCTAAAAGTTTTCTCCTCCCTTTAGCATTCAGGTCCCCTACCACAATTACTCTCTCACTTGGTTCAAAGGCTCCTATACATTCACTTAACATCTCCAAAATCTCTCTCTCTCCTCTGCATTCCTCTCTTCTCCAGGTGCATACACGCTTATTATGACCCACTTCTCGCATCCAACCTTTACTTTAATCTACATAATTCTTGCATTTACACATTCATATTCTCTTTTCTCCTTCCATTACTGATCATTCAACATTACTGCTACCCTTCCTTTGCTCTAACTCTTTCAGATACTCCAGATTTAATCCATTTATTTCCCCCCACCGAAACTCCCCTACCCCCTTCAGCTTTTTTTCGCTTAGGGCCAGGACATCCAACTTCTTTTTCATTCATAACATCAGCAATCATCTGTTTCTTGTCATCTGCACTACATCCACGCACATTCAAGCATCCCAGTTTTATAAAGTTTTTCTTCTTCTCTTTTTTAGTAAATGTCTACAGGAGAAGGGGTTACTAGCCCATTGCTCCCGGCATTTTAGTCGCCTCATACGACACGCATGGCTTACGGAGGAAAGATTCTTTTCCACTTCTCCATGGACAATAGAAGAAATAAAGAAGAACAAGAGCTATGTAGAAAAAGGAGAAAAACCTAGATGTATGTATATATATATGCATGTGTATGTCTGTGAAGTGTGACCAAAGTGTAAGTTGGAGTAGCAAGATATCCCTGTTATCTAACATGTTTATGAGACAGAAAAAGACACCAGCAATCCTACCATCATGCAAAACAGTTACAGGTTTCTGTTTGACAGTCATCTGGCAGGATGGTAGTACTTCCCTGGGTGGTTGCTGTCTACCAACCTACTACCTACTCACTCTTATCTAACACATTTACTGCAGGTACCATTCCAACAGCACGTGAAGTCATAAAAGTCACTTGCTTTCACTCATTCCTATCTAACATGTTTGCTGCAGGTACATTTTGTTAAAATTATCATTTGTGATAACAGGAATGTGTATGAATGGCTTGAAGGGATATTGGAAGCAATGGCCAAAAAACACCAACTGAATAGTCCCACATTTCTGGCCAAGAATCTGCATTTATATCCAGACTTTCATGGCAATAGATCTCCTCTGGCTGACCCCTCCATGGTGGGAATGGTATGTTAATCTGCCAATTTTATAATATTAGTATTTTATCTCAACAGCCATCCTCTGCCAAGACATCGTGACTCAAAGAATAAAGCATTTTCACAACACACTATTAGTCAATGTTTTACCAGAAGGGTTCTGACATCATGATTAGATTATGGGCAGAATCGTTAGGTATGTTTTCTTACACATGCTGTCCCTGTTCATCTAGCAGTAAGTAGGTGCCTGGGTGCTAGTCACATTACACCTGCTGTCCCTGTTCACCTACAGTAAGTAGATACCTGAGTGTTAGTCACTTTACATCTGCTGTCCTGTTCACTTAGTAGCAAGTAGGTACCTGGGTGTTAGTTGACTGGTGTGGGTCACATCCTGGGGAACAAGATTGAATAACCCCAATGGAATTTAAGTTGTAATGAAAGGGTAACTCAGAATCTTTCAAATTTTTATTTTAGATTTTTGCAGTACACAGATGATGTAGTTTACATGTAATAAAATATTAGGCATAAAATAAAACCAGTAATATACAAGCCAATAATTTAGTCTGCCCATAATGCCATGGCATGATAGTGGCTCTCTCTGCACTGCAAATCATTATTGTAACTACAGAATCTCAATGTAAACATGGAAAGAAATAAAAATTGTATTGTACTGTATTAAATTCACTTAAATTGTTGCTAATTGGAAGTAATTTTTATGCATTTTATTATGAAATAATTTGCATTCATCACTAAGAAAAAATATAAAAATTGCTATTAGTAATAGAACAGATATAGTGAAGTATAAATTTTAAATATAATCATCTTCAGATGCTTCTTGTTCTACAATGGTTCTGCTTATGATATTTTGACTTTACGATAGTGCAATAGCGATGCTGTACAGCACTGTACATTTATTGATAGGATAAACTTTCAGTCATTTATTTACTTTTCATTACTGGTATTTAGTTAATTATTTGCTTATTAACAGTTACTTATTTATATATTTATCATATACAGCCTCTCCTTACTTAGCAATGTACTCGTTTACCGACCTCTCGAACTTATGACCAGCTCTTCAGCCAGTATGCAAACCTAAATAATTTATATTAGAGCTGATTTCCTCTGTTCTTTTTATTACATCATATACAGTACACTACTGTATAAACATTTGAAAATATAGCAGAAATGTTATAAATAGTGCAAAGGTGACATTAAAAAAATATCTAAAGATGGTTGACACAAACGCACAACCATTACAGTATGCTCCTCACTTAGTGACGAATTCATTTAGCGACTTGGTCTTAGGCACAGAACTCCGTTGTTAAGTGAGGAGAGGTTGTATTCATGTTTGACTTATGATATATTCAACTTATTTGCTCATCAGAACGTAACCCCATCATAAATTGAGGACCATCTGTATTTTGTTTAGAGAAATTAATTCATTAGTGTACAAGGTGAAATGGACAGCTAATACACCTAATTATGTACATTAATATTAAAGCAGAGTTTTGTTTATCAGTGGTTATAATAAATGTAATATTTTTTTGAAAGAGAATATGGGCAAGGCAAATATTTTAGGCCAAACTAAAGTAAATTTAAAATTTGTAAATTATACGCTATAAAAAGTAAAGAAAACTAACTAAAAATAATTAGTAAACTGGTACATCCTACAGTTTGAATTACAAAAAACTTTCAGTGTGGAAGTTGTGTTACAGAGAAATATTTTGTACTCTAAATTTGTACAGTATGGTGCCTATAATGCATAGAAAAAGTGATTAAATAACCTCAAAGTTAATAATGGTTTCCATTCCCACCCTAAAGTTCAGAGAGTCCTCGATTTAAACTTTGTAATGTGTGTGCGTGCATGTGTAGGGACGAGGGTGATTTCTTTTCACATTCATTGTCATTGGTGACTTCAAGGTCTCTTTCTTAGTCTGATGACTTTGTTATGTTATAGTTAGTATTCTGTTTGCGGCCTAGTTCTGCTTTCACCCATTACTTACTATAAAATAATATTTACTTTCTTACAGATTGAACAGCTTATTTTTCTTAATAGAACTCTGAAATCTAATGGCAACTCAGGAAAAAACATTTTCACCTCTATCCACTATAAATCACCATTACCAGCCTCTCACTCTCAATAAATTTAGGTTTTATTTGTTACAAACACATTTAGGATGCTGTACATGGTAAAAATATTTTTATTTACTTTTTAACACACTGGCCATCTCCCACTAAAGCAGATGGCCTGAAAAAGAAGAAATATTTTCTGAAAGTTTTTCTTTTTACATTTAGTAAATTATACATGAGAAGGGGTTACTAACCCCTTGCTCCCTGCATTTTAGTCACCTCTTACAACACCCATGGCTTACAGAGGATGGATTCTTCTCCACTTTCCCATGGAGATAGTAAAAATATGAGTTAAGTAATTTGCTGACAATGTACACATGACCACTTGGAGGCAAGTGGTGTGTATGACTTGTGTACTGTTGGAGTGTGAGCAAGGTAACATTTATGAAGGGATTCAGGGAAACCAGTTAGCCAGACTTGAGTCTTGGCAGTGGGAAGTACAGTACCTGCACTCTGAAGGACAGAGGAGACTGTTGCAGTTCAGGGGTTATTTGAACTATGATGTGACCATGTTTCTGGCAAGAGTGATTGAATGAATAATGGGGAATGTTTTTCTTTTAGTTACTCTACCTTGGTGAGAGATGGCTGGTGTATTAAAAATATAGAAAACATGTATTTAATTTTAGTGAGAGAAATAATGGCTCCAGATGTTCTGTTTCAGATATGTGGTCTCACTCTGGCCTCAAGTATGCAGGACTTAGCTCTGTTGTATCTAGCAACTCTGCAAGCATTAGTTGTGAGTATTAAAATTATTTATTATACTAGTAGTTAATGTTTTAGCTTTGTTGTGTGTTGTGTATAACATTTTTAATTGTCAGCAGCAAATGGGAATTATTCATTAAACTCTACATGTACTAACCTCCAGAAGTAGATCCTCACCCATTATGAGTGAGCATGTTACTTCTCAGTAAGCAGGAAACTAATGCTCAACTCGTTTCAGTAGCACCAGGCTAGTATAACTTTGTTTGTGCTCTCTAGAACCTGAAAACCTATAGATATTCCCAAATTATTTATTACTCCAGTGACTGTTTGCTTTGGTTTTGGATACACTTTGAATTGTCACTTGCACATCCCATAAAACAATACAATTTGCTATAAACTTACTCCAGTTCTGGTTCACCATCTAAGGCATTGCATTATTTATCACAAGTGGACTGTTAACATATTCTTCACTCCTTAAGTAGCAGCGATGCATACTTGACGAATTTATTCCATGAAATTGTAATCTTTCCTTTTCGACCCCCCAACAGTGGCTACGTTTCCAACCCCAACGATTTACTTGAATCACCAAAATAAAATGGTCGCTTGGATAAACGTTCATGCGGGGTCCACTGTAAATTCTATGGCATTCTTCTTGCATTTGAGTCTCTCTTCTTTTAATTATAGTCAAGTTTGTGGTGTAGCTCTAGTCTTCTATTCTCTTTCCATCCCTTCCTTTATCCAAATAAATAATGTGAATACTAAACTATAAGATTGAGATTAATGGTATAAAATATTGACTCTGGGAAAAAAAAAAAATACAGATGCAGTATAATATATCTTTTATTGACATCCTACCCACACAGTGGGCTTTTATGACTTCATAAACTCACTGTGTGAGTGAAATGTTGTCAATAAAGGATCACATTATGCAGCCTTTGTCTTTTCCATTAAACTGTTCTCTTAAAAGTACATTACCCCCAGGTTAAATAGAACTTTTTTCATTTATAGTAGTTCAGGTTGCCAGTACATGATCGTTTTTTTCTGCATAAAGCAATATTGGGGAGAGGATTAGGCCATTTCAGACACTAACACTCCGTACAAATACTTCTTCATATGTCACTTCATAATTTCTCTCCATTATGGAGGTGATCGTTTAAGCAGGGGTCTATTGTATAGTACTATGCCCACTGGTGGTTTATAAATTTATAAATATGTTGATTAATTTATTTGTGTTGATGTCTGTATATAATTTACATATTGTGTTTTAAATAATAACTGATAGCTTTTATATATGTAAAATGCAATTGGTATCTTGGGTCAAATTAATTTGTGGCTAAGAACTGAGTATGGTAACAAAATTGTGTACAAAGAGTGGAAGCTCCAATTATTCTCCTTCATCCAACTCATGGATGTGATTATATATAAGTTTTTTTTTTTTACATAGTACTCAGTTTAGTTGTTATTTTGTGAAGTTGGAGTTAGTTTTTTGGGACTTGCTTTGTATTCATTGAGAATAATATATTTAGCACTTAGGTTTTTATTATAATAATAATATATAGTTTTTAAAAGGGAAAAATTTTAAATATCCATTAGTCATCTTGGAGCTTTATTTTTTAATTTTTGTGCTAAGAACTGTAATGTTATGAGTAAAGGCAATGGTGTACAAAGAGAATTTAATTCAAATTAATTACCACCTTTGATAACAAAACCACAGGAATAGTAACCCTATAATAAGTCATTTTCTTTTATGTACATACCTGTGTTCAGTTTAATTGAAAAATTAGTACAGAAAGTGGAGTTACACTTTCACTGAGGGAAAACTTTACGGCTTCTCTTTAGCTTTGGAACTGCCACCATAGCTACTTTTGCCCTTTTGAGCCATTTTAAAAAAAAATTTAAAGGTTTTTTTTTGGGGTGGGATAACTGAAAAGAATATGTGGGTTCAGGGGGCTACGTATAAAACAAAAAATAATTTTTGTCATTTAGTCTTAATTAGGTTTTAAAATTTTCCGTTATGCTCTGCATGAATGGCTTTGCATGCATAACCTGTGTCACCCCTGTGTACAACATTGTATAGCTGAAATATTCTTTGAGGCTTTTTGCAGTATTTCAGGTTCAACATGCCATTGCAAAGTTCAAAGTGTCCGTGTGCATTCTTTTAGCTCTAAAAATAATCGAGTTGATACCTTGAAGCCTCTTTGCTGTGACGTTACAAGAGAAACTTTTGTTTTTCTTTTTGGGCCACCCTGCCTCGGTGTGATATGGCTGGTTTGTTGAAAGAATGAAGGTACAACATCGATTTTATGGACACTGAGGGTCTGGAAACTTATAATCCATGCAAATTTATAAACAGGAACTTGGAATTCTCATGGCAGTGTATTAACCACCCTACTGTATGTGACCTATCCAAGACCAAGGAATGCTTTTGCTCTCTAAAGGTGGAAAACTCTGTAAACTGGAAAGGTTTTGGAACCAAGGGGGTCTGGAAAATCGATGTTGTACTTGTATGTAATAATGCCCAAAACAGTGCTGCAGCAACATAAGAGAAAAATCCTTTGTTTCTATATAGCCTCTTATATGATTACAGAGTACAAATAGGTAAAATCATTGAGATTGAAGACAAGGAAATATAAGATGAGATGTTACCTGTACTCAAGGTCAAATTAGAAATAGTGTTTCTCTGATATTGCAATATTTTTCTTCAGATTTTTTTTTTTTTTGCATTTTTAAAGATGAATAAATGTAGGATCTGTTGCCTGTACTTAATAATAATTGAATTTGTTTCCTCAATATTATTATGATTATTTTATTAATAAAATTGAGAAGTACTTTTCTGTTTGGTTTATGGCCCTTAAATGTTCTCATTGATAAAAATTAGTCAATGGGCATTCAGTAGTGATATAACTGAAGTTTGCTACTGGCCATATTTCCTTTATAGAAAATTGAATGTGAATAATTTCACCAGTGTGGTAACTGGTTCATCTGAAAAGTGAACAGGAATCTAAATTAAAATTCAGACAAGATATTAAATGAGAAACTGAGAAGGGTCATATAGTAGCACTAGTCTGGAAAGAGTGATTAAGACATATACATCTTGAATTGTAGATGATTCACCAACCAGTGGCTTCATCAATACAAATTCTAAGATATAAATTGAAGACATTATAATCACAAGGAAATGCTAAACCCATAGGACTATATAACATGTAGGGGACTGGAAGGTATTCAGGGAGCCAGAGCACAGATGTAATTCCCTAGAGAAAGAGAACCTCACCAGCATCAAGGAACTTCCCTTGATGGGTGAAGACATTAGAATTATATATAAAAGATAAGGTAATTAGTCCCTCAGCCTTTGAGTTGGTGTGTAGAGCACTACAGTTGAGTTTCTGGAGCTCATGTGTCTAATTTTCATCTTGTCAATATTGTATTATTATTATTATAATCAAAAAGAAGCGCTAAGCCACAAGGGCTATACAGCGCTGCAGGGTAGGGAAGGAAGCAAGGGAATTGGATGGCAGGAGGGAGGGGGGATGATCAGCAGGTTACAGAAAACAGCGGGGCAGGGGATAGTACGGGGGTAGAGGGTAGCAAGAGATACAAGTAGAAAGGACTGAAAGTATCAGAATTTGTGAAGTAAGTCAGTCGTTGTCAAAAAGTCAATAAGAGAGTCCGGATGAAAGGGGGGCCCATCAGCGAAAAGGGGAAGAAAAGGAGGCAGCGGGGCGAAGACGACGACAGAGGTAAATTCTGCGTGCTCGTTGATAAAGTGGGCGTCCAACAGAATGTGGCTGACTGAAATGGAGCTTGGCAATTCCACAGAGAGGAGAGACCCTCCCCATGAATTCCAGAGTAAGAAGTATGGAATGCGAAGCGGGGAGAGTAGTCTCCCAACCCTCGCCACGGGTAAAAATAAGAGGGGGCCAGAAACCCTAACTCGGTTTAATAGTGAAGTTTGTTGCCGAGCTAGAGCCCAACGTTTTTCCAAAGGGTGTGAAGGTGGGAAGTTTACAGCAAAATATGTACATGGAATCCCTCTGTAAGAAAACTGGTAGGTCTGTACTGCTGCCCGCGCAGCAGTTCTGCCTGTTCTTTCCCTGTCTAAACATGCCCAGGGCCCCAAAAAAAAACCAATATCTTTTGTTAGTAAAGTCGGCTACCCAAAGTTGGTACGGGGGACAAAGGGGGTTGGGTGTAAAAAATTTTTTTATAGCCTGTAAAGCACTAAGGGATCTGAGACAACAAAATGATGACACAGGATAGATAAATAGGGAAAGTGCTGTAAGGAGGGGCATAAAATTCAGAGAAAAAATACTAGCTGAAGATGTAAATGCCTTGAGACCTGTCGGAAACACGCTGCGAATCCTACCCGTCAAAGACTTAGACCCATCTGTGACACACATGGCATGAGAATGAGAGTGAAAGTGGTCAAGAAAAAGAGAGGGGGAAGCGACCGTAGACAGTTGGGTTTCGAGCAAGGGGGGGGAAAAAAGAACAGATCGAACGCTGGGCCCTCCCAGGGGGGGGGGAAAAAAGTAGATGCTACATGTACATAGAAGGTGGTTTTAAAGAGAAGAAAAGAGCGAATGAAGGCGAAGAGAGAAGGGACGGAGAAAGGGGGGCGGCGAACAAAAAAAAGAATGTCTACTAAATCAGTGACCATTCTAAAAATGGAAGGATTGCGGAGATCATGAGAGCGCCCTAGTGCGCGGCAATGGCTCACGGCGATGGAAAAGGATGGAACGTCCTTCTGCATAGAGGCTTTCGACGGGAAAAAGGGGAGCAAAAAGCACCAAGGCTAAACGTAATCCTTGGTGATAAAGGGGGTTAAGGCTAGAGAGAGTAGCAGGGGATCCGCTGAAAGATCTGGTCACCTAATCAAGTTTCAAAAAAGGGGGGAATTAGGTGAAGGGGGGGGTTTCGACGATCAGCCCCCACGAAAGATAGAAAGGGTTTTTTAAGAAGTTCACCGGCTGTGACAATTCCCTTCAGAAGGTAATGTGAGGTTTCCAGGAAACCTACGATCAAAGGGGGGCCCCAGAAACTTGACTGTATCACGTTCAGGGATACGTGAGCCTAAGGTACAAAGGATGACAGAGATGACAGGCGTCTAAATGATTTGGGGGTTTTTAGTGGGGAAAATTTTAAACCATGGTGGTGGCCCAATTGGAAACAGGGTCGACGCATGCTGGGAGAAACGTAAGGGGTGCAGTCAGCGCCTGCACAGGCAATAGAAAAAGTCATAAAATAGAGTGAGCCCAAAATTTGGGAAGAAGGGGCCCAAAATCTTTAAAATAGCAAGGAGAAAAAGTGTTGTGCTCAGAAAACACCCCGGGGGGGACACCTTAGTTTGGGAAAAAGCCCGGGGGAGAGCACTTATTAACCCGAACAGGGAAAATGCTGTCAGTTAAAAAGTTTTTAAAGGAAGGATGGTGTTTGCCTCGAAGGGCCCTAAGGAGTGGGTTGGGGCTAAAATATTATACCTCCAAGTTGTGTCAATGCCTTTAAAGGTCAAAAAATATGGCAATAACTGAGTGGTTATTCGAAAAGGGCATTACGAACATAGTATCCAAGGCAGAAAGGGGTCTATTTTTAGAACGTCCCTTACAAAAGCCATATTGCAGTGGAGAGACTGTTGTGTGTCTCTAAATACCACACTAAATCTATTACAAAGGTTCCTTACTTGAAAAACGCAGGGTAAAGCAAGGGGACGTAGTGGGGGGTTTTCATTCCTTATGCCTGGTTTGGGGAAAAAGGGGGAAAATGGCGGTTTCCACAGCTGGGGAAAAACCCCTTGTGACCAAATAAGTTTTAAAAGGTGAAATAGGACTGAAAGGGGTGACTGTGAAAAGTTGTAGCATAGAATATGATTTCGTCGGGCCCAGCTGCCGTGATCGAAAAAGTGAGGGGGTTGCCTCCGTTCTTAAGTGTAAAAGGCACTTATATTTCTTTTGAGAGAAGAAAAGCCCAAAGGGTGCAAACTCTCGGGCAGACTTTGAGGAAAGAAATGAGGGCATAGATGGGTCCCTTAAAATTAGGCCCGATGTTGCCAATTTCATGGCAAATTAGTGGGTTTGCTATTCAACCCCGGAACCCGCAAAACGGAGCCGGGGCCCGGGGAAAAATTTTTACCACTCAGTTTCGTACTTTTTTCCAGACTGCATCAAAAGGAAGCAGAGGTGTGGGGGAGACATAATCTCCCCCACAAGTGCTTTTAGCGTCAGGATGAAGGGCGAGCGATCCACGCTTCTTTTTAAAAAATAAAGGAGTCGCTCGGGGGTTTCTTTTGTACCGGTCCTCCCCCTGCAGCGCGTTTCAAAACGTACTACGAGCAAAGCGGGGAGACCACCAAGGCACGCTTTTTGAGAATCCCTCCCCGATTTTGGGGTATAGAATGAGAAGCTGGGGTGAAAAAAAAAAAAAGGGGGAGAAAAAGGTTAAAGATCGATGGGGGCGAAGAAGGAACCTCTTTAAAAAGTCAGGTGTGAGTAAAGGTTCCAATTTCCCCGTTTAAAATTGCCGGGTGGGGTGCGAAGAGGGGGCGAATATGAAGGGGAAGTAAGAATGATTGGGAAAATGATCACTGTCATGAAGTCCGGAGAAAGCCCAAAGTAAAGTTAATCGGGGAGGAAAGGCAAATGAGGATCGATGCAAGGAGGTATGAGTCCGAGGATCAAAATGGGTTGAGTACCTGATTTAAAACATGGGGGGGGTGGTGGCAAGAAAACCTCAACTGAATTCCACGGAATCACGTGGACCCCCCAGGGGAAAATGGTGGGCAAAAAAATCACCAAGTAAAAAAACGGGGGGGTAAGAAAAACAAGGAAGGCAAAATGGGAATAGATAATGCCCGAGAAGGAGAGAGTATAAAGAACAGGGTTCCCACCTATGTAAGGGGATAGGGGCTGCTGTGTAATGCGGGAAAGTATGAAAAAAAATAGCTGTGGTGGGGGAATATCAGTGCGGGAAAAGGGGCCCCTTTCTTTAAAAGGCCCCATCGGGGAAAAGGCTAAAAGAATAAAATAAATTTATAGCCTGAGAGGGTGAGAAATAAAGCAGGTGTAATTTTGGTTTCCCTTTTAAGCAAAAAAACCAACAGGGGAAAAACTGGAGGAACACTGAAGCTCCCCCCCGTTTACCCCTGAGGCCGCGTATATTCCAGAAAAAGGCCATGTTGGGCAATGAAAAAGATACTTGAAATCCGCGGGAAAGGGGTTTCCCTACGGACTAGAAGGGTTAGAAAAGTCCACATGCGGGGGCAGTGGAAAATTTTCAGAGCGAAGGAAAGGGTCGCTGTGAAGAAAGGAGTTGCGCAGGGGAGGAGGAAGGGAAGAGCGGAAGGTGGATCAGTGTCCTTTTGGGTTTTGGGTTTCCGCAAAAATTTTCAGGATTCTTAAAGTGTTGGGAATTCAAGATGTCGTTGAGGACAATTTTGGGAAGGGTTTGGGGGAGGAGGAGAAAAAGTTGGAATGTATTGGACTGTACCAAAGGGTAGGGGGGGGCAAAAGGGGGAGGGAACTGGAGAAGCTGGCAGGGGGGCAGAAGAGCAGGAACCCGGGGGGGGGCAAAAAAAGAGGAAGAAACTTGGGGGGGGAAAAGGGAGGAAGTAATTTCGGGAGGGGGGAACCTCGCACTTGTAACTGGCCAGTGAGAGGGGAAAATAGGGACAGGACAGGGAGGGTAAAATGGGAGGGGGGGGATGGGTAGGGAAGTGTTACCGGGGCCTTTTTTTGACTTTTGAGAAGTAGGGGACGTTGGGAAGAGGTGTCGTACGGGTCTGTCGATACTGAGGGGTAAGAGAGAACCGAAAAAGCAAAATTAGACTGAGGCGTTTGAAATAGGGACGTCTGAGCCGAGGACAGCAAAAAAGGGTTAGATACAGGGGGTGATTAGGGAGAGGTAAACCCCAGAGGTGGGTGTAGAAGATGGGATCCCGAAGTGGGGGACTTTTGAAAAACGGGGAAAAAGAAACACGTGGGAGTCCCCTTGGAGGCGGAGAAAAAGAAACTGCCATGGCATAAGGGAGACCTTTTGCTCTTGAGGTAAGGGTTTCCCCCTCGTTTTTAAAAAACCCGACAACGGCGAGAGTAAGAGGGTGAGCCATGACAGTTAAGGCAAGAGGGGGATCGATTTCAAGACGTATTAATGGTCACGCACCCAGACTGGGCATTCGGGGAAGATCTGCAATATTTTGCTGGATGGCCAAATCGCCAGCAATTTCTACCTGTTGTGGTTTTAGGGGTCACCTTTTGAACTTGTAACCGAGTCCTCTTAAAAACGGAGGAGGGTTTTGGGTCAAAAGTTAAACAGCCACATTGCTAGGGATCGTCTCCCCCCACGGGCAGGAAGAATAAAAATGTCTACCCTTTAGGATTGGGGATCTTTGGGGTTCCAGTGTTTTAACGTGCCACTTCTGGAAATTTTTTGAACATGGTATGGGGCAGAATAACGGTACCCACACAAGAATTGGGGGAAAGATGTTTTTCAAGGGGGTGGCAGGAACAGTATTATATGGGTAAAACGAAGAGCTCACGAGCCTGGGGAGCATTTGTACGGTAATGATGCCTACCCCTCTTAAAAGCATGAAAAGAAATTTCTTTACCAACATGGCGTAGGGGTGCCCTTCCAATACATGTCGGAAAGATAGGCAGTAGAGGAAGTTGGTGTAAAATGAAGAAAATTTTGTCCCCTGTTCTTTTGAAACTGAGCGGGAAAAGGGAGTGAAAGGAGGTCGATCGTTTCTGAGAAAAAACGGAAGGGGAAGGGGGAGAAATACATCACAGGTAATTTTCGTTGACGTTTAGGTGGGGCCAGGTTGGGCCGACGTGGAAGGGTCGGCGATTTGAAATTGCCCGCCCGAGAGGGGGAGGCCGGAAGAAGTAGGGAGGCGAAGGATAAATCGAAGGATAGTCGAGGGCCTCAGTACCCGAAGGGGTGAGGAAACGCACGGCAATAGGTACGAGGCATGAGGAATGTCTGAAGGTGGTCCCAAAAAAAGAGGCGGGGTCAGAAAGGGGTGCGGTATCAAGAAGGGGCCCGGGGGTACCAGGTTCTGGACTAGGGCTGCCATGGTTAGGGTTTCTTCTTTCTTTTTTTTTTAAGAAAAAAAAAAAAAAGAAGAAAGAAAATAAAAAAAAAAAAAAAAAAAAAAAAAAGGGGGGGACCGGGGGGAAGTTCCTAGGAGGATAAAGGGGCCGAAATCTCCCCCCGCGCCCAAGAGGACTCGACACCCTAGTACGCAGAGCAGCATGGAACCCGTGCCATACCCCACCCTTCATGCCAGTAAACCCCAATCTGGGATAGCAACCTCACATCTGCCGAGCACCTCGGTGGACAAAAGAGAGGGGGCCCGGGTATCGCCCCAAAGCATACCTCCTTCAGCCACCACCCCGGAATCCGAAAGGTGGGTTCCGAGCTACACCCCCCGCCCCAAAAAACACCCAAAGCTACTCCCGGGGAAACCCAAGGGGGGATCGGGACATCCCTAGGCAATCCGATCACGGCAAAATACGCCCGCCCAAGAAACCTCAACGGGGAAGGGAGGACCCCGGGTCCTTTTTCCCCACCCAGGAAATAGCGCGCCTGGGGGAGAAATCCAAGACAAAAAGAGGAAAGGCCCAAAAGGGAGGAGTGGGGGGGAGGGGAGGAAAGGAAAAAGGGGAGGGTGGGGGTAGGGGAGGGGGGATTGGGGGGAATTAGGGTTTGGGCGAGGAGAAAACCGATAGGTCTAAACCTCGACCCAAAACCTCTTAACCCCCGCCAAGGAGCCCCCCTTGAAGGGTCAATATTTTATGCCATTTATTTACAAGATATTGGGAAAAAAGAGGCATGGAAAAACCCCGGTCTTCAAATTTTTAGTTCCCCCTTTAGGAAAATAAAAAGGAATAGAAAAAAAAATATCAAAATAGATATGATATTTATTTTCATAAATTAATATTTTGAAAGCATCATAGGGGAATTTTGGGGGGTTGCAGGGAATTTTTCTTTATATCTAGTGATGTATGTGATTTAGCCTTGAAATTTAAAGGATCACTGTTTTAAGTTGATGTTTAGATACTTGAGCACCCCAACTGGGTGAGATTTAGGTACTAGAGTTGGCCCGGAAAAATTTATATCATAAAATTTGCCCCCAGAGTGGAGCTCCCTCAGAAACAGACTTGCTATGAAGACAGCACCTCAGTCTATAAATTGAAGGAAACCCGATGCCAGTCCTATGGGCAGAGAAAATAAAGGTTAACAGGACACATGATCTTCACTGGGTTTATCTTACTTTTTTTCCCCTATCTCTTCAGCATTTTTTTTTTTTTGGCAGTGTCAGTTTGGACTAGGCCCCTTGAATCTTTCCGGTATAATTTTCATTTCTCTCTCCTCTGCTCCGTGAGTATAAATTTTTAAGGTTTAAAGGGATTCCCGAATTTAAAAAATGGGAAAATCTCAAAATGTACGCAGAGGGAAGAATACTCGGGGGCCCCCCGGGCCCAAATCTGCACACTGAGGAGAAGAGATAATGAAGTACAGTGGGCACAATAAAGGGGAATCTTATCAGAAACAAAGCTCGAACAAGTCTAAAAGTTTTCAAGGAAAAAATTTGGGCAAGTATCATAATTTTTTTTATATACATAATTCTATTAATTAAATGCAATCTTTAAAATGTGACAGGCGTTCCGTTTTTTACCTGAAAACAGCAGTCTTGTTGTGGGAGCCGCATGCTTGCAGCGGCTGCTTTGGGGGGACTATGCGACCTTTCTGCGCAGCTTTTGCAAAGGCAGGAGAAGCCAGGTTTCGAACCCAGAAAAATAGCAGAGGGGGGTTTCATGACTATTTTATCTACCTTGCACTGAAAGGCTGGGGAGGATTTTGTTAAGGCACTAGTCATTTTTCTTTTCCTGAAAATGAAACCTGATTTATTCTGAATGGTTACAGTACCAACAAATGAAAAATTAGAATGTGCAAAATCTGGGGATCTTATTTTAATCTTTCACTACCCAGTGGCTTTTCAATCAAAACAAGGGCCTAATTTTAGTACTGTATCAAAAGATGGGGGAATCAATCCCCCAGCCTTGGAGTTGGGGGTAGACTGTGCAAAATCATGGGGAAACTTGGGTTTAGAGGCATTTACACTACTTTTAACCGCCTCTGGTATGACCCACTTTTATGGGGAAAACCCACCCACCAGGGACAATGCCTTTGCTATTGTCCCTTACCTCTGGCCCCGATTCTTCAAGCTATGGTGTTCTTCACACCAACATTGTTAATCCGTCATTAGTCATGTGATTGCAAATATCGACCCTGACATTAACCTCTTATTAAATGACACACATGATCCTAACAACTTTATTACACTGCTAGTCAGGCTAAGACAGTACCTAGTGCCAACAATAATATAATAGTATTCAATTGTATGTCTATCATTAGTCTCTCTTCTGTATAGCCCTTGTGGCTTAGCGCTTCTTTTTGATTATAATAATATCATTACTCTCGCTAAAACATGATGTTACATACCGGGCCGCGGGGGCGTTGACCCCCGGAACTCTCTCCAGGTAAACAGCCAAACCAATTAGGAGATGGAACAGCTATATACTACTCTGATGAACTAGAATGTATAAATTCTACTTGCACAAGGGATGAATATGCTAAATTTAAATCCAAAGACCTTGAAAAACCTCACTCCAATATTTACTCCTTTAGTGAAAACTAAGAAACATGATAACCAGCGCAGAGATGAACACACACCACTTCAACATAAATCTCATCCATGACCCACAAACACTATGAACAGCTGCTTGCTTCTACCTACAAGAATCTCTGAGACAAATTCCTCCTTACTAGACCATATCTGGACAAACACTATATCCCCATTAAAAGCACAGATAACACCACTATCCCAACTTATGTAAACTGCCCCAGGACACAACTAAGATCACCTTCCGACTACATGAGTCATTTGTTAACTATTTCAGCATTAAGTGACACTGACTGGCAAAACAAGCTAGCAGACAATTTTGGTTTTGAATATGTTAATATTTTTTACAAAAATCCCAAAATCTCTATAACATACATTGCCCAATAAAAACTAAGCAGAGCACAGTAGACACTAAACAGCATCTTCAAATCTATTGATGAAAAACAGTACAGAATGGGTCTAATAAAGGATCTTGCAAAAACATTACTTGTCAGTATTAACCAATCTAATAAGGAGATCAAAAAACTGTATTATGAAAACAGATTTCATGACATAAAAGGTAATATGAAAAAGACCTGGAACACCTTATCTGAAGGTCTAAAAAGCTGTCACAGAATAGAATGATTAACTTAACTATACTAGAAGACCCTCCCCTTCAGCCAACCGATACTGCCAACAAATTTAATGTCTTTTTCTTGACCATGGGAACAAAGCTAGCAAGTAAAATCCCAAATTCAAACATTCAGCCGGAAGACTACCTCACTGGCAACTACCCAAATACAGGTCTCCCTCAACTTTCACGGGCTTCACACATTCGCGAATTCCCAGCCGCCAAATCATATTTAAGTTTCCCGCCACCTGCGAGTCCCTACTACCCCCGCAACTGGCAGCCAGCCCTCCAACCACTCAGTGTGGTGAGTGTTTTGTTTGTTCATTATTTGCTATTAAGCTACAGTATAAATAATGTAAACCCATTCATGACTGCATATTGGAATGGCTATTCGGACAGGTATTAGACAATAATTCATTGTGTTTGGTGCTTGTAGATTGAGTGTGACTGGAGTGGTAGAGGCAGTGATTGAGGCAATGGTATTTAATAACATACATGTTATTAATAATATGTACTATTATTATTTATAACATATATGTCCTGTCTAAGGGCAATGTGTGGAGTAAATATTATGCAGAAAATTCGGAGTGTGGAAATTAGGAGAAGGTGTGGAGTTAATAAAAGCATTAGTAAGAGGGGTCGTTGAGGTGGTTTGGTCATTTAGAGAGAATGGATCAAAGTAGAATGACATGGAAAGCATATAAATCTATAGGGGAAGGAAGGAGGGGTAGGGGTCATCCTCGAAAGGGTTGGAAAGAGGGGGTAAAGGAGGTTTTGTGGGCGAGGGGCTTGGATTTCCAGCAAGCGTGCATGAGCGTGTTAGATAGGAGTGAATGGAGACGAATGATACTTGGGACCTGACGATCTGTTGGAGTGTGAGCAGGGTAATATTTAGTGAAGGGATTCAGGGAAACCGGTTATTTTCATATAGTCGGATGGGAAGTACAATGCCTGCACTTTAAAGGAGGGGTTTGGGATATTGGCAGTTTGGAGGGATATGTTGTGTATCTTTATATGTATATGCTTCTAAACTGTTGTATTCTGAGCACTTCTGCAAAAGCAGTGATAATGTGTGAGTGTGGTGAACGTGTTGAATGATGATGAATGTATTTTCTTTTTTGGGTCACCCTGCCTCGGTGGGAGACGGCCGACTTGTTGAAAAAAAAAAAAAAGTTAATAATAATACATGTTATTAATAATAACATGTACTATTATTATTTATAACATATATGTTATTAAATACCACTGCCTCAACCGCTGAATTATTGTGAAATGTTTGGAAGAGCAGGGAGACTAATGTTCACTCCAGCATAAGCAAAGTCACACTGACGATGTGTCAACCACTCCCTCATATTTTTGTACAATTTCCTTCTTCAATTATATCGTATTTATTATTGTTATTATTAGCAATAGCAGAAATGTTCGATTCTTTGCTGTGTTCAAGAGTAAACACATGATGTCACCGTCTAATACCTATTCCAATATGCAGTCATGAATGGGTTTACATTATTTATTCTGTAGTTTAATAGCAAATAATGAACAAACAAAACACTCACCACACTGAGTGGTGGGAGGGCTGGCTGCCAGTTGCAGGGGTCGGAGGGAGGGTAGTAGGGACTCGCAGTGGTGGAGTCTGTGGTATTTAATAATATACATGTTATTAAATAACATACATTATTAAAGCATAACATGTATATATTTAGTACAATTTATGACGTTTTCATGTATTTTATGATTATTCATGGTTCAACAAGTTAAGGAAGCAGTATTGTAATATATTTCCCTACAATATATTGGGGCACCAAACATTCACAGTTTTTCAACATTCGCGAGGCTCTTGATCCCCTAACCCTTGCAAATGTTGAGGGAGACCTGTACTCTATTTTTAGCCCCAACAAACTGCACTCTCACTTATCAAAACACTAAAGAACAAGGCAGGACACCTAAATAACTTACCACCACTCATGTATAAAAAAGCTCCTCATGTGTTGTCACCAATTACTGCAACTCTTTTTAACAAATAAAGTGAATCTTCCACCTTCCCATCCATACTCAAGATGGTAACGGTCACCCCAATCCTCAAAGGAGGTGATCCAACTGAATTGAACAACTATAGGCCTATATCAAACTTGCTCGTACTATCTAAAATCTTCAAAAAATTAATTCACGAACAAGTCTACTCCTACTTTGTACCCCACAACATACTCAACCCTTGTCAGTTTGGGTTCAGACCAAAAAATAGTACAGTGGACCCCCGGTTCGCGATGCCTCCGGTATTCGATACATTTTAACGCAAAAATTTTGCCTCGGTTCCCGTTAAAAAACCTGGTATACATGACGTGTCCACGTGTGGCTTGAACTGCCCTGTGTATGCCAGTGTGCTCGCATCTAAGGGTACATTCCATATTATCACAGTGTTTTTGGTGCTTGTTTCTGCAAAAGTCACCATGGGCCCCAAGAAAGCTTCTAGTGCCAACCCTTCGAGAAAAAGGGTGTTGAAAGTTAAGACACATGTGCAACATCTGGATATCTTTATTGTAGACGTTTCGCCATCCAGTGGCTTTATCAATACAGATTCTAGGACATAATAAGAAGACAGTAGAACTATATACAAAACATGAGGTAATCAGTCCCTCAGCCTTGGAGTTAGTGTTCACAGCATCGTGGTGGAGGAGAATCTGGAGCAAAGGCAAGAAGACTGGCGGTTATATAGGCGTCAGTGGATAGGGACGGGCAGCAGACGAGGGCAAAGTCACTGGTAGGCGGGATTCCCCAGTGGAAGTAGGTCCTTCCCAAAGAGATGGGTTAGTTGCAGCAGCCGTGAAGGACATCTACAAGACCTTCTTCACGGCTGCTGCAACTAACCCATCTCTTTGGGAAGGACCTACTTCCACTGGGGAATCCCGCCTACCAGTGACTTTGCCCTCGTCTGCTGCCCGTCCCTATCCACTGATGCCTATATATGTGAATGAATTCAAGGATTACATAGACAGTGAAGACTTGAAACCTGAACAAGTGTTTAATTGCGACGAAACAGGCCTGTTTTGGAAGAAATTGCCAAGCAGGACCTACATTACTTAGGAGGAAAAGGCACTCCCAGGACATAAGCCTATGAAAGACAGGCTTACTCTTCTGATGTGTGCCAATGCTAGTGGTGATTGCAAAGTGAAGCCTTTATTGGTGTATCACTCAGAAACTCCCAGAGCGTTCAGGCAAAAGAATATCCTCAAGGCTAATTTGTGTGTGTGCTGTGGAGGGCAAACAGTAAGGCATGGGTCACTAGGGACTTTTTCTGACTGGTTACACCATGCATTTGCCCCCAATGTGAAAAATTACCTAATTTTAAAGAAATTAGACAATGCCCCTGGTCATCCTACAGACTTGGCAGAGCGACTTTCTGGGGACATGAGCTTCATTAAGGTCAAGTTTTTGCCTCCTAATACCACTCCTCTCCTGCAGCCCATTTCAAACTTCAAGAAACTGTACACAAAAGCTATGTTTGAAAGGTGCTTTGAAGTGACCACAGACACTATTGACTCAAAGAGTTTTGGAAGGATCACTTTAATATCCTCAATTGTGTAAACCTTATAGGTAAGGCTTGGGAGGGAGTGACTAAGGGGACCTTGAAATCTGTGGCCAGAATGTGTAGACAAAAGGGATTTTGAAGGGTTTGAGGCTAACCCTGGGAATCCTATACCAGTTGAGGAATCCATTGTGGCATTGGAGAAGTCCTTGGGGTTGGAGGAGGACAATGACGAACTAAGCACTGATGAGCTGCTAGATCATCTTCAACAGCAAGAGGCCAGACCTGAGGAAACTGCTTCGGAGGAGGGGATAGAGAAATTGAAAAAGTTGCCTACTTCAAAGATTAAGGAAATGTGTGCAAAGTGGCTTGAAGTGCAAACCTTTTTTGATCAAAATCACCCTGACACAGCTACTGCAAGCCGTGTTGGCAACCTGTACAATGACAATGTTGTGAACCACTTTAGGAAAGTCATAAAGGAACAAGAGGTACAGGCCTCTATGGACAGATATGTTGTACGACAGAAGTCCAGTGACTCTCAAGCTGGTCTTAGTGGCATTAAAAGAAGAAAGGAAGTAACCCTGGAAAAGGACTTGCTACCTAAAGTCCTAATGGAAGGGGATTCCCCTTCTAAACAGTAAGTTCGACACTCTCCCCTCCTTCCATCCCATCAATCATCACCAGATCTTCATTAAAGGTAAGTGTCATGTATTCTATTGTTAGTAGAGTACTACAAACTGTGCATGTCTTCTTCAGTTTGTGTGCATTAAACTTAATATTTCATGTGGTACATTTTTTTTTTTTATACTTTTGGGTGTCTTGCATGGATTAATTTGATTTCCATTATTTCTTATGGGAAAATTGATTCGCTTTTCGATAATTTTGGTTTACGATGAGCTCTCAAGAATGGATTAATATCACAAACCGGGGGTCCACTGTACTAATGATGCTATTATACATATTGTGCACTTGAAAAAATGAATTTCCTCTAGGACTTTTCATAGACTTGCAAAAAGCTGTTGATACAGTTGACCATGACCATTTGCACCTAAAACTTGAACATTACCGGGTCAGAGGACACTCTCTCGATTACCTAAAATCTTATCTTAGCAATATAACCCAGTATGTATACACAAATGGAGCCAGCTTCACTACACAACCTATTCTTGTTGGAGTCCCACAGGGGAGTGTCCTTGGCCCACTTCTCTCTCTCATTTACATCAATGGCCTACCAAATGCATCTAATCTCCTTAAACCCTTTTATTACCAACCATACTAACAGACACTATAAATGCCGAACTACTAAAAATATCTAATTGGATGACCACCAACAAACTTACTCTCAATATAGACAAAACCTATTTCATGCTATTGGGAAACTGAGTTTCAAATGTACAGCTAAATATATTGATAAATGGTTCACCCATTTTTAAACAGACAGAGGGCATATTTCTAGGTCTCCACCTTGACTGCAGTTGCAAATTTCCACGAAATTCTCCAAAACAGTAGGCATCCTTTCAAAGATACTGTACTATGCACCCCAATCAGCTCTTCTTGCTCTGTACCACTCATTTACCCTCGCCTTCAAGAGCCACAACAATGTATCTACCTCATCCACTAGGAAAATGATAGGATGGATAATGAGAACCTTCAAAACTAGGGATGCTAAGCCCATGATGATTCTCTTCAAATGGCTTGTGCTCTCTAGGCTGGAATACTGGTGACATTGCAGACCTGGAGAGTGTACAAAGAACTTTCATGGCACACATAAGTGCGATAAGGCACCTAAACTACTGGGAACAGTTGAAGGTCCTTGATCTGTGTTCCCTCGAATGCAGGTGAGAGATATATGATAATATACACTTGGAATGTCCTGGAGGGATTGGTACCAAACCTGCACACAAAAATCACTCCATGTTAAAGCAAAAGACTCGGCAGGAGATGCAACATTTCTCCAATGAAAAGCAGGGGCGCCACAAGTACACTGAAAGACAACACAGTAAGTGTCCGGGGCCCAAGACTGTTAAATTGCTTCCCGGCATACATAAGGGGCATTACCAATAGACCCCTGGCTGTCTTCAAGAAGGCACTGGACAGGCACCTATAGTCAGTACTTGACCAACTGGGCAGTAACAGCCTGGTTGATCAGGCCCTGATTCACCATGAGGCCTGGTCTCAGACTGGGCCACTGGGGTGTTAACCCCCGAAACCCTCGCCTATGGTATTTGTGCATGGGGCTCAACCACAGCAAATCACCTTAAGCCTTTGATAACTCAACAAAAATCTGCAGTGCAATTCATTACTAACTCCTGCATTAGACAACACACACTACCACTTTTCAATAGTCTTAACTTGCTTAATATACAAAACATCCACACGTATTATTGTGCCTACTACATACACTATACTCAAATATAAAGTCCTCCTTGATAACTATAACGGAACACACAGCCATGTCCATCTCTCCCTATGCAAAAATGCTATGCATGTAAAGGGCCCGAAGATCTGGAATTCATTGCCAGAACACACTAAAGGATCCCTGTCTGCAAATCAGTTTAAGGCCCTACTAAGAAATTACCTCATCACCCAGACAAACCATACGTAATACCTACCAGCTACTCATATTGTGCTGAGGATTGCTCAACCGCTTACCCACTACTGTACTACAAAATTAGGATGTCTATATTTCATTGTTTTAAATAGTACTAAATTGTAATACATCATATTGTAAATTGTTCTATTGTAGTACTGTAATCTTTATAAAGTAATTCAATAGTATAATTATTCTCTACTAGACTTGTCAGAGCCATGTAGCATTACCTAATAAAATATTAAATTCTTTTGTACTCACTGTAACTTATCTAATGACCAGCTGAACTATTATTGCCTTCTTAATCTTAAGTTAATTTTTAAGTTTTGCCTGAAATGCTCTACATATAAAGGGGCTTTTGGCATGTACACCCAACTATTATATTCCTTTGTACAACCATGTATCATGTCAAAATAAAAGATTTTATTCTTATTCTTAAGGCTGAGGGAGTCTCTACCTCATCTTTTGTATATAGTACTACTGTCTTCCATTTATGTCCTTGAATTTGTATTGATAAAGCCACTGGATGGCGAAACATCTACAATAAAGATACCGAGATGTTGCACGTGTCTAATTTTCATCCCTAGGCACTGTATGATCCCTCGAGTTTTCCATGAAAATAAGTCCTCGATTTAACAGACTTTGGAAATATAAGGCAACAGACAAAGTCTGTTGAAGATTAAGATGCACAACAGTCGAGTCACTTTATTGATGAAGCGTTTTGTTTTGCTTACACCGTGAGCTTCTTCAGTCCAATACAGAGGAAGCAAAGTGTAGTAGTAAAATGAAGATGTAATCAACCCGTCAGCCTGGAGAAGAGCTTAGCTCCATGGTCTGAGTGAGATTAGTATTTTTATTATTTATAGCATTAATTTTTGTGAGGTTAAGTTCTAGTTTGAGTGGGAAATTATTTTTTTAAACTCATCCTCTGTTGTGGCAACTTTATGATTGGGTTAGGACTTTATTCTTAGAGGTCATTTTATTTATTTCTTTTATGGTGATGTACTATAGGGGGATTATATGGATGGTGATAAAAG
Source organism: Cherax quadricarinatus (assembly GCF_026875155.1). Taxonomy (NCBI): domain Eukaryota; kingdom Metazoa; phylum Arthropoda; class Malacostraca; order Decapoda; family Parastacidae; genus Cherax; species Cherax quadricarinatus. Next base: position 25,195,679 of record NC_069484.1, on the reverse strand, counting down.
GTATAATCAGTTCATATATTTATTTTTTTATTTTCTTTTATCCACAGAGACTTTGATTATTAGGCCCAATTTAATTAGGATTCTCCTGGGCTGAGATTGGTTGGGTTTGAGTTATGTGTTAGTGATTTATTAACAGAATGAGAAGACTGGTAATGTTAACGGTGTTGCTGAATCGTGTGGGGGATGTAGGGATTTCTTTGTTAATCATATTAGGGGGTTGGAATTATATTTTTTACACGGAGTATTTGGGTGATGATTTTTGTATGTGTGGCGGCTATAACTAAGAGAATTTAAATTCCGTTCTCAGCCTGGTTGCCCGCACATACACCAGTTTCAGCTTTGGTTCGTTCTTTGACTTTAGTGACGGCTGGTGTTTATATTTTACTTTAGTTTAGCGAGGCTCTTCTATTCAGACTTTTTTATTAACCCGTAAACAGTCCAGACGTATATATACGTTTTTTCAACATTTGAAAAAGTGTAAAAAAACTTTCATCTACTTTTTTTTGTTATATTTGAAATATAAAAAAACTTAGATCTACTTTTGTAGCACTACACATGTGAATGTAGATCTGCTTGGACCATTTACAGGTTAATTATCTCTTGTTGACAATGTTCATGGTGGGGTTGGGGGCTAATTTTGAGTTTGATTTAAAGAAAATTATTGCCTTATTTACTTTAAAACAGTTAGGGGTGATAATAAGTATTTTAGCTCCAAGGTTTGCTGATCTTGGTTTTTTTTCATTTACTGACTCGTGCTTTAAGGAATTATTGTTCATATGTGCTGGTTTCTTTTTCTGTCTCATAAACACGCTAAGATAACAGGGATATCTTGCTACTCCTACTAACACTTTGGTCACACTTCACAGACACGCACATGCATATATATATATACATACATCTAGGTTTTTCTCCTTTTTCTAAATAGCTCTTGTTCTTTTTTATTTCTTCTATTGTCCATGGGGAAGTGGAAAAGAATCTTTCCTCCGTAAGCCATGCGTGTCGTATGAGGCGACTAAAATGCCGGGAGCAATGGGCTAGTAACCCCTTCTCCTGTATACAATTACTAAAAAAGAGAAGAAGAAAAACTTTATAAAACTGGGTTGCTTAAATGTGCGTGGATGTAGTGCGGATGACAAGAAACAGATGATTGCTGATGTTATGAATGAAAAGAAGTTGGATGTCCTGGCCCTAAGCGAAACAAAGCTGAAGGGGGTAGGAGAGTTTCAGTGGGGGGAAATAAATGGGATTAAATCTGGAGTATCTGAGAGAGTTAGAGCAAAGGAAGGGGTAGCAGTAATGTTAAATGATCAGTTATGGAAGGAGAAAAGAGAATATGAATGTGTAAATTCAAGAATTATGTGGATTAAAGTAAAGGTTGGATGCGAGAAGTGGGTCATAATAAGCGTGTATGCACCTGGAGAAGAGAGGAAATGCAGAGGAGAGAGAGAGATTTTGGGAGATGTTAAGTGAATGTATAGGAGCCTTTGAACCAAGTGAGAGAGTAATTGTGGTAGGGGACTTGAATGCTAAAGTAGGAGAAACTTTTAGAGAGGGTGTTGGTAGGTAAGTTTGGGGTGCCAGGTGTAAATGATAATGGGAGCCCTTTGATTGAACTTTGTATAGAAAGGGGTTTAGTTATAGGTAATACATATTTTAAGAAAAAGAGGATAAATAAGTATACACGATATGATGTAGGGCGAAATGACAGTAGTTTGTTGGATTATGTATTGGTAGATAAAAGACTGTTGAGTAGACTTCAGGATGTACATGTTTATAGAGGGGCCACAGATATATCAGATCACTTTCTAGTTGTAGCTACACTGAGAGTAAAAGGTAGATGGGATACAAGGAGAATAGAAGCATCAGGGAAGAGAGAGGTGAAGGTTTATAAACTAAAAGAGGAGGCAGTTAGGGTAAGATATAAACAGCTATTGGAGGATAGATGGGCTAATGAGAGCATAGGCAATGGGGTCGAAGAGGTATGGGGTAGGTTTAAAAATGTAGTGTTAGAGTGTTCAGCAGAAGTTTGTGGTTACAGGAAAGTGGGTGCAGGAGGGAAGAGGAGCGATTGGTGGAATGATGATGTAAAGAGAGTAGTAAGGGAGAAAAAGTTTAGCATATGAGAAGTTTTTACAAAGTAGAAGTGATGCAAGGAGGGAAGAGTATATGGAGAAAAAGAGAGAGGTTAAGAGAGTGGTGAAGCAATGTAAAAAGAGAGCAAATGAGAGAGTGGGTGAGATGTTATCAACAAATTTTGTTGAAAATAAGAAAAGTTTTGGAGTGAGATTAACAAGTTAAGAAAGCCTAGAGAACAAATGGATTTGTCAGTTAAAAATAGGAGAGGAGAGTTATTAAATGGAGAGTTAGAGGTATTGGGAAGATGGAAGGAATATTTTGAGGAATTGTTAAATGTTGATGAAGATAGGGAAGCTGTGATTTCGTGTATAGGGCAAGGAGGAATAACATCTTGTAGGAGTGAGGAAGAGCCAGTTGTGAGTGTGGGGAAGTTCGTGAGGCAGTAGGTAAAATGAAAGGGGGTAAGGCAGCCGGGATTGATGGGATAAAGATAGAAATGTTAAAAGCAGGTGGGGATATAGTTTTGGAGTGGTTGGTGCAATTGTTTAATAAATGTATGGAAGAGGGTAAGGTACCTAGGGATTGGCAGAGAGCATGCATAGTTCCTTTGTATAAAGGCAAAGGGGATAAAAGAGAGTGCAAAAATTATAGGGGGATAAGTCTGTTGAGTGTACCTGGTAAAGTGTATGGTAGAGTTATAATTGAAAGAATTAAGAGTAAGACGGAGAATAGGATAGCAGATGAACAAGGAGGCTTTAGGAAAGGTAGGGGGTGTGTGGACCAGGTGTTTACAGTGAAACATATAAGTGAACAGTATTTAGATAAGGCTAAAGAGGTCTTTGTGGCATTTATGGATTTGGAAAAGGCGTATGACAGGGTGGATAGGGGGGCAATGTGGCAGATGTTGCAAGTGTATGGTGTAGGAGGTAGGTTACTGAAAGCAGTGAAGAGTTTTTACGAGGATAGTGAGGCTCAAGTTAGAGTATGTAGGAAAAGAGGGAAATTTTTTCCCAGTAAAAGTAGGCCTTAGACAAGGATGTGTGATGTCACCGTGGTTGTTTAATATATATTATAGATGGGGTTGTAAGAGAAGTAAATGCGAGGGTCTTGGCAAGAGGCGTGGAGTTAAAAGATAAAGAATCACACACAAAGTGGGAGTTGTCACAGCTGCTCTTTGCTGATGACACTGTGCTCTTGGGAGATTCTGAAGAGAAGTTGCAGAGATTGGTGGATGAATTTGGTAGGGTGTGCAAAAGAAGAAAATTAAAGGTGAATACAGGAAAGAGTAAGGTTATGAGGATAACAAAAAGATTAGGTGATGAAAGATTGAATATCAGATTGGAGGGAGAGAGTATGGAGGAGGTGAACGTATTCAGATATTTGGGAGTGGACGTGTCAGCGGATGGGTCTATGAAAGATGAGGTGAATCATAGAATTGATGAGGGAAAAAGAGTGAGTGGTGCACTTAGGAGTCTGTGGAGACAAAGAACTTTGTCCTTGGAGGCAAAGAGGGGAATGTATGAGAGTATAGTTTTACCAATGCTCTTATATGGGTGTGAAGCGTGGGTGATGAATGTTGCAGCGAGGAGAAGGCTGGAGGCAGTGGAGATGTCATGTCTGAGGGCAATGTGTGGTGTGAATATAATGCAGAGAATTCGTAGTTTGGAAGTTAGGAGGAGGTGCGGGATTACCAAAACTGTTGTCCAGAGGGCTGAGGAAGGGTTGTTGAGGTGGTTCGGACATGTAGAGAGAATGGAGCGAAACAGAATGACTTCAAGAGTGTATCAGTCTGTAGTGGAAGGAAGGCGGGGTAGGGGTCGGCCTAGGAAGGGTTGGAGGGAGGGGGTAAAGGAGGTTTTGTGTGCGAGGGGCTTGGACTTCCAGCAGGCATTCTTGAGCGTGTTTGATAGGAGTGAATGGAGACAAATGGTTTTTAATACTTGACGTGCTGTTGGAGTGTGAGCAAAGTAACATTTATGAAGGGATTCAGGGAAACCGGCAGGCCGGACTTGAGTCCTGGAGATGGGAAGTACAGTGCCTGCACTCTGAAGGAGGGGTGTTAATGTTGCAGTTTAAAAACTGTAGTGTAAAGCACCCTTCTGGCAAGACAGTGATGGAGTGAATGATGGTGAAAGTTTTTCTTTTTCGGGCCACCCTGCCTTGGTGGGAATCGGCCGGTGTGATAATAAAAAAAAAAAAAAATGTGCTGGTATGATTATTTAAAGGGTTAAAGAGTATAAGGATATTCAAAATATGGGGAGGTTGGTGATATGTATAACTTTGACTAGGGTCTGTAGCTAATTTGGCTTTTTGTGGTACACTATACATTTTTTGGTGGGGTTTTATTCTAAGGATTTAATTTGACCATGGAGTTGAACTCTATTCCAGGCTGAGGGACTGACCATATCAAATCCTTTTTCTCCAAGGTTGATGGACTGATTACATCATCATTATTTCACTACTACACCTTCTTCCTCTGTATTTGACTGAAGAAGCCCACTGTGTAAGTGAAACGCTTCATAAAGATACCCAACTGTTGCACATATGCCTTAATCTTCAACTTGTCGGCATTTCACACCATTTTCAACACAAAGTCTGTTGTTACAATAATAGCAAAATGATCTCATCTCTACCACCACAGTCATTATTACCAGCCACCACCTTCCCCTTATTCGTATATTAAATCAGTTCCTTATAGTAATAATGGAACAGGTTTCTTTTAACCCGTAAACGGTCCAAGCAGATCTACGTTCACATGTGTAGTGCTACAAAAGCAGATCTACGTTCACATGTGTAGTGCTACAAAAGCAGATCTACGTTCACATGTGTAGTGCTACAAAAGCAGATCTACGTTCACATGTGTAGTGCTACAAAAGCAGATCTATGTTCACATGTGTAGTGCTACAAAAGCAGATCTACGTTCACATGTGTAGCGCTACAAAAGCAGATCTACGTTCACATGTGTAGTGCTACAAAAGTAGATCTACGTTTTTTTTACATATTTTCAAATATAACCAAAAAAAAAAAGTTGATCAGATTTTTTTTACACATTTTCAAATGTAAAAAAAACAAAAAGAAGATCTACTTTTTTTATATACTTTCAAAAGTTGAAAAAACGTATATATACGTTTGGACCGTTTACGGGTTAATTGCTGCTATTTTAATATTCTAAATTTGACATTTTTTTGGTCTCCTGAAGGTAAGAAGTACAGTTCCAGCACTCTGAAGGATGGGTGGGGGTGTTGCAGTGCTGGAGGTGGGAAATATAGTTCTTGCACTTCGAAGGAGGGTGTAGATATGTTGCAGTTTTTGAACTGTAGGTGCACCTCTGGCAAGACAGTGATGTTGAAAGTGTTTCTTCTTTTTTGAGCTGCCCTGCCTTGGTGGGAAACAGCCAAGAACTGAAAAATTAACCAAAGACATTATGTACCAACAGCACAGCAAATAAAGTTATCCTATACAACTAGGTCTTGATTACTGTGAATTTCGCTATAGTGTAAAATTAATTAATACCAATCCTTCAGAATTCTAGCACTGACACTGAGGTAGTCACTATGAAACCATACAAGACTTAACTGGGCCTAATGGTGTAGTGGTGTACAGACCTCCTGGTGACCAGAGCGCTAAATATATTCATAACTGGTTCACCCATTACAGACACACTAAGGACAAATTTCTACCTTGACTGTAATCTTAAATTCCAAACCCACATCCAGCGTATAACTAAGAAAATTTCCAAGATACGGTACTATGTACCCCAAATGGTGCTCCTTACTATATCACTCTCTAATATACCCTTACCTCACCTATGGTATTTGTGCTTGGTGATCTACCACAGCCAATCACTTTCAACCTTCAATAACCCAGCAAAAAGCTGCTGTGAAGATGATCACAAACTCCTGTGCCAGACAATACACCCCACCACTCTTCAAATGCTTGAACTTGCTTAAAATACAAAATATACATACTTATTATTGTGCCTACTATATACATATACAGAACATTAAATTCCAATATCAACCCTCCACCCTAACTCCTCCTAGACAGCTTCAGCATAACACGAGGCACAAAACACTTTTTGACATCCCTCGTGTCAGTCTCACAATATGCAGAAATGCAATGCACATGAAGGTCTGGAACTCTTTGCCTGAAGCAGCAAGAGGTCCCCTGCCCACAAATCAATTTAGAATTATACATAAAAATCATCTTATCTCTCAATAACAACCAAACCCACACTATACTAATCTTTAACCAAATTTGAAGCAACTCTCCCAAATATTTTATTATTCCTTAACTATTATGCCATTATTACAAACTTAAAAATGTATGTCTGTATCACAAATTGTACTACCTCATATTAATAATAAAGTAAAATGTTGTATATTTGTAATCTACTGCTCTTCACCTGTGTAGTCTAAGTACAGTGGACCCCCGGTTTACGATCAGCTCCCAATGCGACCAATTATGTAAGTGCGTTTGTATGTGTATGTTTGGGGGTCTGAAATGGACTAATCTAATTCACAATATTCCTTATGGGAACAAATTCGGTCAGTACTGGCACCTGAACATACTTCTGGAATGAAATAATATCGTAAACCGGGGGTCCACTGTATTAGGTTAAGTCTGCCCGAAATACCTCAGCATGATAGTGGGCTTTCTTTGTACCAATCAAATTATGAAATGTAAACACACATTGTAACCTTTGCAAAGAAATAACTTTTTGATTTGAAGGTTGTGACTGGGAAAACATTGGTCAGACAGCTAGAAATCTAGTCCATCTACAGGAACACAGTTAAGCTCCTAAAACAGACAAAAAAAAAAAAAGCAAACCAAATTTTTATTAACTACTGTAATACACTAACAGTGTCTTATTCTTATTTACTCAGGTACCACAACCAGAAATATGCAGTTTTCAAGAAGATGCAAAGAGACCAAAAGGAATACAAGCACATCATGTCAGAAATTTAATACACCTACCATCCGACTTACGACCGAGTTCGGTTCCGAGAAACCGGTCGTAAGCCGAACTTTACTACTGAATAATGTTAATGTTGCAGTTTAAAAACTGTAGTGTAAAGCACCCTTCTGGCAAGACAGTGATGGAGTGAATGATGGTGAAAGTTTTTCTTTTTCGGGCCACCCTGCCTTGGTGGGAATCGGCCAGTGTGATAATAAAAAAAAAAAAAAAATTTTTGTAATGACTTTATTTTGTTTTATTTTGGTATTTCATGTTTTACTTTACTTTTTATGCTGTTAGTACTGTATTTTATACTGTAAGGTTTAGGATAAACACTGTGTACAACACAATTAATTGTTTATTTCCCAGAAATTTGGCATAAAAAACACGGTCGTAAGTCGGATGGTAGGTGTATATTGCCAACATAAAAAAAGTGTTTTGTCCTCGAGCAAGTCTGACTGGTATATAATACTGACAAGTTGATAAGACAGGCAAGCTTGCATGTGTTCCAGGAGTTTAGCACTAGCTCCTGGGCCTTGTCAACTACTGATCATCAAGTGAGACTAACATACTACAATGTCATATTTACATTTGAATTCGTGTATGGAATTTTACCTCACTACCGCCTTCCCCAGTCCATTCCATTTAGCCACTTTCCACTCAAAAGCACTTTTTTTTATAGTTCATTCCTGTGTTCAGCTTCCAGTTTGGCCCATTGGTGTTGATCCCACATCTCTCAGTCTAACCTGTCATCGCCTCTTAGTATAATTATGATCAGGCCTCCTAGACTTCATTTTTCTGGCACTTGGATGTTAATTTTAAAATTTATCCTCAAAATTAGTCTTTTTGCTGCATTAGCCTTCTCCCTTCAAAGTACGGTGATCCAAAGAAGGAAATACATTAATACTCATTTGTCAGCTGTCTCACCAGAAGTGCACAAGTGCCACATCTCTCTGAATTGCGACATTATCACCCATCTCTCGGAGTACAAGTACTGTACTTCCCACCTCCAGGACTCAAAGTTAGCTAGCCTGTTTCCCTATATTCCTTCATAAATTTTACCCTATTCACATTTCAGTAGTGCCCAATCCCCCCCCCCCAAAAAAAAAAGCTTGTTTAACAGGCTCACACATGACTGCTGGATGTTGAAGCCCCTACCTCTTAAAACCCCCTTTACTATTCTCTCCAAACCTTCATGAGACTACTTTTACCCCTTCCCTCCATCCTAATATATACACCCTCTTGGACACTTTCTGCCTTATTCTCTCCTTCCTTGGATTAAACTCTGACATCTCCCTAAAGAATAAAAAGGAACAATAACATGACTGGAGCAATAACAAAGAACCTGCACATAAGAGAAAGAAACTTAATATCATGGGACCCCAATGGAAATAAGTCACTTTGACTTTTTTTGGGTTATCCCAGGTTCTCTACACATATGCTGCTATGTATGATAATCTATATAACTGTATATGTGTATACCTGAATAAACTTATTAATGGTCTAAGTTAGACTCAAATGTCATAAGTTTCTTTCTGCTATGTGCGGGTCATTTGTGTACTAATGGCTTCCATTCTGCAATTTCTATACAACATGTATAGTTTAGCACTCCCCCTGATTAAAAGAAAAATAATTGCTCCATTTAGCTTTTATATCATAGGATAAATCTGGCAGATTCCTTGCTGGTGCAGCTTCATCTGTGAATCCTGCTGGTGGCTCTTACTTCATTATAAGCCTCACGTACTGTATTTTCCAACATATAAGGCCTGCTTTTATTTCCCACAAAAAAGTCTTGGAAAATCAGCCTGTGTCTGATATACTCAAGGTCAGGGTCAAATGTAGGCTTTGGGTTAATCTTTAGCAATTGTTTAACAAAGTTACAACTGCTTGGAAAAATTGTGCCAGCAAGAAGCCAGCACTTACACTTTATAAGCTGGAAAATACAGTATGTGGTGTATATTATCCTGAATGAATCTAAGAATTCTGAAAGCCTTTCTTATGATGGATATTGTTAATGAGTGCGTAGGGTCTTGGCTAGTAATTTGGGCTGTGAAGTGGTGGTCAGAGGGAGGGTTAGTCGAGGTTAATTGTTGGGGTTGATGGGCAGGAGGAAGTTTAAACTATGTTCATCACTCTTGAGTTCAAATGACATTTTGCATTTTGTTAATCACTAGGTATAAAGCACAGGATCCCCGTATCTGCAGGGGGTAAGTTCCAAGGACCTGCCATGGATACTGAAAATGCAGATAGTAGCAGACCTTATATATAAGTTCTATACATACCTGTTATAAAGCTTAATTGATAATTTATGGACAATAAGTGGAGAATTTTAGTTTTTTCACTGATGGAAAACACTTCACGGCTTCTCTTAGGCTTTGAAGAACTGCCAGCTTCTCTACTTTTGTGCTTTGGGGCCATTATTATGCAAAATTAAGAGATTATTTTTGGGCCACAGTAAATCATGGATAACTTGAACTGCAGATACCGAATCAGTGGATATGGGGGTTCTATTGTATGTAGGTCGTAAAACCGGGGTTTATATAACTCATAATTAAGGAAGTTATAACATAATTGTAAACAAGCCATGAAACAGGTAGGGTTTGAACCTTTTGCAAGTGAGTCCTAAACTCACTCACTATGGGTTTAAACCCCACCTGTTACATGGTTTGGTGTGTTTATATACTTGCAGAAGATGGTTACAGCTGTCACATGTTGTAAGCTTCATCAGTAGAATGAATGATGCCTGTATAGATGAATGTATTTTACCATCAACCAGGAGGTCTGGTCGGAGATCGGGCAGCAGGTGAAATCATCATTAATTCACTTGCAGGTAACATCACCTGCAACATCATCAGCTGTGTTAGAAATTTTCTCTTTGGAATTAAGCTTTTCATACTATTCGGATATTTTAATATGAAAATGTATTAAGAAACCTGATGCAAATAAGAATTGTCTAAAAATGTGTTAGACATCCTAATTGGTCTGGAATGTAAATTTTTTATAAATCCTGCTGACATCCCATTAAATTTTTTTTAAACACATTGGCTGTCTCCCACCGAGGCAAGGTGACCCCAAAGACGAAGAAATGAAAGTTTTCTTTATATGGGAGAAGGGGTTACTAGCTCCTTGTTCTGGGGATTTTAGTCACCTCTTAAGACATGCATGGCTTATGGAGGAAGGATTCTTCCCCAGCGAGATATTAAAATATTGTAAGTACACTGGTGCCTCAAGTTACGAACTTAATGCGTCCCAGAAGGCTGTTCAAGTGCCGTGACTGAGCGAATTTGTTCCCATAAGGAATAATGTAAATTAGATTAGTCCATTTCAGACCCCAAAAGTACACTTACATAATTGTTCGAGTTGGGAGCTGGTCGAAATTCGAGGTACCACTGTATTTATACGTATTTTGCTCAATTACTTTGCACACATGGGCTCACATACTAGATAACTAGGCATTCCACGTTATGTGATTTACTGAGAACATCCCTATGTTACAGTGATGTTTAATGCAAACATGTATTTTTCCATTCTATTTTAATAAAGTCCTATAATGAGAGACATTGTTATTGTCCTATACAGAAAAATTATTCATATGCAGAAATTTTTTTAATACAGACAGGCCCTGCTTATACAGCAGGTTAGGTTCCAGGCTACTGCTGTAAAGGAGGGCCCTGCTTATACAGCAGGTTAGGTTCCAGGCTACTGCTGTAAAGGAGGGCCTTGCTTATACAGCAGGTTAGGTTCCAGGCTACTGCTGTACAGGAGGGCCCTGCTTATACTGCTGTAAAGCAAAAATTGCTGTAAGGTGAAACAGCCTTTTTTCACATTCAGATGCACATAAAAGTCTGATAACATGTTGACTCTATCATATATTAAGTCAGTAATAGAGCTAGGTCTAAAAAATGTATATACAGTGCACACATTACTTTAAAATATTTTCATCCTTAGCATATAGTGAGTGGTGAATATATTTAGTTTAGGAAGTCTGAATAAATGAAGAATGGGTATAATCGAAAACCACTGAAAAGCGCTTTAAGGTGAAGGACTGTATGGCTCACCTGTATTGATTCTTGTTAGATAAATTATAAGTTCCTGATTCAAGTGACTTCCAAACCTCATCCCCTACAACTTGTGAGCAGCTTCAAACTTAGTGTTAGAGATTATGGGACAGTGATCTACGTGAGAAATACAGAATGCCTCTTCAGTTTGTATGATAATTTGTGTAACTGTACCTAAATAAACTTACTAAGCTTCTGATTCTCTTTAGATCTTCATCTACATTAGGAGCTTGTGTCACTCTCTGCACTATTCCTTTCTTGTTGGCTATTGTCAGCACTTTACACTATGTATGAAAATTGAACTTAAGTGTACCTGGGCTATTATATATTTATTCAGGTAGAAGGAACTAGGGTTGTGCAATATGGGGGATGCCTTTCGTGGGTCGTGCAAGATACACTTAGTTTTCTGACTATATCTGCATTGGTCTGTGGCTTTTGTTTCTCTTGAAGGTGTTGATCTACATCTGGACCTCTCAAAGGTGATGATCTACATCTGCCTCTAAAAGGTGATGATCTACATCTCCTGGGCCTCAAAGGTGTTGATCTACAGCTTCTGGGCTTCTTTGAGAATGTTAAGTTGTTAGGTCCTTTAAGAGTGTTGAGCTAAAGCTCTTGGGCCTCTTTAAGATGTTGGTAAACTCCTGTACATACTAATATTAACGTTCTATACACACGATCATGTGAATACTATATCTCTTACCAGTCACTTCCGGACACAGCATCACCCATCTCATTAACATATATTACTTAAGTTATGATGGTTATTACAATTAGCATGAATTTATGTAATAATGTTTTATGTGTAGTTACATGCAGAGTTGCTGACGCCTGTAAATGATGTTATGTAGCAGATAGTTAATGTTAATGACCCTCTCTCGAGATATTTAATGGCTTCTTTAATTAAGGTGGTCATACCCAAGATATATTATGATTATTATTATTTGTTTCTATTACTAAACAAGTTTATCACCTCTGCTATCACTGCTACTACTACTAATACTATCACTACTGCTACTACCTTCTTTCTATGCCCCTACACACAGGCTCTAGACCTCTACTTTTCTCGCCTTAGCTGTGACTTGACCGAAATGTCGTCTTAAAATTACTCTCATAAGTGCGATGGGGCTGGACATCTCTCCATGGATCCTAAGAGAGGGAGCAGAGGCACTCGTGTGCCGCTAATGACAAGCTTCAACACATCTACTGAAACAGGGCGACTCCCTGAGGTGTGGAAGACAGCAAATGTAGTCCCAGTTTTTAAGAAAGGAGACAGGCATGCAACATTAAACTACAGACCAGTGTCACTGACATGTATATTTTGCAAAGTCTTGGAGAAGACTGGTGGAGCACCTAGAAAGGAATGAGATTATTCATGACAACCGACATGGTTTTGGGGAAAGGAAATCCTGTGACACAAATCTACTGGAGTTCTATGACAAGGTGATGGGAGTAAGACAAGAGAGAGGGGTGGGTCGAGTGCATTTTATTAGACTGTAAACGAGCTTTTGACACAGTTCCACACAAAAGATTAATGCAAAAGCTGGAGGATCAGGGAAGGCACTGCAATGGATCAGAGAATGCCTGACAGGTAGGCAACGAGTCATGGTAGGTGATAGAGGTGTCAGAGTGGGCACTTGTAATGAGTGGGGTTCCACAGGGGTCAGTCCTAGGACTGGTGTTTGTGGTTATATGTAAATGACATGCCGATAGGGATACACTCGCAAGTGTCCCTGTTTACAGATGGTGTAAAGTTAATGAGGACAATTCAATCAGATGAAGACAGGTAGAACTACAAAGGGACCTGGATAGGCTGCAAGCTTGGTCAGCGACTGGCTCCTAGAGTTTAACTCCACCAAGTGTGAAGTCATGAAGATTGGGGAAGGGCAAAAACCACAGACAGAGTACAGTCTAGGTGGCCAAAAGACAGAGTACAGTCTAGGTGGCCAAAGACTAGAAACCTTACTCATGGAAAAGGATTTTGGGGTGAGTATAATATCAAGGACATCTGACGTGCACATCAACCAAATAACTACTGCAGAATTGAGGCGTCTAGCAAACCTAAGAATAGCATTCAGACACTCCAGTAAGGAGTCATTCAAGACTCTGTACACCGTGTACATCAGTCCTATATTGAAGTATGCAGCATGTTATGTTGTTGTCTCTTATTACTTTGATAGTAAGGTTCTCACTACATGTTCTAGTGTGGAGTAGCTTTTATATAAAGGCCTTATATGTCTATGGTAATACATACATGATTGATCATCCTCTCTCTCTGATATCCTTTCACCAGCCCTCTTCACAGGTTATTTAAACTACCACTATAAAAATATAACTGTATTCTAAATAGATATGTACAGAATATACAATTACAGCACTCACATATTCAAAACCCCTTAGCTGCTCTTCTAAGACAGCCCATTATTAATATCAAAAAGAAGCGCTAAACCACAAGGGCTATACAACTAAGACAGCCCACATGGTGGATCTGGACAAATTGTCCTTCTTTCTTCTGGACTAACCAGTGTTTTGACACACTTGAGTCACCCTGGGTATGATGGCCACAAGTTATAAAACTCACCCCTGGGGCACACGTAATGTCCAAGAAAATAGAAAGAAGGACCCAGAAGTCCTACCAGCTACAAGACTGTTGCCAAGCAACAAAAGAAATACAACTTTATAAACTACTTATTTAAATTGCGTGTTTGTGTGTCTATAGTATAACCTATTATATTGAGAGAAATGGGCTTGACACAGCTGCCTCTCAGTCCCTAAGGGTGATTTTCCCTTAGGGCCATTTAAGTGCTGTGTCCCCATCAATTCAATATAATTAGGTATCCCAGAGTAACTGTTACAGATACATAAATACATGTTGGGTCCTATAGCTCCATAACACTAGTACCAAACTTGCACACGAAAATCACTCACTACGAAAGCAAAAGACTTGGCAGACGATGCAACATCCCCCCAATGAAAAGCAGGGGTGTCACTAGCACGTTAAGAGACCATACAATAAGTGTCAGGGGCACGAGACTGTTCAACTGCCTCCCAGCATACATAAGGGGGATTACCAATAGACCCCTGGCAGTCTTCAAGCTGGCACTGGACAAGCACCTAAAGTCGGTTCCTGACCAGCCAGGCTGTGGCTCGTACGTTGGTTTGCGTGCAGCCAGCAGTAACAGCCTGGTTGATCAGGCTCTGACCCACCAGGAGGCCTGGTTACAGACCGGGCCGCGGGGGAGTTGACCCCCGGAACTCTCTCCAGGTAAACACAGCACAAGTCTGGAACCGCACCTGGTCAAGCACATCAAGAAATTAGAGAAAATGCAAAGGTTTGCGACAAAACTAGTCCCGGAGCTAAGGGGCATGTCGTACTAGGAGAGGTTAAGGGAAATCGACCTGATGATACTGGAAGACAGGAGAGAGAGAGAGAGGGGGATATGATAATGACATACTAAATTCTAAGAGGAATCGACAAGGTGGACAGAGACAGGATGTTCCAGAGATGAGACACAGCAACAAGGTGTCACAGTTGGAAGTTGAAGACTCAGATGAATCACAGGGATGTTAGGAAGTATTTCTTCCGAGTTGTCAGGAAGTGGAACAATCTGGAAAGTGATGTTTACCTGGAGAGAGTTCCGGGGGTCAACGCCCCCGCGGCCCGGTCTGTGACCAGGCCTCCTGATGGATCAGAGCCTGATCAACCAGGCTGTTACTGCTGGCTGCACGCAAACCAATGTACGAACCACAGCCCGGCTGGTCAGGAACCGACTTTAGGTGCTTGTCCAGTGCCAGCTTGAAGACTGCCAGGGGTCTATTGGTAATCCCCCTTATGTATGCTGGGAGGCAGTTGAACAGTCTCGTGCCCCTGACACTTATTGTATGGTCTCTTAAACGTGCTAGTGACACCCCTGCTTTTCATTGGGGGGATGTTGCATCGTCTGCCAAGTCTTTTGCTTTCGTAGTGAGTGATTTTCGTGTGCAAGTTCGGTACTAGTCCCTCTAAGATTTTCCAGGTGTATATAATCATGTATCTCTCCCGCCTGTGTTCCAGGGAGTACAGGTTCAGGAACCTCAAGCGCTCCCAGTAATTGAGGTGTTTTATCTCCGTTATGCGCACCGTGAAAGTTCTCTGTACATTTTCTAGGTCGGCAAGTTCACCTGCCTTGAAAGGTGCTGTTAGTGTGCAGCAATATTCCAGCCTAGATAGAACTAGTGACCTGAAGAGTGTCATCATGGGCTTGGCCTCCCTAGTTTTGAAGGTTCTCATTATCCATCCTGTAGTGGAGGGTGGATCCATACATAGCTTTAAGAAGAGGTATGATAATGCTATTGGAGAAGGGAAAGAGTGGGACAAGTAGCGACTAGCGAAGAGGGGCCAGAAGATGTGATTCGACTCCTGCGACCATAACCAGGTGAGTACACACACAAATACGTGCCTCGGGGAACACCGGATTAAAAAAAAATGAGGTGCGGGACTTGTCAAGGAGAGATGTAAAGATGGTAAGTAAGATTAACGAGATATAAAATAACTTTAATAGAGGAAATCAGAGTATGAGAATCTCTCCACACAGATATTAACTGACATAGGAATGACATAACACACACAGGACACCACACTAGGAACACCTGGAACACCAGGAACACTAGGAACACCTGGGGAAAAGACACTGGAACACCAGGAACCACCCTGGAACACCAGGAACACCTGGAACACTAGGAACATCAGGAACACCTGGAACAAACTAATTGTCAAGTTCTCAGTGATAACATTTTTAATCAGTGTCGAAAATCTTAACGCAAGATTACCCTGTGTGTGTACTCACCTAGTTGTGCTTGCAGGGGTCGAGTCACAGCTCCTGGCCCCGCCTCTTTGCTGGTTATTACTAGGCCCTCTCTGTTCAAAGTTTGTATGTGCTCTTACCTATTTGTGGTTGCAGGGGTCGATTCATAGCTCCTGACTCCACCTCTTCGCTGGTCGCTACCAGGTCCACTCTCTCCCTGCTTCATAACTTTATCGTACCTCTTCTTAAAGCTATGTATTGGTCCTGCGTCCACTACACTTTCCTGACAACTCTAAAGCTGAAGAAATATTTCGTAATATCTCTGTAACTTATCTGAATTGTTGACTTCCAGTTGTGTCCTCTTGTTGCTGTACTCACCTAGTTGAGGTTGCAAGGGTCGAGTCCAAGCTCCTGGCCCCGCCTCTTCACTGGTCGTTACTAGGTCACTCTCCCTGAACCGTGAGCTTTATCATACCTCTGCTTAAAGCTGTGTCACATCTCTGGAACATTGTCCCTGTCCACCTTGTCAGTTCCTCAGTATTTTATATGTCATTATCATGTCCTCCCCTATCACTCCTGTCGTCTAGTATCGTCAGGTTGTACTCGCCTATTTGTGGTTTCAGGGGTCGAGACATAGCTCCTGGCCCGCCTCTCACTGATCGCTACTAGGTCCTCTCTCCCCCTGCTCCATGAGCTTTATCATACCTCGTCTTAAAACTATGTATGTGTCCTGCCTCCACTACGTCAATTGCCAAACTATTCTACTTCCTGATAATTCTATGACTAAAGAAATACTTCCTAACATCTCATTGACTCATCTGAGTCTTCAACTATGACCCCTTGCTGCTGTGTCCCCTCTATGGAACATCCTGTCTCTGTCCACCTTATTTATTCCTATCAGTATTTCGTATGTCGTTATCATGTCTCCCCTAATCCTCCAGTCTCGTCAGGCCGATTTCCCTTAACCTTTCTTAATAGGACATCCCCTTTACCTCTGGGACTAGTCTTATTGCAAACCTTTGCGCTTTCTCTAATTTCTTGAAGTGCTTCACCGTATGTGTGTGTGTGTGTTCAAACAGAACCAGGTGCTGGTTCTACACAAGATCTGTTAATTAATATTCATAGCATCATCATCTGGACTCATAACAGAGTTGTGCGCCCAGTCTTCCCACCTCCATTAGCACTGAGTCTTCAAGAATAACTTCAGTACTTACTACGCATTCCCTCTAGAAATTACCTTAAAACAGGAATGAATGAAGAGGATCTTAAGCTTAATATATATATATATATATATATATATATATATATAATATATATATATATATATATATATAATATATAATATAATATATATATATATATTATATATATGATTGGTGTTGCTCTTCGCCTAGCCGCCCCCATCCTCACCGAACATTGGTGTATTTGCGGCAGGGCGACAGCTGATCAATTAGGACTTCGTGGTCTCGTGTGTCACACAGCAGAAGGGAATTATGCCAGGCATGAGGAGGTCAATGACATCATAAAGAGAAGCCTTGCCACAGCCCGTTGCCCAGCTCAACGGGAACCCCAAGTGCAGAGGTCTGACGGAAGTCTAAAGCGTCCTGATGGAGCCACTATGCTACCTTGAAAGGATGGAAAGCAGATTGCCTGGGACTACACATGTGCCGCCACATTGGCAGACACCTACTTGCCATACTCCGTAGTGGAAGAGGGTGGAGCTGCCAGCCACAGGGAGACTCAGAAGATCCGCAAATATGAAGACCTTTCCCCTTGTTATAACTTCATCCCAATAGGGTCGGAGACCCTTGGAGCATGGGGCAAGTGTGCTCTAAAGTTCTTAATAGAGCTGGGTGAAAAGCTCATCATAGAAACAAAGGACCACAGGGCGACCAGCTTCCTCTTTCAGAGACTCAGTGTTGCGATCCAGAGAGGAAATGCCTGCAGCATTCTGGGCACGCGGCCCACCGCTGGGGAGCTGGACGAAGTATTCGAGATGTAGCGCTGAGTTACCTATGTTGTTTTACCTTGTATCATATTTTTGTGAATGTTTTGTCAATATATATATATATATATATATATATATATATATATATATATTTATTATCACACTGGCCGATTCCCACCAAGGCAGGGTGGCCCGAAAAAGAAAAACTTTCACCATCATTCACTCCATCACTGTCTTGCCAGAAGGGTGCTTTACACTACAGTTTTTAAACTGCAACATTAACACCCCTCCTTCAGAGTGCAGGCACTGTACTTCCCATCTCCAGGACTCAAGTCCGGCCAATATATATATATATATATATATATATATATATATATATATATATATATATATAATATATATATATATATATGCCGAATAGGTAAAACTTGTAATTTTGACTTAAATAGCAACGCTCTTCTTGCCGAATAAGGTAAGCGAAAATTTGTGTATGCAGTAATTCTGCAAAAATCATTCTGAACCTAACGAAAAAAACATATTTGTGTTTATTATTAAATTATTGTAAACTTGTCTATAATATATTTAGTTGGATTAGGCTAAATTAAATTGCGCTTGCTATAATAAGGTTAGGTAAGTTTCCTAAGGTTCTTTTGGTAAAAATTACTAATTTTTACATAAACATGAATGAAAAAATATATCTTTAAACGTATAAGAGAAAATTATAGAAAGAACTTAATTTTAAATGAGTTCTTGCTAATTAACCAATTTTACCTATTCGGCACGACATATATATTATTGAATAGATCCTCCAATTGCATCTGGCCGAGATCTACAAAACTTTAATTTAATTATAACATTTGCGATAACACAGGGCTTGATACATATATTCATCGTTTAAATTATCAAATAATACATAGATATATATATCATATATTGTGCTGGGTGGTAGGTGGCCAAATTATCAGCCAACACAGAGGTCGGCAGGGGATACGCCTTTCATGGGTCTTTTACAGTTATGATCTGTTTGGTTAAACTGTACAGACAATGTGACCTGCCTTGTTAGGCTGTACTGGTAACCGTACGGGTTATTGTATCATTGTTATTAAGCACTAAATCGCATGGGTGATTCAATACAAGGAGTGGTGGAGGCTTGATCCACCGTCTGTGTGTGTGATATTCAATACCAGGAGTGGTGGAGGCTTGATCCACCTGGTACTCGCGTGGTACCATGGTCTAGTACTCAAAGTTCCACTGTGTTCAGTGTTACTTACTAAGAGGAGTACTAAGGCCACAGACAGGTATTATGACACACAGTGTGTACTTACCTAGTTGTGGTTGCAGGGGTCGATTCACAGCCCCTGGCCCCGCCTCTTCGCTAGTCGCTACTAGGTCCACTCTCTCCCTGCTTCCGTGAGCTTTATCGTATCTCTTCTTAAAGCTATGTATTGATCCTGCTTCCACTACATCACTCTCCAGATTGTTCCATTTTCTGACAACTCTGTGACTGAAGAAATACATAAGAACATAAGAAAGAAGGATCACTGCAACAGGCCTACTGACCCATGCGGAGCAGGTCCATGTCCCTCCCGGATTAGCCCAATGACCCACCCAGTCTCGTCACCTCCACTCAAGGATGGATCACTGCACCAGACCCAGCAGCACAAGCTAGTCAGGTCCAACTCACACCCACTCATGTATTTATCTAACCTATTTTTAAAACTACACAACGTTTTAGCCTCAATAACTGTACTCGGGAGTTTGTTCCACTCATCCACAACTCTATTACCAAACCAGTGCTTTCCTATATCCTTTCTGAATCTGAATTTTTCCAACTTGAAACCATTGCTGCGAGTCCTGTCTTGGCTGGAAATTTTCAGCACGCTATTTACATCCCCTTTATTTATTCCTGTTTTCCGTTTATACACCTCGATCATATCCCCCCTAATTCTACGGCTTTCGAGAGAGTGCAGATTCAGGGCCCTCAGTCTATCCTCATAGGGAAGATTTCTGATACATGGGATCATCTTTGTCATCCTCCTCTGTACGTTTTCCAGAACATTTATATCCATTCTGTAATACGGTGACCAGAACTGAGCAGCATAGTCTAAATGAGGCCTAACCAAGGATATATAGAGTTGAAGAACAACCTGAGGACTTCTATTATTTATACTTCTAGATATGAAGCCAAGAATTCTGTTAGCTTTATTGCGAACTTTCTTATGTTCTTATGTACTGTTGTCTTGGTTTTAGATTACTGCTAACCAGAACTCCTAAATCCTTTTCGCAATCAGTAGTATTAAGATCTACATTATTTAGTTTATGTGTGGCATGGTTATTTTCCTGTCCAACATTTAGAACTTTGCATTTGTCAATATTAAACTGCATCTGCCACTTCTCCGACCATTGCGTCAGTCTATTCAAATCATCCTGGAGTGCTTTAGTGTCCTCATTAGAATGAATTAGACAGCTCTTGTGTGTATAACACTGATTACTCCTAGGAGTTTAGTGCATAGAAATGAGGCACTGTAGAAACGTGGCGGCTCTATAGACACGTAGCAATGTATAGGGGAGGCCACTGTAGCCAGTAGTGAATAATGAATGAGGTGCGAGTATCGTAGAAGTGAATATCGAGTCAACAAGAGTAATTCTCTCGAGTCACGAGATGTCTCTCATCTCAAGTTATATATCTCTTAAGAACCTGCCTTGATGCTAGGAAAGGGTTCTTGATTCAGTGAACTGGGGTTATCAACCCCTTCCTCGGATTAAACAGAGTTATCTCCTTTTCTAGAGGCTTTGTATGACCCTTACGATTTTAGTGCTCTCCAGCAATAATGACAATATGAAGAGTAACGAGTGGTTCTATTGCAGGGCAACGAGTGGTTCTATTGCATGGCAACGAGTGGTTCTATTGCAGGGCAACGAGTGGTTCTATTGCAGGGCAACGAGTGGTTCTATTGCAGGGCAACGAGTGGTTCTATTGCAGGACAACGAGTGGTTCTATTGCAGGACAACGAGTGGTTCTATTGCAGGACAACGAGTGGTTCTATTGCAGGACAACGAGTGGTTCTATTGCAGGGCAACGAGTGGTTCTATTGCAGGGCAACGAGTCGTTCTATTGCAGGGCAACGAGTGGTTCTATTGCAGGACAACGAGTGGTTCTATTGCAGGGCAACGAGTGGTTCTATTGCAGGGCAACGAGTGGTTCTATTGCAGGGCAACGAGTGGTTCTATTGCAGGGCAACGAGTGGTTCTATTGCAGGACAACGAGTTGAGTGTTTGTAGGTAGGGTTGTCTGAGTAACTATAATAATGATAGTAATGTATTTTACAAGTACATCATACAACTTAAACAAACCATAGCTGATATCAATGACATACTATATAGAAAGCCCCTTGTTATGTAGAGCATTTCGGGCAAATTAGGTTAATTTTGTCTCCAGGATGCGATCCACACCAGTCGACTAACACCCAGGTACCTATTTTACTGCTAGGTGAAAAAGGGACAGCAGGTGTGTAAAGAAACACGTTCTGATGTTTCCACCTTTACCACTGGCCCGGTGGCCTGGTGGCCCGGTGGCCCGGTGGTCTGGTGGCCCGGTGGCCTGGTGGCTGAAAGCTCCCGGGTTCGATTCCCGGCGGGTGGAAACATTTCGACACGTTTCCTTACACCTGTTGCCCTGTTCACCTAGCAGCAAATAGGTACCTGGGTGTTAGTCGACTGGTGTGGGTCGCATCCTGGGGGACAAGATTAAGGACCCCAATGGAAATAAGTTAGACAGTCCTCGATGACGCACTGACTTTCTTGGGTTATCCTGGGTGGCTAACCCTCCGGGGTTAAAAATCCGAACGAAATCTTATCTTATCTTAACTACGGACCTCAATGTGTGAACAGTGCGCTACCATCCGAGCAACGGGACACCTATCTTCAAGTCTGCCAACCAATTTACTCCTTATTACAGGTATAATTGCTTGTTTTCAGTACGTTATAGACTGGCACAGAGATACCCAGTCATAAAAAGATATACAGTGGACCCCCGCATAACGATTACCTCCGAATGCGACCAATTATGTAAGTGTATTTATGTAAGTGCGTTTGTACATGTATGTTTGGGGGTCTGAAATGGACTAATCTACTTCACAATATTCCTTATGGGAACAAATTCGGTCAGTACTGGCACCTGAACATACTTCTGGAGTGAAAAAATATCGTTAACCGGGGGGTCCACTGTATTTTCTTCCTGATGTGCCTGTAATGGCATCTCCAACGTCAAAGACCTGGGAGTGATTATGTCGGAGGATCTCACCTTCAAGGACCATAACATTGTATCAATCGCATCTGCTAGAAAATGACAGGATGGATAATGAGAACCTTCAAAACTAGGGAGGCCAAGCCCATGATGACACTCTTCAGGTCACTTGTTCTATCTAGGCTGGAATATTGCTGCACTCTAACAGCACCTTTCAAGGCAGGTGAAATTGCCGACCTAGAAAATGTACAGAGAACTTTCACGGCGTGCATAACGGAGATAAAACACCTCAATTACTGGAGCGCTTGAGGTTTCTAAACCTGTATTCCCTGGAACGCAGGAGGGAGAGATACATGATTATATACACCTGGAAAATCCTAGAGAGACTAGTACCGAACTTGCACACGAAAATCACTCATACGAAAGCAAAAGACTTGGCAGACCGATGCACCATCCCCCCAATGAAAAGCAGGGGTGTCATAGCACGTTAAGAGACCATACAATAAGTGTCAGGGGCCCGAGACTGTTCAACTGCCTCCCAGCACACATAAGGGGGATTACCAACAGACCCCTGGCAGTCTTCAAGCTGGCACTGGACAAGCACCTAAAGTCAGTTCCTGATCAGCCGGGCTGTGGCTCGTACGTTGGTTTGCGTGCAGCCAAACAGCAACAGCCTGGTTGATCAGGCGCTGATCCACCAGGAGGCCTGGTCACAGACCGGGCCGCGGGGGCGTTGACCCCCGAAACTCTCTCCAGGTAAACTCCAGACAACAGTAAGATACTGACTGTCGAAGGTGTGATATACAAATAACAGGTAAACCCGCACGTAGGAGACTCTTATGACGACTTTTCGGTCCAACTTAGACCACTTGAAATGTGACTTTTAAATGGTTCAGGTCGGACCGAAACGTTGTAATGAGCTCCTCTCTGTGTGCTGGTTATTTACGTATTGTTTCAGTCTCGGAACAATACACAAATATCCTGTTTATTCTTTAAGATCGTGTAAGAAGCGCTGATAAAAACAGCGTGTCAGAAAAGTGCAACTTTACTAAATGTTTTCATTAACTTGAAAAGGCGAAACGTTGCCTCAAGGACTGATGAATAAGAAATGTGCAACACCTGGGTGTATCTATTATGAAGACATTTCGCTAATCAGTGACCCTTTTTCAGTTCAATACAGCACAAAAGGCACTGGTTGGCGAAACGTCGAAATAAACGCGACAGGTATTGAACAAGTGTCTTGCTGAACAAATAAAGTATAATGAACACTTGTCAGTGTTCAATACTAACTCACATGGCGACAGAAACACAGGAGGCTGATTAATCTGTTTATTTCGATCCCCTTTTGGGATCCTCATCACCTGAAGAGGACCACAGAAGGGAGTCGAAATATACAGATCAATCAACCTCTTATGTTTCTGTCTTCATGTGTCTTATTTATCAACATACCTGGAGAGAGTTCCGGGGGTCAACGCCCCCGCGGCGCAGTCTGTGACCAGGCCTCAAGGTGGACCAGGGCCTAATCAACCAGGCCGTTACTACTAGCCGCACGCAGTCCAACGTACGAACCACAGCCCGGCTGGTTAGGTACTAACTTTAGGTGCCTGCTTGAAGACAGCCAGGGGTCTATTGGTAATCCCCCTTACATATGCTGGGAGGCAGTTGAACAGTCTTGGGCCCCGGACACTAAAAGGTTTGCATTCTCTCATGTTAACTAACGAGCAATAATCCGCTCTGACTAGTCGTGCCTCTAGTAACTCGTACTAGAGGCAGGTCAGCTGCAACTAGATTAGCCCCAAAAATCTTACACAAATCACGGAAATATTTATTAGCATAGATTTGACATTATTTCAAAAGAAAAAACAAAGGGAATTAAAGCAGGAGGTACTGGCCTTTTTTCGTGTGTTATCTCAGATCGATTACATTGGGAATAACAACGGATCTATACTTTCTGAATTGCTTTGTAGGTGTTAACACCCAGGTTACACTTCCTGGATGTTAACTAGGTCAGAGAATTACTTAGAGCAATTCAAACACCTTTGACAAGCACCTGATGTCGTCAGTTTGCCTCTCAGTAAATAGGTACCAGGGTTCACGACATCGTAACATGATTTCAGACAAATCGGGGAAAGGATGAGGGTTTGAACCCATGGCGAGTGAGTTCACAAGCCAATGCGTTAACACCAGGGTGTTAGCAAACTGTACTGGTAGCATCCTGGGGAGAGGGTTAAATTACAATAATGTGAATAGAATAAAGTAATGGCCCAATTACCTTGAAATAAATTATATTAATGGGAATGGGCTACAACAATAAATAACCTACAGTACGAAGGTAATCAAGTGTAATTCGAGGAATGTAAGAGAAGCTTCAGTTCCATGAAGCAAGAATCCTTTAGCAGCATCGTGTCACCCACCATCAAGGATACGAACCTATGGATCTGTTATTGTAAGTCTATGATTTAGACTCGCATGCTACAGGAGCATTGCATCTCGTACCATCACGCTTCCCGGGGGACCTTTTTGCTGGCTACGCCGTGAGATGTTTTTCGCTTAGCTGTGAAAGTATTGTCAGTAGCATATGAGCGAGTCGACCAATGTGCTGGGTACCTAAGTACTGGGTTTAGCACCCGGGAGTGTGCCTAGCACTGTGCTGGGTACCCAGGTACTGGGTCTAGCAGATGGCACTGTGTTGGGTACCTAGGTACTGGGTCTAGCGCTCGGCACTGTGTCTAACACTGTCTTGGGTACCCAGGTACTGGGTCTAGGAGCCGGCACTGTGCTGGGTGCCCAGATGCTGGGTACCCAGATGCTGGGTACCCAGATACTGGGTCTAGCAGATGACACTGTGTTGGGTACCTAGGTACTGGGTCTAGCGCTCGGCACTGTGCTGGGTACCCAGGCACTGTGCTGGGTACCCAGGTACTGGGTCTAGCACCCGGGGTCCCTCCAGGATTGTTGGGGTCCCTCCAGGAGTCTTGGGGTCCCTCCAGGTTCTTGGGGTCCCTCCAGGAATCTTGGGGTCCTTCCAGGTTCTTGAGGTCCCTCCAGGTTCTTGGGGTTCCTCCTGGAATCTTGGGGTTCCTCCAGGTTCTTGAGGTCCCTCCAGGTTCTTGAGGTCCCTCCAGGTTCTTGAGGTCCTCCAGGAATCTTGGGGTCTCTCCAGGTTCTTGACATTAGTTTAAGGGCTGAGAACAGCACTAGCAAGACGCCTCGCGAGTCAAGGCTGCTCCTTGTGATCAATAATGGAATTTTTAAGTACAGTAACATTAAATTTAATCCTTGTTAAGACCTGGGAAAAAACTTAAGAGGAAGTCAAAGTCACTTTAAGGTCGGTAACGAGGCTCTAACTTTCTTCCTCCCTTCCCCCGTCCGCTAGTGAGAAGGAAGCCTTTGAAGCTCTCTTAGCTGATGAGCTCTTAATGGAATATCTACTTTGATGATATTGCCCTTCGGAAGCCTCTCAGCTATGGCTCACACATTTCGACACTCGTCGGAAGCCTCTCAGCTTTGGCTGACACATTTCAACACTCTTAGGAAGCCTCTCAGCTCTGATTCATTTCAACACTCTTTGGAAGCCTCTCAGCTCTGACTGACACATTTCAACACTCTTTGGAAGCCTCTCAGCTCTGACTGACACATTTCAACACTCTTCGGAAGCCTCTCAGCTCTGGCTGACACATTTCAACACTCTTAGAAGCCTCTCAGCTCTGGCTGACACATTTCAACACTCTTAGGAAGCCCTCGCTCTGGCTGACACATTTCAACATCTTCGGAAGCCTCTCAGTTTGGGCTGACACATTTCAACACTCTAGGAAACCTCTCAGCTCTGACTGACACATTTCAACACTCGTCGGAAGCTCTCAGCTCTGGCTGACACATTTCAACACTCTTAGAGCTCTCAGCTCTGGCTGACACATTTCAACACTCTTTGGTAAGCTCTAGCTCTACTACTATTTCAACACTCTTAGGAAGCCTCTCAGCTCTGACTGACACATTTCAACACTCTTAGAAGCCTCTAGCTCTGACTGACACATTTCAACACTCTTTGGAAGCCTCTCAGCTTTGACTGACATATTTCAACACTTTAGGAAGCCTCTCAGCTCTGGCTGACACATTTCAACACTCTTTGGAAGCCTCTCAGCTCTGACTGACATATTTCAACACTCTTAGGAAGCCTCTCAGCTCTGACTGACACATTTCAACACTCTTAGGAAGCCTCTCAGCTCTGACTGACACATTTCAACACTCTTAGGAAGCCTCTCAGCTCTGACTGACACATTTCAACACTCTTAGGAAGCCTCTCAGCTCTGGACTGACACATTTCAACACTTTTGGAAGCCTCTCAGATCTGACTGACACATTTCAACACTCTTAGGAAGCCTCTCAGCTCTGACTGACACATTTCAACACTCTAGGAAGCCTCTCAGCTTCTGACTGACACATTTCAACACTCTTTGGAAGCCTCTCAGCTCTGACTGACACATTTCAACACTCTTAGGAAGCCTCTCAGCTCTGACTGACACATTTCAACACTCTTAGGAAGCCTCTCAGCTCTGACTGACATATTTCAACACTCTTAGGAAGCCTCTCAGCTCTGACTGACACATTTCAACACTCTTTGGAAGCCTCTCAGCTCTGACTGACACATTTCAACACTCTTAGGAAGCCTCTCAGCTCTGGCTGACACATTTCAACACTCTTTGGAAGCCTCTCAGCTCTGACTGACACATTTCAACACTCTTTGGAAGCCTCTCAGCTCTGACTGACACATTTCAACATCTTAGGAAGCCTCTCAGCTCTGACTGACACATTTCAACACTCTTAGGAAGCCTCTCAGCTCTGACTGACACATTTCAACACTCTTTGGAAGCCTCTCAGCTCTGACTGACACATTTCAACACTCTTAGGAAGCTTCTCAGCTCTGACTGACACATTTCAACACTCTTAGAAGCCTCTCAGCTCTGACTGACACATTTCAACACTCTTAGGAAGCCTCTCAGCTGACTGACACATTTCAACACTCTTTGGAAGCCTCTCAGCTCTGACTGACACATTTCAACACTCTTAGGAAGCCTCTCAGCTCTGACTGACACATTTCAACACTCTTAGGAAGCCTCTCAGCTCTGACTGACACATTTCAACACTCTTAGGAAGCCTCTCAGCTCTGACTGACACATTTCAACACTCTTAGGAAGCCTCTCAGCTCTGGCTGACGCATTTCAACACCTTTTATGACTTCCCTCATCATCCCGAGTGATGGAATGTGACAAGTCAAAAACTTTTTTTCCCACTTGTGTAACTATCGTATAGACTACTGTAGCAGCGCATCGATGATGTATCTAATTTTGATGAAAAAAACGCTGGGGTCCACCACTGTACACATTGCTGATGTACCTAAGTTTGCTAAATGAAAAGAGTAAAGCAATGTACTCACCACTACACCAAGGGACTGATTACCTAATGTTGTATACAGTTCTACAGTCTTCGCATTATGTCCTTTGTATTGATAAAGCCACTGGATGGCGAAAAGTTTACAGATAAGATACCCAAATGTTGTACATGTGTGTAATTCCTACACCTGTGCACTCCACAGCTCTCCACACTAGGAAGATTAACACAAATAACTTGCCACTTTCTGAAGCTTGCTAGAAACTGTCTTAACTATTGTGATGGTAGTTAAGGGGACTCGAACCGTTCCTTCCTCCTCTTCCATGGATATAACCTGGTGGCCTTCCATTCCTCAGGCACTCGGTGGCCTTCCATTCCTCAGGCACTCTGTGACCTTCCATTCCTCAGGCACTCGGTGGCCTTCCATTCCTCAGGCACTCGGTGGCCTTCCATTCCTCAGGCACTCTGTGACCTTCCATTCCTCAGGCACTCGGTGACCTTCCATTCCTCAGGCACTCTGTGACCTTCCATTCCTCAGGCACTCGGTGACCTTCCATTCCTCAGGCACTCGGTGACCTTCCATTCCTCAGGCACTCGTGACCTTCCATTCCTCAGGCACTCGGTGACCTTCCATTCCTCAGGCACTCTGTGACCTTCCATTCCTCAGGCACTCGGTGACCTTCCATTCCTCAGGCACTCGGTGACCTTCCATTCCTCAGGCACTCGGTGACCTTCCATTCCTCAGGCACTCGGTGACCTTCCATTCCTTAGGCACTCTGTGACCTTCCATTCCTCAGGCACTCGGTGACCTTCCATTCCTCAGGCACTCGGTGACCTTCCATTCCTCAGGCACTCGGTGACCTTCCATTCCTCAGGCACTCGGTGACCTTCCATTCCTCACGCACTCTGTGACCTTCCATTCCTCAGGCACTCGGTGACCTTCCATACCTCAGGCACTCTGTGACCTTCCATTCAGCAGGCACTCTGTGACCTTCCATTCCTCAGGCACTCTGTGACCTTTACTGGCATTACAAATAATGTTAAGGTTTAAAGGCTATCGACTACACGGTCGTTGAGGCCTCTTATAAACAACTCACAGCCAGTTAAGAATACTTTAATCTTTAAAATACAGAATAAAAGTATACTTTTAGCACATATACACTAACATACACCTCTCGGTGTATGCTGTATATGTGGCGTACAACCTCATGAGTTGGATTATTGAGTTTAAATCTTACCTACTACACGATTGTAATTAAGGCACCTGTCCACCACCTGTCAAGAATACTTTAATACATAAAACAGTTAAAAGTACACTCTCTGTGTATATACACTAAGAAATATACACTTTTCGGTGTATAGTATAAACCTTAGTGATAGATACCAACAAATTAGTTTAGAAAAATGTGAACGAACACTGGGATAATTAGGAAACGTTTAGGTTCTGGACCGAAACGTTTCCGAAATATCTCCAAGAGTTTGCTCATGTGTCCAGTATTATGTATAATATCCTTCTTCCTTGATAGGCAATGTAATATTTAATTTCCTCTCAGCCCCTCGTATAATAGGTCATTACTGACCTTTTACTGACCATAACATTATGACGTTACAAAGCCTTTAATTATACACAGATCTAATAATTATTAGATCTGTGTATAATTAAGGTTTATACTATACACCGAAAAGTGTATATATATACACAGAGTTTGCTTTCTAAAGGGGTGAAGGGGGAAGCCAGTGGAAGGCCTCGGTCAGATGACCACAAACTCCAACTGCGGGTCATAACTAAGACCCACGTCCAGAAACACTTGTGCTGTTTCCTGACAAACCTTATCTAACCTTTAATTATACACATAACAACACAAAATCTAAATATAAAGGGCTTTTGACCCACGTAAACGATTGGTCGGTATAATAATGATGTCTATCAAGAAGCCGGAAACGCTTCCCCTCATACACGATATAAACGTGATGTGTGTGTGTTTGCTGGGGGTTCTGTTTTTTGTATACCATCGTTTACAATAACTCTGGGAGCGAAGCTCCAGGGGTTTTCACATCCTAGTAATTCAGAAGGATGTGACGTATGTTGACGTTTATCGTCTCCTGTGATGTATACATCGATTTGAAATCGTATAGAAGGGCTCCTCTTTTAAGTTTCTTTGTGTGTGTGTGTGTGTGTGTGTGTTTCACACGCACACACTTGCATACATGTATATTCACACCTGCTTGTGGTTGCAGGGGGTCGAGTCACAGCTCCTGGCATCGCCTCTTAACTGACCATTGCAACATTAACTACTATCCTCTTGTGTCTTGCTATACCTATTATTTAAGCTATGTATGGAAAAAATATCAATCTTTACATATTTAACATGACTCAACCACAAACCAGCTACACTTCGTAAACTCTCCGAAACTCTTCCTATCGCCAGACGTTTCGGAAAGATTTTAGCGAAAGTGTTTACACCTTCGCTAAAATCTTTCCGAGAAAACAAATGACTACCAACAACCAGTGACATACTACTATATAGAAAACCCCTTGTTATGCAGAGCATTTCGGGCAAATTAGGTCAGATTTATACCCTGGTTGTGACCCACACCAGTCGACAAACACCCAGATACCTATTTCACTGCTAGGTGAAAAGGGACAGCAGGTGTCTTAAGGAAACACACCCTGATGTTTCCAGCCGTACCAGGAATCGAACCATGGACCTCCCAGGAGCTCTGACAAAGCTCTCTAGGATCTTTGTAAAAGTTCCAATGAAATGTCACATTAATTGCATCCGTGTCCATTTACCTAACAGTAATGAAGGTCCCAGGACAGAAACGTCTTCAGCTAGTGTCCTGAGTAAACGAATTCATGCACATTTTTTCTGTACAGGTTCTGATCTCACTTCCTGTGATATATACACCCTTTGCAATGACCTTTGTCTGTCCATTTGCTTGCAACATCACTCTTACATTTGCCAGAGGGGAAGGTAGTGCATCACACTGCTCTTTATTTGCTCTCCACTGAGCTGCTTAACACCATTTCCTGTATCCTCTCTTGCTCTGTCTCCTTCCTCCCTGTATCCTCTCTTGCTCTGTCTCCTTCCTCCCTGCTTCCGTCGTTTAGCATTCTCATTTCCTTTACTTATTCTGTGTCTTGAACGGCTAACGCCCTGTTGAAATATAGGTTATATCTTACTTGATTTTAGACGTACTTACTGCATGTTCATCGATACTGTTGGAAATAAGTCACTGTCTGACCTTTTTTGGGGTATCTTAGGTAATTTACACTACGTATGATAATTGTACCTATGTCTACCTGCGCCTCAATAAACTTACACGTTAGTTTTATCATCCATGTCATTCTTACACACTGGCATAACTTGCCTGAATTTGTACATCTCTCTTAAAATTTAACTGAGGTTGTGATCCGAATGCGAAAGATTTTCTCGTTTCTGATATGTTATCCTTATTCTGACCAGACTTTATATATAAATAGTTTATCGTATAATTGGTATACTATACTGACAAGTTCAGGGAGACATGTTAAATACTAGATATCTTACTGACGAAAAAATTCCCTTTCATTGCATTGCAACAGTCGGATACAGAGATGAATAACAGTGCTGGAGACAGACGAGATTTGGAGATGGTTTGATGTAATCAGTCCCTCAGAATTGATAGGTGATAATCAGTCTCAACTGGTGTTTATGAAACATCAGTGATAACACTTGAGCATCGAGCGTGGGGAAACCAACGCTCCGAGAGTTTACGATGCCATCCCTTCTATTGAGATGGAGCACAACTCTTCTCCAAGCCGAGGACTGACCATCTCAAAACTTCAAGGGTGATAGACTGATGACATCGTCTTCACATCTCTACTTCTTCTACTGACTCTTCTGTACTCGACTGAAGAAGCCTGCTGTGTAGGCGAAACGTTTCGGAATAACGATATCTAACTGCTGCACATAGTTACCCTTCATAAGTAAGACACTATGCTTCTTTGTTATATTCCATCACATGCTGTAGTTTTTTTTAAATAGGGTAAAAATATATGCTTCTCTAAGCTGGGAAACTTCAGTAAGGTTACGAGGATATCGTCAAGCAATCCACTTGGGTCCAACAGCTACAACAGCTTCAGAAGTCCCCTTCCAGCAGAGCTGGAGTTAATATCACGGGATAATTATAATCTCTCATCAAAGAGGGTGCTGATGTTCTATGTAGGGATGTGTCAGTGTTCATGTGGGGCCAACCAAGCTTATATCTCCTCACGAACCTTGAAGGAAAGATTACGACACATGTGTAACAGTTGGGTATCTTTATTTATGTGTGAGAAGGGTTGGATTCCAGCTGAACCTGCCTTCTTTCTTCCACTAGTGGATCCCGTCCCCTACAACGGGATCCACTAGAGGAAGAGCACCGTAGTCCTCAAGACTACGGTACTCTTTACCAATTTCAAGGCTGAGAGACTGTATACAGTTCTACATTCACCTTATGTCCTTGTATTTTATTGATAAAGCCACTGGATGGCGAAATACCTACAAATAAAAATACCCATATGTTGCACATGTGTCTAATTCTTCACCCTGTCGGTAATATACACCGACAAGATGAAAGACAGAATTAGTATTCCTCTGAACGTAAACACAACAACAGCTACTGGAGGTCTTTACAAGTGTGTGGGGAACCAGGTGGTCGTTCAAACACACCAGCTTGTTGACTAGCTTCAGTCCAATTTTCCAGCTGAATGGAGGACTCATGAGGCTGCTACGTGAGCTCTTTGAGACCCATCACTGCCAGAGTCCTGGAATGCTGGAAGGAAAACAGGCGGGAGCTCTACGCCTTAAACACAAAGAGAATTAGAAGCACATCTTACATTACGCTATTTCTGAGAGCTGTACCACCCGCAGGTGTAGTGTTGATATATCAAGGTCTGCCATAAGAACATGAGGAGGAACACTGCAGCAGGCCTACTGGCCCATATTAGACAGGTCCTTCTCTAACCCAAACCCACTAACAAAAATATTTGTCCAACCCATTTTCAATGCTTCCGAGAGTACGTACACACACACACACACACACACACACACACACACACACACACACACACACACACACACACACACACACACACACACCTGACATAAGAAAGACATGGAAATATTCTCATGAGATCGTTATTTTTGAGTCTGGGAATAAATGGATGGAAGAGTAGGTGGGTAAAAGCGTGAGTAAAGGAAGGACGAAAGTGAATAAAAGATAGAGTGAAAGAGAAAGCTGTAAAAGAGAGAATTCAATAAGATAGGGAGTGAGAGAGTAAAAAGGAAAGAAAATGAAAATAAGGAGAATCAAGACCTAACTCACCCCCTAATATCATCCCACCCACTCCCTTCTCCCCACCCACTCCACGCCCACGCCACGCCCACATTATCATACCGAGAGAACCCTTGTAATTTGCCAGAAATGTTATTGTACTCTGAACTTTGTGCATAAATTTATATTTCACGAGTGATTTCTCATATCTAACATGTCAGTGACATGATCTGCTCATATAAACATGATTTATATCTTAAAATGCTCTGTTAATATACTTATGTAAATTTTCTTAAAGATTATGTTGTCGGCGTAATAAGGATTTATAAATGTTACCTGTAACCGCTGTGACCTGTAACTGCTGTGACCTGCAACTGCTGTGACTTGTAACTCCTGTGACCTGTAAATGCTGTGACCTGTAACTGCTATGACCTGTAAATGTTGTGACCTGCAACTGCTGTGACCTGCAACTGCTGTGACCTGTACCTGCTGTGACCTGCAACTGCTGTGACCTGCAACTGCTGTGACCTGCAACTGCTGTGACCTGTAACTGCTGTGACCTATTTAATTCTATGAACAATGAACGTAGTGACTTAGAAACACCACAAGTATAAACACAACTATAAACACAAACACCAAAAGTATAAACACAACTATAAACACAAACACCACAAGTATAAACACAACTATAAACACAAACACCACAAGTATAAACACAACTATAAACACAAACACCATAAGTATAAACAAACACCACAAGTATAAACACACTATAAACACAAACACCACAGTATAAACACAACTATAAACACAACACCACAAGTATAAACACAACTATAAACACAAACACCACAAGTATAAACACAACTATAACACAAACACCACAAGTATAAAACAACTATTAAACACAAACACCACAGTAAAAACACAACTATAACACAAACACCACAAGTATAAACACAACTATAAACACAAACACCACAAGTATAAACACAACTATAAACACAAACACCACAAGTATAAACACAACTATAAACACAAAACACCATAAGTATAAAAAAACACCACAAGTAAAAAACACAACTATAAACACAAACAAACCCCAAGTATAAACACAACTATAAACACAAACACCACAAGTATAAACACAACTATAAACAAAAAACACCACAAGTATAAACACAAAAAACCACAAGTATAAACACAACTATAAACACAAACACCACAATAAAAAACACAAATATAAACACAAACCCACAAGTAAAAACAAACTATAAACACAAAACACCACAAGTATAAACCCCAAACACCACAAGTTAAACACAACTATAAACACAAACACCACAAGTATAAACACAACTATAAAAAACAAAACACCACAAGTATAAACACAAACACCACAAGTATAAACACAACTATAAACACAAACACCACAAGTATAAACACAACTATAAACACAAACACCACAAGTATAAACACAACTATAAACAAAAAACACCACAAGTATAAACAACTATAAACACAAACACCACAAGTATAAACAACTATAAACACAAACACCACAAGTATAAACAACTATAAACACAAACACCACAAGTTAAAAAACAAACTATAAACACAAACACCAAAAGTATAAACACAACTATAAACACAAAACACCACAAGTTAAAACACAAACACCACAAGTATAAACACAACTATAAACAAAACACCACAAGTAAAAACCCACAACTATAAAACACAAAACACCACAAGTATAAAACAACTATAAACACAAACACCACAAGTATAAACAACTATAAACACAAACACCACAAGTATAAACAACTATAAACACAAAACCACAAGTATAAACACAACTATAAACACAAACACCACAAGTATAAACACAACTATAAACACAAACACCACAAGTATAAACACAACTATAAACACAAACACCACAAGTATAAACACAACTATAAACCCCAAACACCACAAGTATAAACACAACATAAACACAAACACCACAAGTATAAACACAACAAAAAAACCCACAAACACCACAAGTATAAACACAACTATAAACACAAACACCACAAGTATAAACACAACTATAAACCAAACACCACAGTATAAAACACAACTATAAAACCAAACACCACAAGTATAAAACACAACTATAAACACAAACACCACAAGTATAAACACAACTATAAACACAAACACCACAAGTATAAACACAAACACCACAAGTATAAACACAAACACCACAAGTATAAACACAACTATAAACACAAACACCACAAGTATAAATATAAACAAAACACTGATCTATACATCATCGTTCAGGTAAAACATTCACATGACAAACATCTGCCATAATGTACGCATTTGTTATTCTTTTGTCATGTTTACTGCTTTCTTATGTAAGATCAAACTCCATATTTTCCTCTCTCAGTAGCACCACCTGGAGCACCATCTGAAGCACCACCTGGAGTACCACCTGGAGCACGATCTGGTGCACTACCTGGAGTACCACCTGGAGCACTACCTGGTGCACCACCTGGAGCACTACCTGGAGCACCACCTGGAGCACTACCTGGTGTACCACCTGGAGCACTACCTGGTGCACCACCTGCAGCACCACCTGCAGCACCGACTGCCTCATATCTGGAACCTCGTCTTCAGTTTTTCTTATGGAGAATTTGTTTATTCTGTGAATTGTCTTTAAGATAATTTTAGAGAGAGTGAGTCAGGATTAATGAGTTTATTCATGGCTGGTTTTAAAAAGTTTTCTTCCTTTCCATTAGGGTGTGTGTACTCACCTATTTGTGGTCGCAGGGGTCGAGACTCAGCTCCTGGCCCCGCCTCTTCACTGGTCGCTACTAGGTCCTCTCTCTCCCTGCTCCATGAGCTCTATCATACCTCGCCTTAAAACTATGTATGGTTCCTGCCTCCACTACATCACTCTCCAGATTTTTCCACTTCCTGACAACTATATGACTAAAGAAATACTTCCTAACATCCCTGTGACTCATCTAAGTCTTCAGCTTCCAGTGGTGACCCCTTGTTGCTGTGTCCCATCACTGGAACATCCTGTCCCTGTCTACCTTGTCTATTCCTCGCAGTATTTGATATGTCGTTATCATGTGTGTGTGTGTGTGTGTGTTGTGTGTGTGTGTGTGTGTGTGTGTGTGTGTGTTTGTGTGTGTTTGTGTTTTACTGCAGTGCATGTGTCACTGGTGTACACGTCACTGCAGGGGAAATAAGAGAATTACTTCTTTATGTATACACCAAAAAATGCATAATTACACATGTACACGCACCCCATCATTCCCCCTTGTATACAATACCCAAAAATACGACTGATTTATTACTGCTAATACAGATTCATCGAGGGCAGAGGGGCCAAGAGCTACAGTCCGTCATTTTCTGTGGGATAAAATCGTTCTAAAAACACTTGCAGTGAATGTCAGTTGGTGGTTATGTTAGTATTACGAATGACTCAGTGAGCCGACATGTTGATGAACGAGACGTATGTGCAACACTGCTTCTCCAGTCAGTGGCTTCCTCGGTCCAATACAGAGATGAATGATGGAAGATGTGAGGGAACTTGAAGCGATCAGTCCCTTAGCCTGGAGTCAATGGACTGATTACATCGACTCTAGGCTGAGGGACTGATTATATACCACCTTCCCACCATTATATATATATATATATATATATATATATATATATATATACACACAGTTGATAAAAATATGAGAGAATATTCTCCCTGGAAGATCCCACAAGTGACTATGGGGAATCGGGTTGGGCTGACAATAGAGGCTTGTGTCTGAAACTCTCCATTATCCATCTTGGATAATTCTCGAGTAAAGTACGCAAAGGATTCTCATTAACTCTGAAAATTTGGCAAATTCTCAATGTGTGAATGTTACATATCCCGAGCCTCGGTTCGTATCTGATATTATCACAAAATTGAGGGTCGTTAACCCAGTCCTTGTTACAAGCATACAGACGTATCCAATTAGCAGACGTGACGATATAGTTAGCGTAGAAATTTCCGATCGTAAACTAAGGCAAATTATAAGATCTAATTTGTTAAACTGTTATTTCTGACAGAGTAGTCATTTCTTTGGCCGGGTAGTCATTTCTCTGGCAAGGTAGTCATTTGTCACGTTAGTCATTTTTCTGGCAAGGTAGTCATTTCTTTGGCCGGGTAGTCATTTCTCTGGCAAGGTAGTCATTTGTCACGGTAGTCATTTCTCTGGCAAGGTAGTCATTTCTTTGGCCAGGTAGTTATTTCTCTGGCAAGGTAGTCATTTCTTTGGCCAGGTAGTTATTTCTCTGGCAAGGTAGTCATTTCTTTGGCCAGGTAGTCATTTCTCTGGCAAGGTAGTCATTTCTTTGGCCAGGTAGTCAGTTCTCTGGCAAGGTAGTCATTTCTTTGGCCAGGTAGTTATTTCTCTGGCAAGGTAGTCATTTCTTTGGCCAGGTAGTTATTTCTCTGGCAAGGTAGTCATTTCTTCCCCATCCCAAGCTGGTACCGACAGTCATGTCAGCTCTTCCCTCTGGCTGCTACGATGAAGTTAAGTTTCTGCGTCGTGTTTATACTAATATTAATTAAATGCGAAGCACGAACTTTCTGATAGTCTGAAAGATGTGCGACCCCAGACTGACGTCAATGCTGATGCAGTCTGAAAGAGGTGCGACCCCAGACTGACGTCAATGCTGATGCAGTCTGAAAGAGGTGCGACCCCAGACTGACGTCAATGCTGATGCAGTCTGAAAGAGGTGTGATCCCAGACTGACGTCAATGCTGATGCAGTCTGAAAGAGGTGCGACCCCAGACTGACGTCAATGCTGATGCAGTCTGAAAGAGGTGTGATCCCAGACTGACGTCAATGCTGATGCAGTCTGAAAGAGGTGTGACTCCCAAACTGACGTCAGTGCTGATGTAGTCTGAACCAGGTCTCAATGCGAGTTCGTTTAGTACAAATTAGATTAGGGCAAATTTCGATTTAGTGCAAAATTCACTAATGCTAGTCACCCCCTCCCCCCCCAAAAAAAAAATGATAGTGGCAAAAATGACCTATAATCCGAAAAATGCGACTTCACGCATTATTCACAATAACCGAGACCCACTATAATGGGTCTCGATGTCTCTTATCAGAGTCATTGTCTCGTAGTCTCGTACATTTCGTTCTGAAACATAACGAAATTATACTGATAACAGCGCTATGACAAAAAATATATTGTGACGCTTGACACGTCTATTGTAACGTAATTTAAACGTAAATAACTAGTTAGAAGCAAGGTAAGGTAAGGTAAAGTAAGGTAAGATAACGTAAGGTGAGGTTAAGTAAGATTAGGTAAGGTTAAGTAAGGTTAGGTTAGGTAAGGTTAAAGATTGAGACACTTATGCAGCATATGGGAATCTTTATTCAGGAAACGTTTCGCCACACAGTGGCTTCATCAGTCCAATACAAAGAGGAAGGCGTAAGGAGAGGAGGAGTATGAGGTAATCAGTCCCTCAACCTGGAGTCGATGTGTTCAGTCCATCAATCTTGTAGAATGTACAGCATAGGGCCGTAGACGTGGCTTATATACTGTAGTGAGGTGAGGTGAAGCAGACGGAGGCGGGATCATAGTGGTACCATCCACTAGTCGAAGTAGGTCTTCGTCCAAAGGTTGAACAAGTGTTGAAGAATTATTTGTAACAAGATCCCATGATGCTGCAGTGTCTGACAGATGTGATGAATGGTTTGAAAAACCGACAAGTTGAAGATTGAGACACTTATGCAGCATATGGGAAACTTTATTCAGGAAACGTTTCATCACATCTGTCAGACACTGCAGCATCATGGGATCTTGTTACAAAGAATTCTTCAACACTTGTTCAACCTTTGGACGAAGACCTACTTCGACTAGTGGATGGTACCACTATGACCCCGCCTCCGCCTGCTTCGCCTCACCTCACTACAGTATATAAGCCACGTC
This sequence comes from Cherax quadricarinatus, assembly GCF_026875155.1. NCBI lineage: Eukaryota > Metazoa > Arthropoda > Malacostraca > Decapoda > Parastacidae > Cherax > Cherax quadricarinatus. The sequence continues at coordinate 25,156,942 of NC_069484.1, read as the reverse complement.
TACGGCCCTATGCTGTACATTCTACAAGATTGATGGACTGAACACATCGACTCCAGGCTGAGGGACTGATTACCTCATACTCCTCCTCTCCTTATGCCTTCCTCTTTGTATTGGACTGATGAAGCCACTGTGTGGCGAAACGTTTCCTGAATAAAGATTCCCATATGCTGCATAAGTGTCTCAATCTTCAACTTGTCGGTTTTTCAAACCATTCATCACACAGGTTAGGTTAGGTCAGGTCAGGTCAGGTCAGGTCAGGTCAGGTCAGGTCAGGTCAGGTCAGGTCAGGTCAGGTCAGGTTTGGTTCGGTTAGGTTTGCCAGGAAACAGGACGTGAGTCTTAGTCATATATGGTGACCCACAATTGGAGCTTTCGGTCATCTGACTGAGGCCTTCCGCTGGCTCCCCCCTTCAAAAATTCTGATCATAGTTATAACCCTGTTACATCTAATAATATTATTATTATTGAAAATGGCAGTTCTTTATTGAATTTATATTCTCGACGATTTTAATGAATTTGCAGGTGTATTAATGATACTAAAAGGCTGTGTCGTCCTAATTAACATTAATATAATAGCGTAATTTGCTAATGTAAGAGCGGGTTGCCATTTTCACTGGGGCTTCTAACTGTCCCTCCCATTAAGAATGGGGGAGTTTAGGGGTGGACTGGTAAGCCAGTGGAAGGACTCGGTCAGATGACCAAAAACTCCAGCTGCTGGTCATCATATGACTAAGTCCCGCGTCAGGAAACACTTGTCCTGTTTCCTGACAAACCTTACCTAACCTCACCTGATGAAAGTCTCTAAACCCATTCCCCACTTGCTGTATGACACCTTTCGCACGTTTTCTTGCGCCAATAGTTGCTATTCTCATCTCTAGTTCAATCCTCATGACAATAAAATACAGGTTTACGCTTCTGAACGACAATATGGTGTCGGAAATTCTTTTTAAGAGGGAGAAATGCAATCAGTCTGTCGGCCCGAAATTGTGGATCAGCTGGACCAAGGATCGCATCCTTACCGATGCCATTATTCTTTCTCTCGTAAACTCAAATGGTATTATCATGTTATATCCTCCGGATTTTCTTTTGCTTCTCTCGTCTCTGTGGAAAGTCGTGAAGCCGAGAGAATGAAGGTGTTTTACTGCACTTTCCAGCACGGGGAAGATGTGGTGATATTGTACAAGTACACCTCGAGTTGCTGGATACTGGAAGCTGGAAACAGTGTGGTGCTGCTACGTAATTGTATGCAGATTGTTGAGTTCCTTAGAGTCAGTATTTTACTCCTCTCTCTTCCTACCCCCTCACTCATCTCCCCTTCCTCCTACCCTATCGTTCTTTCTATCCGTTTGTCCTATCTCCTTTCAACCTCTTCCAACCCTCTCGTCTCTTTTTTAAGTTTTCACCTGTTTCCATATCTTGGTTGGCACTGGTTTGTGAGTCTTAGGATTCACTTGCCATGGTTCAAACCCCATCCGTTCCATGGCTTATTTATTGGTTCATTTGAAAGTCCACCCATAGCAATATCTATTATATTTATTGTTGTGCTTAAAGGGAAATCAAAGGCCGAGATAATTCACTTCTAGTTTATTGACCCGACGTCATAACAAACAATAGATCCCAGAAACGAAAGTATAAATGATATAAACACAAGATGACGCATGGGATTAAATTATACTTTAATCCTATGTTAAAGGATTACATTAACTGCTGTCACCTCTCAATATCCGGTACGGGTGGAAACATTAGTAGGTATTTCCTTAAGACACCTGATGTCCATGTTCACCTAACAGTAAAATAGGTACCTGGGTGTTAGTTGACTGGTGCGAGTCGCATCATGGGGACAAAACTGACCTAATTTACTCGAAGTGCTCTGCATAACAAGTGGCTTTCTATATAGTAGTATGTCACTGATGTCAGGTAAGTCCGTGTACGTGGTACATGTACTTGTAGAAATTAAGATTATACGATTAACATTTACTTTATATATATGTAATGTTGGAGATATGTGGGCCACAGCCTCCATTTAGTGACTAAATTAAAACAGCTCCTTGAGTTAGGATCCTTCTTAGTCCTTCACCAAGACCACCAACTTCTGGAATCCACTTATCCCGATGCCAGTTTTCATTTCGAGTTTCCTCTCCCCAAGAAATGGCCCAGTGCTGGACTTCCTTCAGTCACTGAGTGGCTTACAAGTGAAGACTCCTACAGTGGATGGATAGTAGTCTATTGGCTGCAGGAATGAAGGATGCACTCTGATACTTTTAAAAGCTCCGATCAATTACCCTTGCTAGCTTCTCCTGCAGCTAGAATGTGAAACAGAGCCCAATTTCAAGCTATTTCCGTTATTGAAACCAACCAAAATAATTTCAGTAGTGTGTCTTTCATTCTATTAAATGATTCTAAGAAACGGCCAATAAAACTATCCTATAAAAACATTTAAATATGTAAAAAATATTTCAGTATGTGAAGCATATTGGAATGTTCAGCTTGGAGAATTTAATGTTGTGATGAGCTGGGGAAAAATCACCGCCATTATGCTTCACTGCTGGGTCGAGGGAGCCAGAACTAGGGCGAGAAAATTGACCAAGATTGCAAGATCGTAAACCCTGAGCTCATCAGTCCCATTATAGGCGTGTTAATTAAGATCAAGAGCTATTGTGAGAGTGAGTGAGAGAGAGAGAGAGAGAGAGAGAGAGAGAGAGAGAGAGAGAGAGAGAGAGAGAGAGAGAGAGAGAGAGAGTGAGTGAGAGTGAGTTTAGGTAAGACCCTTGAGGGGTGAGACAATTGCTTAAGACACTTGTGCAACACTTACGTACCTTAATCACCCAAATGGTTCACCTGCGCTGCAGGCTTCATTAGTCGAGTGCAAAGAAGCGTTACAATACTGGAGACAAAGTGGAGAGGTAGTTTGAGGTAATCAGTCCCTCAGCTTCAATGGAAGATAATTAACTATTGTGTTAAGGGAGATCAGCAACAGTTGTATTGACTATCAATGTGCAGTAATCAGTGTGTGTTGTTCATCAGGAAGCTGGTCGAGTCTGTCAGCACACTGCATCTGGCTGCCTCCATTCGCTTAGCGGATAAGTTTAATTCTAGAATCTGGATACCTATGATCCTGAACGAAGATTGAACAAAAACAACAGTTAGGACAAGTGCTGAAAGTCAATTTTCCTGACGGCACAGAACTCCTGTGAACGTTACTAACTCATGATAACCCAGAACATGACTTGTGAATGTTTGCTGGCTTAAGACACTCCAGAACATGACTTATGAATGTTTGCTGGCTTAAGACACTCCAGAACATGACTTATGAATGTTTGCTGGCTTAAGACACTCCAGAACATGACTTATGAATGTTTGCTGGCTTAAGACACTCCAGAACATGACTTATGAATGTTAGCTGGCTTAAGACACTCCAGAACATGACTTATGAATGTTTGCTGGCTTAAGACACTCCAGAACATGACTTATGAATGTTTGCTGACTTAAGACACTCCAGAACATGACTTATGAATGTTTGCTGGCTTAAGACATTCCTGAACATGACTTACGAACGTTTGCTGGCTTAAGACATTCCAGAACATGACTTACGAACGTTTGCTAGCTTAAGACATTCCAGAACATGACTTACGAACGTTTGCTGGCTTAAGACATTCCAGAACAAGACTTACGAACGTTTGCTGGCTTAAGACATTCCAGAACACGACTTACGAACGTTTGCTGGCTTAAGACATTCCAGAACATGACTTACGAACGTTTGCTGGCTTAAGACATTCCAGAACACGACTTACGAACGTTTGCTGGCTTAAGACATTCCAGAACATGACTTATGAATGTTTGCTGGCTTAAGACATTCCAGAACATGACTTACGAACGTTTGCTGGCTTAAGACACTCCAGAACATGACTTACGAACGTTTGCTGGCTTAAGACATTCCAGAACATGACTTACGAACGTTTGGTGGCTTAGGACATTCCAGAACATGACTTACGAACGTTTGCTGGCTTAAGACATTCCAGAACACGACTTACGAACGTTTGCTGGCTTAAGACATTCCAGAACATGACTTACGAACGTTTGCTGGCTTAAGACATTCCAGAACATGACTTACGAACGTTTGCTGGCTTAAGACATTCCAGAACATGACTTACGAACGTTTGCTGACTTAATACACTCCAGAACATGACTTACGAACGTTTGCTGGCTTAAGACATTCCAGAACATGACTTACGAACGTCTGCTGGCTTAAGACATTCCAGAACATGACTTACGAACGTTTGCTGGCTTAAGACATTCCAGAACATGACTTACGAACGTCTGCTGGCTTAAGACATTCCTGAACATGACTTACGAACGTTTGCTGGCTTAAGACATTCCAGAACATGACTTACGAACGTCTGCTGGCTTAAGACATTCCTGAACATGACTTACGAACGTTTGCTGGCTTAAGACATTCCAGAACATGACTTATGAATGTTTGCTGGCTTAAGACATTCCAGAACACGACTTACGAACGTTTGCTGGCTTAAGACATTCCAGAACATGACTTACGAACGTTTGCTGGCTTAAGACATTCCAGAACACGACTTACGAACGTTTGCTGGCTTAAGACATTCCAGAACATGACTTACGAACGTTTGCTGGCTTAAGACATTCCAGAACACGACTTACGAACGTTTGCTGGCTTAAGACATTCCAGAACATGACTTACGAACGTTTGCTGGCTTAAGACACTCCAGAACATGACTTACGAACGTTTGCTGGCTTAAGACATTCCAGAACATGACTTACGAACGTTTGCTAGCTTAAGACATTCCAGAACACGACTTACGAACGTTTGCTGGCTTAAGACATTCCAGAACATGACTTACGAACGTTTGCTGGCTTAAGACATTCCAGAACATGACTTACGAACGTTTGCTGACTTAATACACTCCAGAACATGACTTACGAACGTTTGCTGGCTTATAACACTCCAGAACACGACTCCTACGAACGCTATCTGGCTGAAGACACGCCTCACTAAACACGTGAATACGAAAAAATATCCAAATTAAATACCATGGTTTTTTTGTGATTTGTTCTGATATTGTAGCAGATGCGCTTACACCATTAGTTTTAAGAGACTAGGGGGAATAAAATATTCTCGAATTTTTCTAAATCTAAGGGTCACTTGATCCCCATGATACCAGCTCCACCTGTGTTGTTGTTGTTGGAGAAAACGTGAACGTTGCTGTTGGAGATGATAACCGTTGTTGGAGAGAAGGTGAACGTTGTTGTTGGAGATGACCGTTGTTGTTGTTGTTGTTGTTGTTGGAGAAAACGTGAACGTTGCTGTTGGAGATGATAACCGTTGTTGGAGAGAAGGTGAACGTTGTTGTTGGAGAGAAGGTGAACGTTGTTGTTGTTGGAGAAAACGTGAACGTTGCTGTTGGAGATGATAACCGTTGTTGGAGAGAAGGTGAACGTTGTTGTTGGAGAAGATGACCATTGTTGTTGTTGGAGAAAACGTGAACGTTGCTGTTGGAGATGATAACCGTTGTTGGAGAGAAGGTGAACGCTGTTGTTGGAGAAGATGACCATTGTTGTTGTTGTTGTTGTTGTTGGAGAAAACGTGAACGTTGCTGTTGGAGATGATAACCGTTGTTGGAGAGAAGGTGAACGTTGTTGTTGGAGAAGATGACCGTTGTTGTTGTTGTTGTTGTTGGAGAAAACGTGAACGTTGCTGTTGGAGATGATAACCGTTGTTGGAGAGAAGGTGAACGTTGTTGTTGGAGAAGATGACCGTTGTTGTTGTTGTTGTTGTTGAGAGAAAACGTGAACGTTGCTGTTGGAGATGATAACCGTTGTTGGAGAGAAGGTGAACGTTGTTGTTGGAGAAGATGACCGTTGTTGTTGTTGTTGGAGAGAAGATGACAGAGCATTACAATGCGTTTGTCTACAGTGGTGTCGGAAAGAACATTGTAAGTTCGTCTCAGTGATGGAACTTTCTCGGTTTATGTTGAATCGTGAGAGTGAAGAGAACACGCCATGGTTACTGGCCCATGCTAGGCAGGTTCATCTCAGAACTAACTAATGTAACGATATAGGCCATGTCTACTGGCCCATGCTAGGCAGGTTCATCTCAGAACTAACTAATGTAACGATATAGGCCATGTCTACTGGCCCATGCTAGGCAGGTTCATCTCAGAACTAACTAATGTAACAATATAGGCCATGTCTACTGGCCCATGCTAGGCAGGTTCATCTCAGAACTAATGTAACAATATAGGCCATGGTTACTGGCCCATGCTAGGCAGGTTCATCTCAGAACTAACTAATGTAACAATATAGGCCATGTCTACTGGCCCATGCTAGGCAGGTTCATCTCAGAACTAACTAATGTAACAATATAGGCCATGTCCACTGGCCCATGCTAGGCAGGTTCATCTTAGAACTAATGTAACAATATAGACCATGTCTATGGCCCAATGTTAGGCGGTACATCTCAGACTAACTAAGTAACAATATAGGAAGCCATTCCACTGGCCATGCAGGCAGGTTCATTTTTCAGCTAATAATGAACAAATGACCATGCCGGCCCATGCTAGGCAGGTTCATCTTAGAACTAATGTTATAATATAGACCATGTCTACTGGCCCATGCTAGGCAGGTTCATCTTAGAACTAATGTAACAATATAGACCATGTCTACTGGCCCATGCTAGGCAGGTTCATCTTAGAACTAATGTAACAATATAGACCATGTCTACTGGCCCATGCTAGGCAGGTTCACTTAGAACTAATGTAACAATATAGACCCATGCCTACTGCCATCTAGGGAGTTCATCTTAGAACTAATGTAACATATAGACCATGCTACTGCCATAGCTAGGCAGGTTCCCTCTTAGAACTAATGTACAATATAGACCATGTCTACTGGCCCATGCTAGGCAGGTTCATGTCAGAACTAATGTAGCAATATAGACCATGTCTACTGGCCCATGCTAGGCAAGTTCATCTCGGAGCCAAATCATTATGGACCGTATAGATCAATTTTAAAAGTGGGTACACCAGAGTACTGTTGAAAGTTCAAGGAACAGACGATTCACAGTGATATCAGGAAGTATTTTTTCAGCTTCAGGGTGTGAGGAAGTGAAATGACGTGGAGGAAGTAGCGGAGACAGACTCCATTCTTAGATTTAATAGATATAACAGGTACCCAACAGGATGAGGGAATAAATTTGGCAATCGACCCCCGCAACCACAAATAGGCGAGTGCACACGCGCGCGCGCACACGCACACACACACACGCACACACACACGCACACACACGCACACACACACACACACACACACACGCACACACACATACACACACAGAGTAGTCAGTAAGTGGAATAGTTTGGGAAGCGATGTAGTGGAGGCAGGATCCATACATAGCTTTAAGCAGAGGTATGATAAAGCTCACGGCTCAAGGAGAGTGACCTAGTAGCGACCAGTGAAGAGGCGGGGCCAGGAGCTCGGACTCGACCCCCGCAACCTCAACTAGGTGAGTACAACTAGGTGAGTACACACGCACACGCACACGCACGCACACACACACACACACACACACACACACACACACACACACACACACAGTTTCAGAGATGGAACACAGCAACAAGGGGTCACCACTGGAAGCTGAAGACTCAGATGAGTCACAGGGATGTTAGGAAGTATTTCTTTAGTCATAGAGTTGTCAGGAAGTGGAACAATCTGGAGAGTGATGTAGTGGCGGCAGGATCCACACATAGCTTTAAGAAGAGGTATGATAAAGCTCAAGGAGCAGGAAGTGTGTGGATCTAGTAGCGACCAGTGAAGAAGAGGGGCCAGGAGCTATGAATCGACCCCTGCAACTACAAATAAAGTACAAATTGGAAGCTACACACACACACAAACACACACACACACACACACACACACACACACACACACACACACACACACACACAAGGAATAAACCTTTGTCGAGCATTGCAGTGTGTTGCTGGTGGTGCACAGCTGTCAGGTTGCTGGTGGTGCACAGCTGTCAGGTTGCTGGTGGTGCACAGCTGTCAGGTTGCTGGTGGTGCACAGCTGTCAGGTTGCTGGTGGTGCACAGCTGTCAGGTTGCTGGTGGTGCACAGCTGTCAGGTTACTGGTGTGTTGCTGGTGGTGGACAGCTGTCAGGTTACTGGTGTGTTGCTGGTGGTCCACAGCTGTCAGGTTACTGGTGTGTTGCTGGTGGTGCACAGCTGTCAGGTTACTGGTGTGTTGCTGGTGGTGCACAAGTGTCAGGTTACTGGTGTGTTGCTGGTGGTGCACAACTGTCAGGTTACTGGTGTGTTGCTGGTGGTGCACAACTGTCAGGTTACTGGTGTGTTGCTGGTGGTGCACAGCTGTCAGGTTACTGGTGTGTTGCTGGTGGTGCACATCTGTCAGGTTACTGGTGTGTTGCTGGTGGTGCACAGCTGTCAGGTTACTGGTGTGTTGCTGGTGGTGCACAGCTGTCAGGTTACTGGTGCGTTGCTGGTGGTGCACAGCTGTCAGGTTACTGGTGCGTTGCTGGTGGTGCACAGCTGTCAGGTTACTGGTGTGTTGCTGGTAGTGCACAACTGTCAGGTTACTGGTGTGTTGCTGGTGGTGCACAGCTGTCAGGTTACTGGTGCGTTGCTGGTGGTGCACAGCTGTCAGGTTACTGGTGCGTTGCTGGTGGTGCACAGCTGTCAGGTTACTGGTGCGTTGCTGGTGGTGCACAGCTGTCAGGTTACTGGTGTGTTGCTGGGTGGTGCACAGCTGTCAGGTTACTGGTGTGTTGCTGGTGGTGCACAGCTGTCAGGTTACTGGTGTGTTGCTGGTGGTGCACAGCTGTCAGGTTACTGGTGTGTTGCTGGTGGTGCACACCCTGTCAGGTTACTGGTGTGTTGCTGGTGGTGCACAGCTGTCAGGTTACTGGTGTGTTGCTGGTGGTGCACAGCTGTCAGGTTACTGGTGTGTTGCTGGTGGTGCACAGCTGTCAGGTTACTGGTGTGTTGCTGGTGGTGCACAGCTGTCAGGTTACTGGTGTGTTGCTGGTGGTGCACAGCTGTCAGGTTACTGCTGTGTTGCTGGTGGTGCACAGCTGTCAGGTTACTGCTGTGTTGCTGGTGGTGCACAGCTGTCAGGTTACTGGTGTGTTGCTGGTGGTGCACAGCTGTCGGGTTGCTGGTGGTGCACAGATGTCAGGTTACTGGTGTGTTGCTGGTGGTGCACAGCTGTCGGGTTGCTGGTGGTGCACAGCTGTCAGATTACTGGTGTGTTGCTGGTGGTGCACAGCTGTCAGGTTGCTGGTGGTGCACAGCTGTCAGGTTGCTGGTGGTGCACAGCTGTCAGGTTACTGGTGGTGCACAAAAGAGACGGCAGAGAAAGAACTAGCAGTGGCTACACGTTATTTCTGTGGCTACACGTTATTTCTGTGGCTACACGTTATTTCTGTGGCTACACGTTATTTCTGTGGCTACACGTTATTTCTGTGGATACACGTTCTTATTTCTGTGGCTACACGTTATTTCTGTGGCTACACGTTATTTCTGTGGATACACGTTCTTATTTCTGTGGCTACACGTTATTTCTGTGGCTACACGTTCTTATTTCTGTGGCTACACGTTATTTCTGTGGCTACACGTTATTTCTGTGGCTACACGTTCTTATTTCTGTGACTACACGTTATTTCTGTGGCTACACGTTCTTATTTCTGTGGCTACACGTTATTTCTGTGGATACACGTCCTTATTTCTGTGGCTACACGTTATTTCTGTGGCTACACGTTATTTCTGTGGTTACACGTTCTTATTTCTGTGGCTACATGTTCTTATTTCTGTGGCTACACGTTCTTATTTCTGTGGCTACACGTTCTTATTTCTGTGGCTGCACGTTCTTATTTCCGTGGCTGCACGTTCTTATTTCCGTGGCTGCACGTTCTTGTTTCTGTGGCTACACGTTCTTATTTCTGTGTCTACACGTTCTTATTTCTGTGGCTACACGTTCTTATTTCTGTGGCTGCACGTTATTTCTGTGGCTACACGTTCTTATTTCTGTGGCTAAACATTCTTATTTCTGTGGCTACACGTTCTTATTTCTGTGGCTAAACATTCTTATTTCTGTGGCTACACGTTCTTATTTCTGTGGCTAAACATTCTTATTTCTGAGGCTACACGTTCTTATTTCTGTGGCTAAACATTCTTATTTCTGTGGCTACACGTTCTTATTTCTGTGGCTAAACATTCTTATTTCTGTGGCTACACGTTCTTATTTCTGTGGCTAAACATTCTTATTTCTGTGGCTACACGTTCTTATTTCTGTGGCTACACGTTCTTATTTCTGTGGCTGCACGTTCTTATTTCTGTGGCTGCACGTTCTTATTTCTGTGGCTGCACGTTATTTCTGTGGCTACACGTTCTTATTTCTGTGGCTACATGTTCTTATTTCTGTGGCTGCACGTTCTTATTTCTGTGGCTACATGTTCTTATTTCTGTGGCTACACGTTCTTATTTCTGTGGCTACACGTTCTTATTTCTGTGGCTATATATTCTTATTTCTGTGGCTACACGTTCTTCCTGTTTCTGTGGCTACACGTTCTTATTTCTGTGGCCACACGTTCTTATTTCTGTGGCTACACGTTCTTATTTCTGTGACTACACGTTCTTATTTCTGTGGCTACATGTTCTTATTTCTGTGGTTACACGTTCTTCCTGTTTCTGTGGCTACACGTTCTTATTTCTGTGGCTACACGTTCTTATTTCTGTGGCTACACGTTCTTCCTGTTTCTGTGGCTACACTTTCTTCTTGTTTCTGTGGCTACACGATCTTCTTATTTCTGTGGCTACACGTTCTTCTTATTTCTGTGGCCAAACGTTCTTCCTGCTGTGGCTGCACGTTCTTCCTATCACTGTGGCTACACTTTCTTATTTCTGTGCTGGCGAAGAGAATGACTAATGGACGTTCGTGTTCCAGAGCAAACGAATATACAGTTTCTCTCAATTAAGTATTACTTGATGAGGGTCAAACTTGGTCAGAAATATTCGTGTTATATATTCTAAACGTGGGCTAAGATATATATTTAGTGAGCGATTCTTGGCCGGGGTTTCGAACAGTATATGTGAGAACAAAACTCACAGAGGGAAAATTCCTAGGAATCCACCTTGATAATAAACTCAAATTTCAAACATACATACAACAAATTTCTAAAAAAAAATCCTAGACCGTAGGCATACTATCGAAGATACGGTACTATGTTCCACAGTCAGCCCTACTGGCCCTATATCACTCTCTTATTTACCCCTATCTCACCTATGGAATTTGTGCATGGGGCTCAACAACAATAAACCATCTCAGACCACTGATCACCCAACAAAAGGCTGCAGTCAGAATAACAAATTCCCACTGATGATTGAGACACTTATGCAGCATATGGGAATCTTTATTCAGGAAACGTTTCGCCACACAGTGGCTTCATCAGTCCAATACAAAGAGGAAGGCGTAAGGAGAGGAGGAGTATGAGGTAATCAGTCCCTCAGCCTGGAGTCGATGTGTTCAGTCCATCAATCTTGTAGAATGTACACATGGACTGAACACATCGACTCCAGGCTGAGGGACTGATTACCTCATACTCCTCCTCTCCTTACGCCTTCCTCTTTGTATTGGACTGATGAAGCCACTGTGTGGCGAAACGTTTCCTGAATAAAGATTCCCATATGCTGCATAAGTGTCTCAATCTTCAACTTGTCGGTTTTTCAAACCATTCATCACAAATTACCACTACAGACAGCACACTCCACCAATATTCAAAATTCTAAACCTACTCACCATACAAAACATCCATACTTATTACTGCACCTACTACATAGAACACTTAACTCTGACATAAACCCTCCTCTCAAACATCTCCTTACCAACCTCAACAGAACACATGACCATAACACAAGGCACAGATCACTCTTTGATGTTCCTCGTGTCCATCTCACACTATGCAAAAACTCAATGCACATAAAAGGCCCTAAAATCTGGAATTCATTACCTGTGAATATAAAAGAAACACTGTCTGTTTATAAATTCAAGTCTCTTCTCAAAAATCACTTACTCACCCACAACTAAATAAATACTGAATAATTGTATCTCATAAATTGTGTCTCATATATGTATCTCATTATTGTATCTCATAAATGTCAACCTGTGACCCAATCAAACTTTGTTACTATTTAACTTCATTACCTAACAGAATACTCATAAGAAGATAAGAAGATAAGAAAGGAGGATCACTGCAGGAGGCCTGCTGGCCCATACTAGGCAGGTCCTTTACAATCCATCCCACTAACAAAACATTAGCCCAACCCAATTTTCAATGCTACCCAAGAAATAATCGCTGATAACTCTATCCACTCATTTGCAAGTCTCAATCAAATCCAACCCCTCTCACTCATATTTATCCAACCTAAATTTGAAACTACTCAAAGTCCTAGCCTCAATAACCCAACTAGGTAGACTGTTCCACTCATCAACTACCCTATTTCCAAACCAATATTTTCCTATGTCCTTTCTAAATCTAAACTTATCTAATTTAAATCCATTACTGCGGGTTCTCTCTTGGAGAGATATCCTCAAGACCTTATTAATATCCCCTTTACTAATACCTATCTTCCACTTATACACTTCGATCAGGTCTCCCCTCATTCTTCGTCTAACAAGTGAATATATTAAAATGGTATAAAATACCGACAGATTGTTAGGTAAGACACATATGCAACAGTTAGGTATCTTTATTTCGAAACAATATATTGTTTCAGACTATGGAACAATGCTCTTCTCCAGACTGAGGGACTGACCACCTCAAAACTTTAAGGGTGATGGACTGATTACATAGTCTTCAAGTATCTTCTGCTTCTATCAACTTTTCTGTACTCGACTGAAGAAGCCTACTGTGTAGGCGAAACGTTTCGAAATAAAGATACCTAACTGTTGCATATGTGTCTTACCTAACAAGTGAATATAACTTAAGAGTATTCAATCTTTCTTCATAAGGAAGATTTCTAATGCTATGTATTAATTTAGTCATCCTACGCTGAATGTTTTCTAACGAATTTATGTCGATTCTGTAATATGGAGACCAGAATTGAGCTGCATAATCTAGGTGAGACCTTACTAATGATGTATAAAGCTGCAGTATGACCTCTGGACTTCTGTTGCTTACACTTCATGATATAAATCCCAATAATCTATTTGCCTTATTACGTACTCATAGGCATTACTGATTACACAGCAACACAGTAAATGACCATATGACCTGTCTTTGTAATACTCATTTGCTAATTATCTGTTTTACAATAATTTTTGTACCACCGAATATATCATTACTTAGTTAATCTTGTAATAAAGTTGGTAGAATTACCGACAATATGTAAAGTAAAAGGACACAAGTGCAACTAATGTGACATTTATTGTAGCAACGTTTCGCTCTCCAGGAGCTTTATCAAGCCATTACAAACAATACATGGACACAGAGGGTATATAAAGGCTCAGAGTGAGGTACAATACTTGTGAGGTACCATTTCGATGTTCACTAGTGGTAGTAGTAGTAGTAGTGACAAAAGTAATACTACTACTACTACTACCACCACTAGTGAACATCGAAATGGTACCTCACTAGTATTACACCTCACTCTGAGCCTTTATATACCCTCTGTGTCCATGTATTGTGTACAAATGGTATATAATACCGACAAGATGAGATTAAGACACATGAACCATACCCCCAGCCGGGATTGAACCCGCGGTCATAGAGTCTCAAAACTCCAGCCCGTCGCGTTAGCCACTAGACCAGCTAGCCACAATAAGACTTGAGCTAGAGTTCGTCACGGCTACGCTAGCTGGAGATTCGTCTGTAAAAACTTGCATTTGTGGTCACAGAGGTGCCTGTGCTAACTTTCCTATGGTGTAGAAATATACCTAGTTGGATGAATCTTATTATGGCTAGCTGGTCTAGTGGCAAACGCGACGGGCTGGAGTTTTGGGACTATGCCCGGGGGTTCAATCCCGGCCGGGGGTTTTTTGGTTTGTTTGAAATGTTCTTTTCGTTTTCCCTTGAGTCTTTAAAGGGACACATGTATTGTTTGAAAAGGGTTTTGAAAAAGCTCCTGGGGAGCGAAACTTTTTGCCAAAATAAAATGCACATTGGGTTGAAACTTGGGGCCTTTTACTTTATTTAAAATTTTTAAGTAATTTTAAGCCCCCCCTTTAATACCCTGTTTACAAGGGGGCTTCGTCATGCTGCATTTTAAAAAAACTGTAATCCTTGTTTTTCGGGTATCAGGTTCAGAAAAAAAAAAAAAAACATGCTGGTGGTTCTGGTCCACCAGAGATTAACTGAGTTGGGGCAATTTTCTAAGGGGTTTCCCTGGTGGACACACACCCCCAGATCTCTTTGTCTCCCCTTTGTGTCCCCTCGGGAAAGGGTTTCCCTTGATGTTGGTGGGGGGCTCTTGATTTGGGGAAATTTGGATTTGTGCTCCTTTTCCCCCAATTTAAACCCCTAAATCCCTTTCCCACTTTCCCCCCCCCCCCCCAGGCGCTGTATTTTTCCCCGGGTTTTGCGTTTTCCCCTTTGATTATAAAAATTACCCCCTTTGTGTGTGTGTCTTTTCTTCTTCTTACTTATTTTTTTACAGAAAAATTGGGGGGGTGTTTTTTTAGTCTTTTGTTTACTTTTTTTAATAATAATAACTACAGTAACAAAAAATTTAACCCCAAAAAACAAAAAAAAATTACCAAAATTTAAAAAATTTATAATAATCCGGTGCGATGAAAAAATTTTTTATAAAAATTTGGGAAAAAAAAAAAAAAATCATCAAATAAAAATTTAAATTAAATCTTAAATTCAAAAAAATTTTCTCCCACCTTAATGGGGCAAACCCAAGAGAAAAAGAAGAAGAGTTTAAAGAAGCGATATTTTAATGCGGTAAGAATGCTTAAGTTTATTTTTTTTTTCACTTAGATGGATTAAAATTTTTTTTGCAGACTTTGGGGCCAGGTAATGTCTTGGGGGGGGGGGGGGGAAAGGGGGGGGAGAGGGGAGTGAAAAGAAAAAGGGGCGAATTCTATCAATTTTTTAAAATTAAATTTCTTGTTCCCTCTCCTCTCCCTCTTTTTCCTTCTCTTCTCTCTCCTCTCTCTCTCTCCTCTCTCTCCCCTAGTTTCCCTTTCCACCTTTCCTTCCTCTTTCTTTCTGCCCTTTTTCATCTCTTCTATCTTTCCTGTAGGGCCAGTAGGCCCGTTTTTTTAAAGGGTTTTCCTTTTTTTATTTTTTCCTTTTCCTGTTTTTTAAACCCCCCCGTTAAAAATTTCCCTTTCCCCCAAATCCTCCACCTTTTTCCTTTCAAACCCCCTTCCCCCCCTTTCCCCTTACCCTTTCCTTTTCCCCAAATCAGGCTTTTCTATTTTTTTCTTGGGTAATGGACCCCTTTTCCAAATTTTTAGAACCAAAAACACGGCTTAAATTTCCCCGTGTTTTCTGGTTACCCTTTCCCTTCCCCCCCCCCCCCCCCCCCCCCCCCCCCCCCCCCCCCCCCCCCCCCCCCCAAAAAACCCCAACCCCCCAACCCCACCCCTAATTTTAAAAAACCCCCCCAACTTTCCCCCAAAAACAACCACCCCAAAAAAAAAAAAAAAAAAAAAACCCCCCAAAAAAAGCCACAAACCCCACAAAACAACACACCTTCCCAAAAAAAAAAAAAATTGGGTTTTTCAAAAAAAACAAAACCCAAAAACCAAAAAACCCCCCCTTCCCCAAAAAACAACCCAATCCCCCCCCCCCCCAAAAAACCCAACCCCCAAAACCCCCCCCCCCCCCCCCCCCCCCCGGCAAAAACCCCAACCACCCCCCCCAAAAAAAAATTTTAAAAACCCAAAAAAAACCTTCCCTTTGGGGAATAAATTTTAAAAAGCCATCAAATCCCTTTTCCCTTTGGAAAATTAACAAGCCATCAGCCCCTTGGCATAATTAACCCAAACCCTCAGTTTCCTTCCCCTTTGGGATAATTTTAAAAAGCCATTGGGGCCCTTCCTTGGCATTAAAATTTAACCCAAACCATTGGGCCTTCCCTTGGGGTTAAATTTAAAAAGCCTCAGTCCTTCCCTTGGCATAATTAAAAAGCCTTTAGTCCTTTCCCTTTGGGATAATTAAAAGCATTGGTCCTTCCTTGGGGATAATTAACAAGCCACCCGTCCTTCCCTTGGCATAATTAACAAGCCATTTTGTCCTTCCCCTTTGGGTAATTTAAAAGCCATCCCGTCCTTCCCTTGGGGTAATTAACAAACCAGGGCTTCCCTTGGGATAATTAACAGCCATCAGTTTTCCCCGGGCCCCTAATTAACAAGCCATTGGGCCTTCCCTTTGGCCCTAAATTAACAAGCCCTTGGCCTTCCTTGGCATAAAAAAACAAACCTCAGTTCCCTTTCCCTTTGGATAATTAACAAAACCCTTGGTCCCTTTCCCTTTGGGATTTTTAAAAAAGCCCTTGGCCTTCCCTTTGGGATAATTAACAAGCCTTGGTCCCTTCCCCTTTGGGATAATTAAAAAGCCATCAGTCCTTTTCCCCTTTGGAAAAATTTTTAACCCCCATTGGGCCTTCCTTGGAAAATTTTCCCCAAAGCCCTTGGGCCTTCCCTTTGGATAATTAACAAACCCTAGTCCTTCCCCTTGGGTAATTAACCCAAACCCTTATTTTTCCCTTGGGATAATTAAAACCCTTGGGCCTTCCTTCAATTTTAATTAAAAAAACCCTGGGCCCTTCCCCTTTGGCATAATTAAAAAGCCATTGGCCCTTCCCCTTTGGGATAATTAGAAAGCCCTTTGGGCCTTCCCCTTTGGGTAATTAACAAGCCATCAGTCCTTCCCTTTGGGATAATTTTTAAAAAACCATTGGGTTTCCTTTCCCCTTGGCCCTAATTAACAAGCCCTTGGTTTTTCCCCTTTGGGATAATTAGCAAAACCATTGGTCCTTCCCTTTGGGATAATTAAAAGCCCTGTCCTTCCTTGGCTTAAATTAAAAAAAAGCCCTTGGTCCCCTTCCCCTTTTTTAATTAAAAAAGCCCTAGGGCCCTTTCCCCTTTGGGATAATTAAAAAAGCCATTTCCTTCCCTTGGCATAAAATTAAAAAGCATTGGTTCCCTTTCCCCTTTGGGATTTAAATTTAAAAAGCCCTTGGGTCCTTCCCCTTTGGGTTTAAATTAAAAAGCCCTTGGTTTCCCTTGGCATAAAATTTAAAAAGCCCTTGGGCCCTTCCCCTTTGGGAAAAATTTAACAAATTTGGGACCCCTTTCCCTTTTTTTGGGAAATTTTTAAAAAGCCCTCAATCCTTCCCTTTGGGGATAATTAAAAAAAGGGATTGGTTTCCCCCTTGGCATAATTTTAAAAGCCCTTGGGCCTTTTTTTTGGCATAATTAAAAGCCATTTCCTTTTTTTTTTTGGCATAATTAAAAACCCCCAAAATTTTTGGGGCCTTTTTCCCTTGGGGGTAAAACCCAAACCATTGGTCCTTCCCCTTGGGGATAAATTAAAAAACCATTCAGTTCCCTTTCCCCGGGGTAATTAAAAAACCATTGGTCCTTCCCCCCTTTCATAATTAAAAAAGCCATTGGTCCTTCCCCTTTCATAATTAACAAACATTCCTTTTTCCCCTTTGGGTAATTAAAAACCATTGGGCCTTCCCTTTGGAAAAATTAACAAGCCTTTAGGGCCCTTCCTTGGATTTAAAAATCCAAAAAGTTCTTCCCCTTTGGTAAATTTAAAAAGCCCTTTCCCTTTCCCTTTGGCATAAAATTTAAAAAGCCATCCGTCCCTTCCCCTTTTGGGTTTAAATTTAAAAAAAACATCAGTCCTTCCTTGGCCTTTAAATTTAAAAAGCCATCAGTTCCCTTCCCCTTGGGATAATTTAAAAAGCCCTTGGTCCTCCCCTTTGGCAAAAAATTAACAAAACCCTTTCCTTCCCTTGGACTAATTAAAAAAGCCATCGTTCTTTTCCCTTGGAATTTTTAAAAAAGCCATTGGGCTTCCTTTGGGTAAAAAACAAACCATTGGGGGGGGCCTTTCCCCTTTCATTTTAAATTTAAAAAAAGCCAATTTTTCCTTCCCTTGGCCTTTAAATTTCAAAACCCTTGGGCCTTCCCTTGGGATAAATTTCAAGCCCTTGGGCCTTTCCCTTTGGGTAATTTTTTCAAGCCATCAGTTCCCTTTCCCCTTGGGTTTAAATTTAACAAGCCATTTGGTCCTTCCCTTGGCATTAAAAAAACAAGCCATTGGTTCCCCTTTCCCCTTTGGGATAATTAACAAAACCATGGGCCTTCCCTTGGCAAATTAAACAAGAAACAGTCCTTCCCCTTTGGGATAATTAACAAGCCCTTGGGCCCTTCCCCTTTGGGATAATTAAAAAAGGCCCTTGGTTCCCTTTCCCCCGGGAAATTTTAAAAAGCCCCTCAGTCCTTCCCCTTTGGGATAATTAAAAAAGCCATTGGGTTTTTCCCCTTTGGGATAATTAACAAAACCCTTGGTCCTTTTTCCCCTTGGGATAATTTAACAAGCCCTTGGCCTTCCCTTGGCATAATTAACAAGCCATTGGTCCTTCCCTTTGGGCCCTAATTTTTTAAGCCCTTGGTCCTTCCCCTTTGGGTTTTAATTTTAAAAAGCCTCAGTCTTCCCCTTGGGAAATTTAAAAGAATTGGTCCCTTTCCCCCTTTGGGATAATTTTAAAAAGCCATTGGTCCCTTCCCCTTTGGGTTTTTTAGAAGCCATTGGGGCCTTTTCCCTTTGGGGGAATTAACAAACCATCAGTCCTTCCCTTGGATAATTAACAAGGGCCCTTTGGGCTTCCCCTTTTTTATTTAATTTTAAAAGCCATTGGGCCTTCCCTTGGCATAAATTAAAAAAAGCCATTGGGCCCCTTTCCCCTTTTGGGAAAATTAAAAGCCCTTGGGGTTTTTTTTTTTGGCCCTAATTTTAAAAAGCCAATTTGGGCCTTCCCTTGGCATAATTAACAAGCCATTTTTTGGTTTCCTTCCCCTTGGGGATAATTCCCAAACCATTGGTCCCTTTCCCTTTGGATAATTAAAAAGCCTCAGCTTCCCTTGGCAAAAATTAACAGATTGGTCCCTTCCCCTTGGGATAAAATTAAAAAGCCATTTTTTTTAAAATCCTTTTTCCTTGGGGAAATTAACAAGCCATAGTCCCTTTCCCTTGGGATTTTTAAAAAAAAGCCATTGGGCCTTTCCCCTTTTTAATTAACAAGCCAACCCCCCGTTTTTCCCCTTTTTATAATTAAAAAGCCATTGGGGCCTTCCCTTGGCCCTTTTTAAAAAGCCATTGGTCTTCCCTTGGCATAATTAAAAGCCCTTGGGCCCTTCCCCTTTCATAATTTTAACCAAAACCCTTGGTCCCCCCCTTGGCATAAATTTAACCAAAACCATTGGGCCCTTTCCCTTGGGGATTTTTTAACAAAGGGCCCCCGTTCCCTTTCCCTTTGGGATAAATTTTTAAAACCCTTGGGTCCCCCCTTCCCAATTGGGGGGGAAAAATTAAAAGCTTAATCCCTTCCCCTTTGGGGGAATTTTAAAAAAGCCTCAGTCCTTCCCCTTTGGGATAATTAAAAAAACCCTCAGGGCCTTCCCCTTTGGGATAATTAACAAGCCCAAATTTTCCCTTTGGGATTTAAATTTAAAAAAGCCATTGGTCCTTCCCCCTTGGCATAATTAACAAGCCCTTTCCTTTTCCCCTTTGGAATTTAAAAAGCCCCCGGTTTTTCCCCTTTTCCCTTTTAAAATTTTCAAGCCATTGGTCCTTCCCCCGGCCTAATTAACAAAACATCAATTTTTCCCCTTTTTCATAATTTTAAAAAGCCTTTTCCTTCCCCCCGGGGGAAAAATTAAAAAAAGCCATTGGTCCTTCCTTGGATTTAAATTAAAAACAAGCCCCCTCAAAAAAAATTTTCCCCTTTGGGATAATTTAACAAGCCCTTTGGGCCTTTTCCCTTTGGGAAAAATTAACAAACCATTTTCCCTTCCAAAAAACTTTGGCCTTCCGAATTCCCCCACACCTTCCCCTTTGGGGCTTTCAAAATTCTTCCTTAATTTAAATTTTAAAACCGGCCCCACAAAAACCTAATTTTTGGGTTTAAAAAAAGGAAACCCTTTTACCGGCTATTTGTGGCCCTTTTTTAATTTTTAAAAAAATTTTCCCCCGGGGAAAAAAAAAGGCCCCGGTCCTTTCCTTTGGCAAATTAAAACCCCAAATTTTTTAACCGGTTTCCCCCCAGGGGTTTGGGGGGTTCCCGCCTTTTAATTTAAAAAAAGAACCTGTGAATTTTAATTGGGGGATAGGAAACCCAATTTTCTTATTGGGGTGGGTTTTAATTTGAAAAATTAGCCCCCCCCAAAAGGAAAAAAACCTCCCTGGTTGAAATAACCCCTTTCGCCAAAATTGGATTTGGGGTTAAAACCCTTTCCAAAGACTGGGGGTTTGTTTAAATTCTAATTGACCCAATTATTTATTTTAATTTATTTTATTTAATTTATTTAAATTTTCCAAGTTTTTCCCTTTTCAACCCAAGAAGAGGGGGGGGGCAAACCCCTTTCCAAATTTTTTAATTTCCCATTTTTTAATTTTATTTTTCCCTTTTAAAAAGAAAGGGGGAAAAACCCGAAAAAAATTTTTTCCAAAAAAATAACTGGGGAATTTATTGTGGGCAACGTTTTTGGGTCTCCAGGAGCTTTATAAACCATTTAAAAAAAATTTCCCCTGGAACATTTTAAACCAGTAATAGTTTTTATATCCTTTTATCATGTACGATTTAAAATTGCTCTACCATATTGAAATTACTTTTGTCACTACCACCACTACTACTACTCCCACTACTACCACTACTACCACTAGTGAACATCGAAATGTTACCTCACTAGTTATTGCACCTCACTCTGAGCCTTTATATACCCTCTGTGTCCATGTATTGTTTGTAATGGCTTGATAAAGCTCCTGGAGAGCGAAACGTTGCCACAATAAATGTCACATTAGTTGCACTTGTGTCCTTTTACTTTACATATTGTCGGTAATTCTACCAACTTTATTACACCTTAAAAAGAGTTGTGACTTTTAAAGTGGCAACGAACCATTAACACTACAACAACAACGAACTACCAACACCACCCACAACAACAATAAAAACCTCCATCAATGCCCGTCAGTCTTATATATTTTTTTCAAATTTTTCCCCAGTATTTTTAAGGTTAAAAAACTAAAAAATTTTCCCAAATTTCCATTATTATTTGGGCCCATTTTTAAAAAAACATCTTTCTTTTTTAAAACTTTTTTTCCCCTTAAAAAGGAGTTTCTTTTTGGAAATCCATTAACAAAACAAAAAGAATGTCCCAAAAAAAGGGAAAAAAAAAACCCTTTTCCCCGGGCCGCCCTTAAATTTATTTTTTTTTCTTTTCACGGGATTTTTAAAAAATTTAAAAATTTTATTCTTTTTAAAAGTTTTAAAAACATGAAAACCTTTTTAAAAAAATTTCAGGGTTTCCCCTCTTTCGTCTCCTAAAAAACCCTTAAAGAATTTGTGCCTTAAAGGGAAATTTAAAACAGGGGGTCTTTAATCCCTTGTCGAAGTTTCCAACCCTTTTCCCCCTTTTTTTCTTTAAAATTTTGTTTTAAAAAACAAAGGAAGGTTGGGAAACTGAGCGGGCAAAAATTGGCCCACTTCATTTTCTTTCTCCCCCAAATTAAACCTTAAAAAAATTTTGCCCCCCCCTTATGATGTATGAAATGTTTAACTTGGC
Source organism: Cherax quadricarinatus (assembly GCF_026875155.1). Classification (NCBI taxonomy): domain Eukaryota; kingdom Metazoa; phylum Arthropoda; class Malacostraca; order Decapoda; family Parastacidae; genus Cherax; species Cherax quadricarinatus. The sequence goes on along the minus strand of NC_069484.1, from coordinate 25,135,087 downwards.
CCCATCAAAATTAAAATGTGCGGGGTTTTCAACGATGGGTTATTTCGGTTTTAAAACAAAAAATGGGGAAACAGGGCCCCAATATTGGGGAATTTTTGGAAACTTTCCCCCCAAAACCCATTTTTTAAACAAAAAGATTTTTGCCCCCACAGACTTCCAAAGAATTTTTTTAATTTGGGGGAACCCCCTCCCCTTTTAAGCGGAAAGGCCCACAATTTTCACTTTATTTTGGTTTTAATTTCCCAAAAAAAACATTTTGGGGTGAAATTTTTGTACAACTTTGAACGGGTTTATAAAAACAAAAATAAAAAAAAAATTTAAAAAAAAAAAAAAAAAAAAAAAAAAAAAAAAAAAAAAAAAAAAACACTTTTGCGTATAATGTGACCCTTTTATTGATTGTTTCGCCCACACAGTGGGCTTTTTCAGTCAAAAAACAGATCTACGGGGTTTGGAAAGGGGAAACGCGAGTTTTTTATAGTCGGGTTTTTTTCGGGAATCCCTGAGGTAGGTGGAGAATGCTAAATTTATTGTTTTTATTTCCATTGTGTCGGTTTTTTTTCCCCAAATTTTTTTTCTACTATTAAAAACCCCTAAAAAATGAAGGGGAACATGCGAAGGCCAAAGGGCCCAATAAAAGGCAGGTCTAATTGTAATTTTGCTTAAGCTGCCAAAGCTCCCTCTAAATTGCTCGAAATTCCTCTATCCCCTTTCTGATTCTTTAGACAGGATGGAGACCGTTGGGGGGACTGAGGTAAATTCAACGTGAAAAGCGCTTTGCTCTTTTTTACGGATTTGCATAGAAGACAAAAAGGGAAAAAAATACATCATACCCAATTTTAAATTCCCCAAAGTTTACAAAAATACAATTTAAAACAGATGTTAAAAATATCAGGAAAACCCAATTATAAAATCCCCCCCAGCTCCCAAAAAATTTAAATGAGAGGAATAGGTTTTTTTACGGTAAAAAATTTTTCTATTTTCCCTCTAAACCCTGATTTTACTCTGTAACCTTATGATGAAACCCCTTTTTAAGAACCATCGTTTCCCTTTTTTTTTGTCTCCTCTGTTAACACTGTGATTGTCTCTGGTTCTTTTAAGATTTACGAGTGTCTAGCGTTTTGGTTTGTGGGAATAATGGGGGGAGTTGTGGTTGCAGGGAAGGGGTCGGTCTTGCTCCTGGCCCCCCCTTTTTCACCGGTTGCTACTGGGCCCTCTCTCCCCCCGCCCCATGACCCTTTATAAAACCCCTTCTTAAAACGGGTGAAAGGTTCCTGCCTCCAAAAATTTCTTTTCTAGGTTTTTCCCACGCCTTCCCAACCCTCTTTTGACTAAAAGAAATATTCCTACTATTCTCTGACTCATTTTTTGTCTTAAAATTTCCCAAATTTGTGGCCTCTTGTTTCTGTGTCCCCCCCGGGAACACCCTGTTTTGTCCCCCTTGGTTATTCCCGGCAGTTTTTTTATATGTCGTTATCATGTCCCCCTGACCCTCCTGTCCCCGTGTGTCAGGCCGATTTCCCTTAATTTTTTTTTTTGGCTTTTCCCCTTTTAGCTCGGGAAAATAACCCTTGGGTCGAAAACCTTTGTACTTTCTCTTAGTTTTTTAAATTTGTTTTAAATAAGTGGGGTTCCAAACAGGGGCCGTTTACTCCAGTAGGGGCCCTTTGACTACACGGTTTTTCCAGTGTCTTGAACGATTCCTTACAAAGGGGATCGGAAATTGCGTTTCGGTTTGCCAGGCGCCTATATGCTGAAAACATTTAAATCTGATTGATGTGTGCTTCCGGGGGCATGTCTTTTGTTTTTACTAAACTAAAGATTTTTTTCCCTTTTTGAGTGGGGGGTTTGCAGTCTTTGGCCCCCAAGCCTATACTCGGGCCCCTTCCCCTATCTTCATGACTTTGCATTTGGCAGGATTAAAAAACGGGAAAAGCCCCTTTGCTGGACCGGTTGGGCAGTTGTCCAGGTCTCTTTAAGTCCCGCCCCGGTCCCCATCTGATTTTAAATTTTTCTCATTAAATTTTAAAATCATTTTGCAAAACGGGGCACTTCTGAAATCCCAACCCCTTTCCTCATGTCGTTCACATATACCCAAAAAAAAGAAATGGTTTTTTAGGACCTAACCCCGTGGGACCCTTCTCGTCACAGGTGCCCAATGTGAACATTTAATTTTGTACCATGGGTCGTTGTTGTTCCCCGAGGTATTCTTGAAACCATTGCAGTTTCCCCTTTCCCGGGTTTTTTGCGCCCGATCTCTAGCTTTTTGCCCCCTAATCTCTTTTGAGGAACTGTGTCAAAGGCCTTCTTTCGTCCCAAGGGAAAATGCAATCAACCCCCCCTCTCTCTCGTTTTCTTACTTCTGTTATTTTATCATAAAACTCCCGAAAGGGGTTTTTTGAAAACAGGATTTGCCTTTCTTGAAAACCGTGCTGGTTTTCATTTTTTATCTTGTTCGTTTCCCGGGCTCACCACTCTCCTGATAATTTTCTCCATAAATTTGCATATAACACGTCAATGACACAGGGCTATAGTTTTGTGCCTTTTTTTCGTCTCCTTTTTTAAAAAAGGGAAATACATTTGCCCTCTTCCAAACCTCAGGAGTTTCCCAGTTTCCAGGGAAAGGTTTTTGAAGATTGGGGGTAAGTGGCTTTCCAAAAATATCTGCTCCCCTCCCCTAAGGATCCATGGGGAGATGTCCGGTAAAATTTCCTTTGAGGTATCGATGGCCCTTAGCAGTTTTTTTCACCCCCCTAAACTTATTTTATGTCGCCCCCAAAACTTTGGGTTTTTTTTATTCCCCCCGGGTGGTGGGCCCCCTTGGTTGTCCCCCCAAAAGTCCCTTTTTGTCTCTACTGTAAATACTTCCTTTAATTTCGTGGGTTTAGCTCCTCAAAATACCTCTTGTTTGTTTCTTTTGGGTTCTCCCCCTTTTTCCCCCAAAACTTTAACCTGGTCCTTTATGTTTTTTCTTCCTTCCAATGTTTGGGTATACAAAAAAGTTTGGGTCAGATTTACTTTTGAAAGCTAAAGTTTTTTTTTCATACTTCTTGGGCCTCCCCCCTTTTCTGTGGGAATCGTTTCTGGCTCTTTACTAATCTCCTTGTTTTCCTTTGGGGCCTATGCTCCTTTTACCCCTTTTTCCCTTCTTGTTGCACTTTGTTTTTGCTCCCTTTCCCTTGGGGGAAAACCCAAAGGGTCGTCTTGGTCTTCCCATTATTTGTTTCCCTTGGGAACTAAAACCCTTTTCCCCCGCCCCCTTGCACTTTGTTGCCACATTATTCCCTCATTCGTTTACTGATTTTTTCCCACCCTTTTTCTGTTTCCCCCTGGAAACCCCCTGCAGGAAGTTTTCTCATTCATGGTAGTCCCCCCTTTTTTTAGTTTTGGGCCCGTTTCCCCCCAGTTCCTGTTTCCTTTTCCCTTGTTAATAAATTTTTTAATCAAAACTCAGAACCCAAAGTGATCGCTAGCCAAGGGGCCTCTGTAAGTGATGTCCTCAAAGTTGAAAGCTCAGGGTGAACACAAGATCCAGGCTTTCTGGCTCATCCTCCCCCCTCTCTCTGGTTGTTTTCCCGGGCATGTTGATGCATGAGGTGTTTTAAGTACCCCATCCCTCATTTTGGTCTCCAAGTTTCGGGCCCCCCGTGGCTCCTGGTTTTCCCCGTTTGACCTCCCCGTGGTTGAAAATGCCCCCTTACCAGTAAATTTGCTTGTCGAGTGGCTTTCTTGCCCAAACCTCTTGGGCCAGGTTTGGTTTACTTTTCCCCCAAATGTTTTTTTTTCTTTTCCTTCTTGGCCTTTTTGGGGTTTGTGGGGGGTTTTTATAACCCAAGGTTATTTAATGTTCCCCCCGGGACTTTAATTGTACCCCTAAATGGGTTTTGGTTTTTTTTCTTTAAACAATTTTAACTGCCTTTTTCCCCAAATCCCCGACGGTTTTTATGGCAATGCCCCTCACCTTTCCCCCTCTTTTTCCCCCATCTTTTGGCTATAACCGTTGGGAAATTGTTCCCCCCTTTTTTCTTTCTTTACTTTTTTGTTTCTGTGACTGATATGTTGGGGGGATTTTCCCGTTCTTTGCAAACCCTAGTTTATTTGGATTTACCGGCCGGGGCCCTTTTGTTTTACCCCCTTTGTTTATTTTTCTATTTTTTTGGTTTTATTCCAAAAATATTTTTGGCAGGGAGGTTTTTTGGGGGGGGTTTTGGGGCCTTTTTTGGTGTATGGGGTTTTTTTTTTGGATGAAGGGGTTGGGGGGGGGGAAGCCCTTTGGGGGGAATCTGGGGTTTGGGGGGTTTGTGAGTTTTGGGGGTTTGGGGGGTGGCCCCAAAAGGGGCTTTGGGGGAGGGTTTGGGGGGGGTTGGGGGAAAATATGGGGTTGGGTTAAGGGTTTTCCCCCTTTTTGGGGAAAGTCGCGGTTGGAAATCTTTTGGTGGGAGATTCTGTGGGGGTTTGGGTTTGGGCCCCTTCCCCCTGGTTGGGTTTGGGTTTGTTCATCTTCGTCATTGCTTTTCGTTCCTCCTTTTCATTTCTGTACCCCCCTCTTTCAGTGTAGTTTTTTTTCTTCTTGTGTTCTGTCGCGGGCGGGTATACTCTTGGTACCCCTGGGTTTGGGCCCTCAGTCTTGCTTTCTCTTGCAGGGAAAAATGGTTCGAAAATGTTTTTTCCCTTTAAAAATTTCTTTGACAGGGGCCCCCTACCCCTTTCCCCGGGAAACCACCCAATTCTTTGAAAAAAATTTTTCCCCTGGTCATATCGCTCCCCCACCCATTGTTTTCAAAGATGCCTTTTAATCAAAATTTTTTCTCCGTTTTTTTTTCTTCCCCAAGGGTTTTCCCCTTTTGGGTTCTTGGAAACCCGTGTGTGTATGTGGGGTGTGTGTGTTTTTTGTGTGTGTGTGGGGTGTGTGTGTGTGTGTGTGTTTTGTGTGTGTGTTGGGTGTGTGTGTGGGAAAACTAGCGACAGAAATTAAATTTTGGGCCCTTATGAAGTTACTGCCAAAGGGGGAACCACAATTTTTCGTGACCGTATCTCCTCCGGGTGAATTTTGCCGTGATCATTTGTGGGTTTTGTGGTAGCAAAGGTAATTTGATTAAATGAAAATTACAGAAAAAATTTTTTATTACGGAGAAACCAGAGTTTTAAAACCCCCTTTTTATTATGGCTCATAACCCGCCCCGTTAATTATAGGTAAGGGAAAAGGGGACGAAAGGGGGAAAGAAAAATTAAATTTTTTTTTTGTACTCCCGTTCGTAGTAAGTTTTGGTTATAGATGGAAAAAGTTTGGGATGGAAAAGAAGCTTCTAAACCCAATTTAAAGGAAGGGAAATTTGATTGATGGTGCTGCGCCTTGAAAAAAAAAAAATTGAAAGATGGTCGATGCATCCGAGGAACTGACTGGGATCTGTAAAGAACAGTGAAAGAAGGTGTGACCCAACATCAAGAACATCAAACTAAGAAGGTGTTGCTTTCCCATAATGATTCTTCACAGTATTTTAAACCTCAGCTTTTAAAGACTACAAATCACAGTACCGTGGCTGGAACAATTCACATATAACCTGGACTCAGGTGACACCTATGACAACATTTCGGTCAGTTCTGCGCTATTGGGCTTTCATAATATGTTTACGACTGAGTCACATATGTCATGGTACGTATCATGTAGAATCAGTATTAAGTTTAAAGTCCATGTACTCTTATGTACAAGAATTTCAAGTATACATGACGTTCCTCCTGATTGCATTCCCTATTTTACTTTCTCTCTCTCTCTCTCTCTCTCTCTCTCTTCTCTCTCTCTCTCTCTCTCTCTCTCTCTCTCTCTCTCTCTCTCTCTCTCTCTCTCTTTCCCGACCGTAGTAACAAGCCAGAGCTCAGGTGAGGCAGGTGGGACGAGATTTAATTAACCTGCCCCCGACCTCACCGTAATTATGAAGCTGGGTGCTGTTCAGAGTGCCAGGCCATAACAGCTTCCCGTTGAAGCCTGTAATAAATAGTGTAGTGTAGGGTGCTACAGGGGGCAGGGTGCCACCAGGGCAGGATGCCACAGGTACCTCCACTACCCAGGAGGGTGATAGGGATACCTCCAACCCCAGGGTAATACACGCAACTCCCTAACCTTAAACATTACCTTAGCTCCCTTGCTTCACTAGATATCAACACACTTGCTTCACTAGACATCAACACACTTGCTTCACTAGACATCAACACACTTGCTTCACTAGACATCAACACATTGCTTCACTAGACATCAACACACTTGCTTCACTAGACATCACACACTTGCTTCACTACACATCAACACACTTGCTTCACTAGACATCAACACACTTGCTTCACTAGACATCAACACCTTGCTTCACTACACATCAACACACTTGCTTCACTAGACATCAACACACTTTCTTCACTAGACATCAACACACTTGCTTCACTAGACATCAAAACACTTGCTTCACTAGACATCAACACACTTGCTTCACTAGACATCAACACACTTGCTTCACTAGACATCAACACACTTGCTTCACTAGACATCAACACACTTGCTTCACTAGACACACACACTTGCTTCACTAGACATCAACACACTTGCTTCACTACACATCAACACACTTGCTTCACTAGACTCAACACACTTGCTTCACTAGACACAACACACTTGCTTCACTACACCCAACACACTTGCTTCACTAACATCAAAACACTTGCTTCACTAACATCAAACACTTGCTTCACTAGACATCAACACATTTGCTTCACTAGACATCAACACACTTCTTCACTAGACATCAACACACTTGCTTCACTAGACATCAACCACTTGCTTCACTAGACATCACCACTTGCTTCACTAGACATCAACACATTGCTTCACTAGAATCAACCCTGCTTCACTAGACTAACACATTTGTTTCAAGACATCAACACATTGTTTCACTAGACATCAACAACTTGCTTCACTAGACATTAACACCTTGCTTCATAGACATCAACCACTTGCTTCACTAGACATTCAACAACTTGTTTCACAGCACAACACACTTGCTTCACGACATCAAACCTTGCTTACTAACATCAAAACCTTGCTTCACTAGACATCAACACACTTGCTTCCTAGCATAAACACATTTGCTTCACTAGCATTAACACACTTGCTTCACTAGACATCAACCACTTGCCTCACCCCAATTTTTTCCCCCATTAATAAGTAAGTTTTTCGGTATACACAAATACATTACATAAATTTATATACATAGCAGCATTTTGTAAGAACCTGGGATAACCCAAAAAAGTCAAGTGACTTATTTCCATTGGGGCCCTTTACCTTTTATTAAAATAAAAGGGTTTATAAAAATTTTCTTTTTATTTAAATGAAATAACTTTTATTACTACTAAAAAGCTATCTACTACACAGGGTCATTAAGACTATCTCAATACGGGGGTCATTATGGGAATAAGGTAAAATTTACACGTAGTTACTAAAAAATAGAAAATCATTCCCCCCCCTTTTTTTGTAGTACATTCATTAGACACTTTTTGGCACTTTTCTTGAACGGGTTCATACTTACTGGTTTTACATGGGGCGGGCAGTCTGTTCCATTCCTTTTTTGCTGTACAATAAAAGGTTTTTTTGACGCCTGGCTACTGACTGTGGCAAATACAAAGTTGTGCTCTCTCCCCCTAGTACTATGATTTTGTCTCCCCCCCCCTAGTACTATGTTGTGTCTCCCCCTAGTACTAGATTGTTGTCCCCCCCCTATTACTAGATTGTTGCTCCCCCTAGTATTTATGATTGTGTCCCCCCCTAGTACTATATTGCTGCTCCCCCTGTACATGTTTGTGTCTCCCCTAGTACTATGATTGTTGTCTCCCCCTAGTACATGATTGCTGTCTCCCCCTATACTATGATTTTGTCTCCCCCTAGTACTATGTTTGTTGTCTCCCCAGACTATGATTGTTTTCCCCTAGTATTTTGATTGTTGTCTCCCCCTAATATGATTTTTTCCCCCCCCCTATACATGTTGTTGTCTCCCCCTATACTTGATTGTTTCCCCCCCATACTATGATTTTGCTCCCCCCTAGTACTATATGTTGCTCCCCCTGTACTAGTTTTTTCTCCCCTAGTACTATGTTGTCTCCCCCCATACATGTTTTCCCCCCTATAAATGATGTTGTCTCCCCCTATATTTTTTTTTTTGCTATGATGTTGTCCCCCCCTAGTACTATGATTGTTTCTCCCCCAAGTACATGATTGTTGTCCCCCCCCCTAGTCTATGATTGTTGTCCCCCCCTAGTCTATGATTGTTGTTCCCCCCCCAGTTTTTTAATGATTTTTGTCTCCCCCAGTACTATGATTTTTGTTCCCCCTAGTATTGATTGTTGTCCCCCCCTATACATGTTTTGTTTCTCCCCCAAAACTAGATTGTTGTCCCCCCCATACTATGATTTTTTGTCTCCCCCCCTATCTATGTTGTTGTCCCCCCCAGTACTATGATTGTTGTCCCCCCCTAGTACTATGATTTTGTCCCCCCCCAAGTACTTGATTGTTGTCCCCCCCCCCCCTATTATATTGTTGCCCCCCCCATACTATGTTTGGTCTCCCCCTAGTACTATATTTTTGTTTCCCCTAGTACTAGATTGTTGTCCCCCCCTAGTACTATGATTGTTGTCCCCCCCCTATCATGTTTGTCTCCCCCTAGTCAAATGATTGTTGTCTCCCCCTAGTATATGATTGCCCCCCCTAGTACTATGATTGTTGTCTCCCCCCTAGTACTATATTGTTGTCCCCCCCTAGACTAGATTGTTGTCCCCCCCCAGAAACTATGATTGTTCTCCCCTAGTACTTGTTGTTGCTCCCCTGTCTATATTGTTGTCTCCCCCTAGTACTATGATTGTTGTTCCCCCAGTACTATAATTTGTTGTCCCCCCCTATACTTATTGTTGTCTCCCCCTAGTACTATGATTGTCCCCCCCTAGTATTTGATTGTTGTCCCCCCCCTAGTACTATATTGTTGTCTCCCCCCTAGTACTATGATTTTTTGTCTCCCCCTAGTAAAGTTTGTTGTCTCCCCCATACTTGATTGTTGTCCCCCCCTAGACTATATTGTTTCTCCCCTAGTACATGATTGTTTCTCCCCCAGTACTATGATTTTTCCCCCCCCTAGTACTATGTTTGTTGTCCCCCCCTAGTCTATATTTTGTCTCCCCCTAACTATGATTGTTGTCCCCCCAGTCTATGATTGTTGTCCCCCCTAGTAATGATTGTTTTTTTCCCCCTATATTTGATTGTCTCCCCCTAGTACTATGATTGTTGTCCCCCCCCTAGTACTTGATTTTTCTCCCCCTGTACTATGTTGTCTCCCCCAGTACTTTTTGTTTTTCCCCCTATACTATGATTGTTGTCCCCCCCTAGTACTATGATTGTTGTCTCCCCCTAGTACTTAAATTGTCCCCCCCGTACATATTGTTGTTCCCCCCCCCAGTCTAGTTTCTCCCCCAGTACTATTTGTTGTCTCCCCTAGTACTATGTTTTGTTGTCCCCCCCTGTACTATGATTTTTTGTCCCCCCTAGTATATGATTTTTCCCCCCCCTGTACTAGATTTTGTCCCCCCCCTAGACTATGATTGTCCCCCCCTGTACTAGTTGTTGTCCCCCCCCAAGTACTAGTTGTTTCTCCCCCAGTACTATGATTTTGTCCCCCCCTAGTACATGAGTTGCCCTCCCCCCCTAGTACATGATTGTTGCCCCCCCCCCTAGTACTTGATTGTTGTCTCCCCCTAGTATATGATTGTCTCCCCCTAGACTATGATTGTTGTTCCCCTAGTACTATTGTTCCCCCTAGTCATGATTGTTGTCCCCCCCTAGTACTATGATTGTTGTCCCCCCTATATATGATTGTTTTCCCCCCCAAAACTATATTCTTTGGTTTCCCCAACCTTGACAAAACTGACAGAAGATATTCGGGACACTGTTCGTGAGAAATTTTTATAAACATGTTTAACCTCAGTTTTTTTACTCTTCTTCAACATTAACGCTGTACCATCTTTTTAAAAAATTACTTATTTCTGTTATAATTATCACTTCAGATTTTCCTACCCCAGTTTTACCTTTTTTTTATCTTGATGAGTAACTGTTTTTATTCTGTGAGCTTTTTTTTATGTACAGTATTTTCTGTACCCCGAGGCGTTAGAGCAAAAGAATGGGCATTGGGTAGTTTGTTTGTTCGTTTGTGTGGTTCAGTGTTGTGTGGTTCGTGTTGTGTGGTTCAGTGTTTGTGGTTCAGTGTTTTTTGGTTCAGTGTTTGGGTTCGGTTTTTGTGGTTCAGTGTTGTGGGGTTCAGTGTTGTGGGGTTCATGTTGTGTGGTTCAGTGTTTGTGGTTCGTTTTGGTGGTTCATGTTTGTGGTTCAGTGTTGTGGGGTTCAGTGTTGTTGGTTCATGTTGTGTGGTTCTGTTGTGTGGTTCGTTTGTGGGGTTCAGTGTGGTGTGGTTCAGTGTGGTGGGGTTTCGGTTGTGTGGTTCAGGTGGTGTGGTTCAGTGTGGTGTGGTTCAGTGTGGTGTGGTTCAGTGTGGTGGGGTTCGTGTGGTGTGGTTCAGTGTGGTGTGGTTCATGTGGGGGGGTTCAGTGTGGTGTGGTTCAGTTGGTTGGTTCATGTGGTGGGGTTCAGTGTGGGTGGTTCAGTGTTGTGGGTTCAGTGTTTTTGGGGTTCAGTGTTGGTTTTTCAGTGTGGTGGGGTTCAGTGTGGTGTGGGTTCAGTGTGGTGTGGTTCAGTGTGGTGTGGTTTTGTTGTGGGGTTTTCATGTGGTGGGGTTCAGTGTGGTGGGGTTCATGTGGTGTGGTTCATGTGGTGTGGTTCAGTGTGGTGGGGTTTCAGTGTGGTTGGTTCAGTGTGGTGTGGGGTTCAGTGTGGTGGGGGTTCATGTGGTGTGGGCTTCAAGTGGTGGGGGGTTCAAGGGGTGTGGGGGTTAAATGTGGGGGGGGGGTTCAATGTGGTGTGGGGTTCAGTGTGGGTTGGTTCATGTGGTGGTGGTTCAGTGTGGTGTGTGGTTCAGTGTGGTGTGTGGTTATTTGGGGGTTCAGTTTGGTTTTGGGGTTTCAATGTGGTGTGTGGTTTTCAGTGTTTTGGGGGGTTCAATGTGTTCGTGTTGTGTGTGGTTCAGTGTGGTTGGGTTCAGTGTGTATGTGGTTCAGTGTGGGTGTATTCAGGTGGTTTGTGGTTCAGTGTGGTTCAGTTTTGTGTGTGGTTAAAAGTGGTGTGTGGTTCAGTGGGGTGTGTGGTTCGTGGGTGTGGGTTCAGGGGGTGTGTAGTTCGGGTTTTGTGTGGGGTTCAGTGGGTGTGTAGTTCAGTTTTTGGTGTGGTCAGTGGGGTGTGGGTTCAGTGTGGGTGTGGTTTCAGGTGGTTGTAGTTCGTGTTGGTGGGGTCAGTGTGGTGTGGGGTTCAGTGTGGTGTGTGGTTCAGGTTGTTGGGGTTCAGCGTGGTGTATGGTTCAGTGTTGTGTGGGTTCAGCGTGGTGGTAGTTCGTGTTGTGGTGTTCAGTGTGTGTGTGGTTCGTTTTTGGGTGGGTGGTTCAGGGGTGTGATTCGTGTGTGTGGGTTCAGTGGGGTGTGTGGTTCAATGGGGTGTGTGGTTCGCGTGGTTGTATTCGTGTTGGTGGGGTTCATGGGGTGTGGTTCAGTGTGGTGGTGGTTTTCAGCTGGTGTGGGTTAGTGGGGTGTGGGTTCGTGGGGTGGGTTCAGGGGTGTGGGGTTAGCGTGGTGTTGGTTCAGCGGGTGTGGGTTCATTGGGTGTGGTTCATGTGGTGGGGGGTTCAGCGGGGTTGGGTTCGGTGGGTGGGGTTCAGTGTGGTGAGGGTTCAGTGTGGTGTGGGGGTTCTTGTGATGCGTACGTTCGTGTGGTTCATTGGTGGGGGAATGTACGTGTGAGAGCTATGTGTCACTGGGATAGCATGATAACTAAGCTGGGTATCAACACTTTCCCCCAACAATAATGTTTAAATATTTTTTGTGGCTATTTTTTTCTTATTTAAATCCTTTTTAAAGCGTTCCTCTCTCTCCCCCCCATTGAAGCCATTTGAATTCTCTTTACACAAAAACCCGCAATAGGAAAGTGAAATTTATAACGATATAATCCAAATCGAACCATAAACTAAAATTTAAAATTTTCCCATACAGAAAAAAACCATCATAAGGACCATTTACAAAGTCAGTGTGCTTTGTAAATTGTCCAAGTCGACCCAAAGTTTGGGGTCATCCTCCTTTGTGCGGGTTATTTGTGTACTGTGAGTTTAGAGATTGTTACGTAATCCACCCGGAGCTCCAAGCTGGTTAATTTGTTTAAATCTGTTTTCCCGCCTCAACTCTTTCAGGTTCTTTTTTCTGTAATGTATTCCTCCTTTAGGCGTGGCCACAGCCGTCGGTTAACCCAAAACCTATAGACTCACGAAATCGTAATACACGTTTTCAAGAACCTTTAAATTTTTGATGGGGAATGTCCCAAAAACGGAATGCGTCTCGACTTCCCCGTATTCTTCTCGGGTCTTTCGTTTTTAAACAAAAGGCGCATACACTACAAGACTTTGAAAAGGCAATAAGTGACATGCCCTCACTCTCCCCCCTGCCCAGAATCCCGGAACTCAAAGTTCACATGAACTGCAAGAAGCTCCCGTCGCTTTTCCCTTTAAAATTCTATGGAGAGGGGTTTAACATTCACTCAATAACAAAATTATTGTCAGTTTTAAAGGATTTTCCCCCAAAAAAATTATTTTCTTGCAAAAAATTTGAGAACATCCTTAAAACACATCCCAGAATCTGTCGTTCCAACAAAGAAAAAATCACTCTGATTTCTGCGTTTTCCCCCGGTTTTCCCAGGTTATCCCGGTTCTCTACAATACGCTGTAAAGTAGATGATTTATGAGACCGTATTTGTTATACCTGAATAAACTTAAGACGAGGGACTGATAAAACGGGGCTCATGTTTAAAAATGCCTACACTATTTTTGTCAAATTTTGTATTCGACGAAGAAAGCTGCTGCACACGGGGGGAAACGTTCCATAAATAAAGAATCCAAAAGTTATACTGTGTCTTATTCCCCCATTTAAGTTTCATATCTTTGTATCATTCTTCTTTAAATTTCCCCTTTAAATCATTCCTTTCCAAATTCTCCCATAAAATTTTGAAGTATTTTTTGTCCTGATACTAAAAAAAAACATTCCATAAAAAAAAAGTTTTTGTCTAGAAAAAAAGAAAAAATTAAAATTATTTTACGATATAATAATTTAGGCATTTATTTTATTATAAATGCCCAAAAGGGTTTTTGCTAAAAATCTACAAATTGCCTACTAAAAATATTAAATTTCAATAAGTTAACTTCTCCAGAAGTGAAAACACTTCTCGAAACAAATATTAAAACAAAACTGCATTGCAGAAGAAAAAATATAAATATAATTTTAAAAGTCCACGTGGCGACTGTTAATTTGGGACACAATTTGGGCTGTTGTAGTTGGTTAAACTTATGACTCTCACGACCAGGTTTTCAAGAACACAGTTGTCGGTTTTGAGTCATCTGCTGCCATCCAGACCCCTTACACACTGGGTTTTCTTTTGTTTTTATTTTCCGAGGTTTAAATTTTGGTTTTTTTCTCTTTATGGTATGGATAATTTAAGATAAATTTGTTTGGATTTTTAATTCCCAAGGGGTTTGCCACCAAGGGTGCTAGAAAAATGAAGGGGTGATAATGAGAACCTTCAAAAACAGGGATGCCAAGCCCATGATGACACTTTCGGTCACTTTTCTACTAGGGTGGGAAAATTGCGCCACTAACGCACCTTTTAAGGCAGGGGGAAATTGCTGACCTAGAAAAAGTAAAAAGAACCCTTTACGGGGTGCAAAACGGAGTAAAAAAACCCCAATTACGGGGGCGCTTTAAGTTTGAACCTGTACTCCCTGAACCAGGGGGAGAGATACATGATTATGTACACCTGGAAAATCCTAGAGGGACTAGTACCAACTTGCATACGAAAAAACACCCAAGAAAGCAAAAAACTGACAGAAACGATGCAAAATCCCCCCTGAAAAAAATGGGGTGTCACTAGCACGTTTTGAGACCAAAAAATAAGTTTAGGGGGCCCCCGGGTGTTCAACTGCCTCCCAATACATAAGGGGGGTTACCAATAGACCCCTGGCAGTCTTCAAGCTGGCACTGGACAAGCACCTAAAGTCGGACCTGACCACCGGGGGTGTGGCTCGTACTTGGTTTGCGTCAGGGGGCCCCATAACACTTTGGGTTTAAGGCTTGATCCACCGGAGGCCGGTCACAGACCGGCCGCGGGGGGGGTTACCCCCCCGGGAAATCTCTCCAGTAAACTCCAGGTAAACTCCCGGGAAACTCGGAAGTCAGTGCGTCCATCGAGGACTGTTTTCTTATTTACCTTTTTGGTCCTTCAATCTTGCCCCCCCGGACCCCCCACCAAAGACTAAAATCCGGTACCTATTGCTAGGGGAACAGGGAAAAGCAGGTAAAGGAAAACGCCCAACATTTCTACCCGGGCCGGGGGGTCGAAACCCGGCCCGTGTAAGGCTAGGACAACCTGTAAACCCTTTAGAACACCTAACACTCAGTACAGCCCTTTATAGTACCTGACTCCAAATTAGTCATATGTCAAATCACTGTCGTTAATAAGGGCAATTTTTTTTGATCACTGACGGCTATGAAGAAATTATAACCTAACCCAACCTAACCTCCTAACCCACCTAACCTAACCTCACCTCACCTAACCTCACCTAAACCCAATAACCTCACCTAACCTAACCTAACCAACCCCTAACCTTACCTAAAGTAAACCCAACCCAACTAACCAACTAACCAACCCACCTAACCTACCTCACCCAACCAACCAACCCAACCTAACCTTACCTAACCAACCTAACCTTTCCTAACTTAACCTAGCTAACCTAACCTCCCTAACCTAACCTACGTAAACCCAACCTCACCAACCTCACATTAACTAACCTCACCAACCTAACCTCAACCTAACCCAACCTTACCTAACCTAACCTTACCTAAACTAACCTTATCTAACCTTACCAAAACCCAACGTAACCTAACTAACCTAAACATTCTAACTTCCTTTCCATGCAGGAAAAGATGGTACGATCACTGGTTTGCCTAAAAAAAGGGGGTTTAAAGTAATAAAATATAATTCGAGACTACGGTGCTCGTCACCAACTCCAAAACTGAGGGACTGATTACCCCGTTTTTCTATTTAGTTCACAGCCTTCCCCTTTGTCCTTTAATTTGTATTGTAAAGCCTGGGGGGCGAAACGCTACAAAAACACACAAACCCCCATTTTTCAATGTTCTTTTTTTTGTAAATACATTCCAAAAACAAGACACAGGAAGGGAAAAAAAAATTCCCTTTATTTCTGACAAAAAGAGAGCGCCATCCATTGAGAATGATGTCAGAACGAAACAGATTAAAGTTGGGTTTAAAATGGGTACGGATAAATCTATGTTTAAATAATAATAAAGTTGGTTTTCAAGGATAGCTAGCCGCATCAGGGAGCGTCATGAGCCGGGTATCTAGGTCCTCGCGCCTACCCAGTTTTATAGATCAAGGTTTGGCTATGGGGTCAAAAACTGAAGGTAAGAGGGGGGGGGGAGTTAGCTTTGCGGTACCGAGGGGCGGCTCCGTTGCCAATAGCCAAAAGAGTCCCCCTCCCCCGTGTTTTCCACAGAACTCCAGGCAGTTCTCAGTCCCCCGCTTTCTCTCTCTCTCTCTCTCTCTCTTTTCCCTCTTTTCTCTCCCCTCTCTCTCTCTCTCTCTCCCCTCTCTCTAAAAGCTTGGCTTAAGTGCGTTCCGGGCTAGTCTTTACCGGGTTGAATTACCTTTCTTTGTTGTCAATGCCGTGGTTCTTTTTTACCCACATCTCCTCTCTTTTAGTCTGCCTCAGACCCTCCTCCTCTTTCTCCTCTTTTCCCCCCTTCCCCCTTTTCTTTCTCCCCTTTCCCATGTTTCCAAGCGTTTGTTTTAACTATATTATATAATTCAGTTTAGGTTCTGAGAGATAATTATTTAGGCCAAGTGAAAATTTTTTGTATGCAATAATTTTTGCCAAAATCATTCTGAACCCAACGAAAAAAAAAGTATTTCATGTGTTTGTTTAGTTTAAATTATTGTAAACAAATCTAAAATATTTTTGTTGGGTTAGGCTAAAAAAATTGCTCTTGTTTAAGGTTTTAAGTTTTCTAATTCCTTTTGTTTCAAAATTAAAATTTTTTACATTAAAATTAAAGAAAAAAAATTACTTTTAAAAAGTATAAAAAAAAATTTTAGAAAGGACTTAATTTTAAGAGTTCTTGCTAATTGACCGTTTTTTTCATATTCGGCAAGAAATATAATTATATTTTTATATATATATAATATATAATATATATATATATATATTATAAATATATATTATATATATATATTATATATATATATTGCTTTTTTATTTACTAACCCAAAAGCCAGCAAAAGTGGGGAAAACATGTCGAAATATTTCGCGTACTAGGAGTCTTCTTCAGTTTTTAAATTTAAAAGGTGCCTAATACTGGAGGCACACGAGCGTGGAGAGGGGATACGAGGTTTCAGACCTTTAGCCTTGATAAGGGTCTCAGCTTTAAATGGTTTTGCTTTAAATGATCTCACTTAATAAGTGGCTCAACTTGGTAAGTGCCCCCAGTTGGGAAATGCCCTCAGCTTGGTAAAATGGCCTCAGCTTGGTAAGTGGCCCCCGCTTGGGAAATGGGCTCACTTGGGGAAATGGCCTCAGCTTGGTAAGTGGGCCTCAGCTTGTAAGTGGTCTCAGCTTGGGAAGTGGGGCTCACTTGGTAAATGGTTTCCCCTTGGAAGTGGTCCACTTGGGAAGTGGGCCCCAGCTTCAATTAATATGAATCAAGAGCCAATGTTGATCACAGAGGATGTGTAAATTCAGCCTAATCGTCATTTTTCCTCTCTTTCTCCTTGCCATACTCCTCCTCCTCCCCTCCTCCTCCTCTCTCCTCCTCCCCCCATTCTTCTTCTCTTTTCATTCTTCTCAAACTCTTCAACCTGTATTTTGTAAACTCGTTCCCACTTTCCTCACAGATCATCAATTCCGCGCAGCTTTTTCCAAAATTTTTGGCTTTTTCCCCCCAGGGATAAAACAAACCCTGCTAAATATATATATATATATATATATATATATATATATAAAATATAAAATTTTATATTATATATATATATTATTATATATATATGTCGGGGGCCGAATATGTAAAATGGTAATGCAAAAACTCATTTAAAATTAAGTCCTTTTTTAAAATTTTCTCTTATACGTTTTTAAAAAATATTTTTTTCATTAAAGTTAAAAGAAAAAAATTATAATTTTGCATCAAAAGAATCTTAGAAAAATCCCAACCTTATTTTAACAAGAACAAATTTTTTTTTGCCTAAACCCAAATAAAATATTTTAGATTTTTTTACAAAAATTTAAAACTAACAAACACAGTGAAATATTTTTTTTCGTTGGTTTAAATGATTTTGGGGGAAATTTTTTGCATACACAAATTTTTTGGTTGTCTTATATGGCAAGATGAGCGTTGCTATTTAAGCCAGATCGCAAGTTCTGCCTATTCGGCATGACATTATATTTAAAATATATATATATATTATATTATATATATATATATAATATATATATATATATAGTAAGGCTGATGCATGCAGGGGATGAGATGAAAAGCTGTAAGCCTTCTCCCTGAAAGCTGGCTGCCTTGGATCAAAGTCTAGCACAAGCTGGACTCTAAGGTATTGTCCAGTGTGGGTAGATTGGTAAAGCACTGCGTACCTTGTTCCAAGGTTCGTAGGTTCTAGTCTCCTTCAGCCAGAGATCAGTGTTTGTGTATATTTCGCCTGCTCTTGCGAATTCCTTGCATATATATATTATATATATATGTGTCGTGCCGAATAGGTAAAACTGGTGAATTAACATTTACCTGGAGTTTACCTGGAGAGGGTTTCGGGGGTCAACGCCCCCGCGGCTCGGTCTGAGACCAGGCCTCATGGTGGATCAGAGTCTGATCAACCAGGCTGTTAAAATTAAGTCCTTTCTAAAATTTTCTCTCATACGTTTAAAGATATATTTTTTCATTTACGTAAAAATTAATAATTTTGTACCAAAAGAACCTTAGGAAACTTACCTAACCTTATTATAACAAGCGCAATTTAATTTAGCCTAATCTAATTAAATATATCTTAGATAAGTTTAGAACAATTTAGAAATAAACACAAATATATTTTTCGTTAGGCTCAGAATGATTTTTGCGGAATTACTGCAATCACAAATTTTCGCTTACCTTATTCGGCAAGAAGAGCGTTGCTATTTAAGCCAAAATAACAAGTTTTACCTATTCGCCACGACATATATATCAGCAATATTTTTCTATTTCTCATACTGTTTTGACTTATTCGCCAATTAAATATTTTTTTACGCATGTTATCTGACACTGTTCCAGTTGCGTTGTTCACTAATTGTTCAGTAGTTGTTCAGCGTGAACAATGTTATGGGTAATTGTAATTTTTGGCTGACTTTCTTTGGCACTTTAATAACTAACAATTATTACCTTTTAGCAAATTATTCGCCAATTATTCAAGAGAATTATTATGTAGAAATATTAGTGAAGAACACCAGATTGGGAATTAACTTTGCAAGAGCGAATGTTCATCAAATTTAACCAGTTTTGGCAAGTCATCATACACAAATTTTTATTAAATTAATCTAGATTTGAGGTATATTTTGATGGTATTTTGATTATATATATATATAATATATATATATATATATTTATATATATATATATATATATATATATATATATATATATATATATATGTCGTGCCGAATAGGCAGAACTTGCGATCTGGCCTTTAAATAGCAACGCTCATCTTGTCATATAGGACAAATAAAAAAAATTTGTGTATGCAATAATTTCGCCAAATTATTCTGAACCTAACGAAAAAAAATATATTTCACTGTGTTTTTTTTTAGTATTAAATTATTGAAAACAAATCTAAAATATATTTAGCTGGGTTAGGCTAAAATAAAATGGTTCTTGATATAATAAGTTAGGTAAGTTTTCTAAAGTTCCTTTTGGTGCAAAATTATAAATTTTTTACATCAACATTAATGAAAAAAAATATACCTTTAAACGTTATAAGAGTAAATTTTAGAAAGGACTTAATTTTAAATGAGTTCTTGCTAATTGACCAGTTTTACATAATCGGCACTATATATATATATATATTTTATAAAATATATATATATATATATATTATTATATATAAATTATAATTATATAAATATATATATATTTATATATATATATATATTTTAAATATATATATATATATATATATATATATTAAAATTTATTTTAATTTTATATATTTATATATTTTATATATATATATTATAAAAATTATATATTATAAAAATAATGCAGTCCTGGACCCCTTCAGATACTTTGGTGCTGACGACTGGCTCGGTTTTAACGTTAAGAACATTGTTATTAGTGCCAGTGTCGCTTTCATTTTCGTTTTGCTTCTTGGAGGAGAGACGTGTGTAATTATCTCTGGAAGCCAGAGTTAGAGAAAATATGAAGTGGTCTGTACCTTGACCGGTGGGAGACTTGGACCTGCCTCTCATGGGCCAGTAGGCCTTCTGCAGTGTTCCTCCATTCTTATGTTCTTACGGAGACAAGCACAGGAGGTTAGTTGATCTGTATATTTCGACCCTCTTCTGGGGTCCTCTTCAGCTGAAGAGGACCCCAGAAGAGGGTCGAGGTCAAGGCTAGTTACTTCTCAGTCAAGGCCAGCTACCTCTCAATCAAGGCCAGCTACCTCTCAATCAAGGCCAGCTACCTCTCAGTCAAGGCCAGCTACCTCTCAGTCAAGGCCAGCTACCTCTCAGTCAAGGCCAGCTACCTCTCAGTCAAGGCCAGCTACCTCTCAGTCAAGGCCAGCTACCTCTCAATCAAGGCCAGCTACCTCTCAATCAAGGCCAGCTACCTCTCAATCAAGGCCAGCTACCTCTCAATCAAGGCCAGCTACCTCTTAATCAAGGCCAGCTACTTCTCAATCAAGGCCAGCTACCTCTCAATCAAGGCTAGCTACCTCTTAATCAAGGCCAGCTACCTCTCAATCAAGGCCAGTTACCTCTCAATCAAGGCTTTAGGATAATTGTTGCATAAATTCGTACACAAGTTGAGCCAAGAGTCAGGCAGCAACACTAAAGTAAGAACTCTGGAGAGGCTGAAGTACAGGCTGGATAGGCACATAAGAGAACATAAGAGAGGAGGAACACTGCAGCAGGCCTGTTGGCCCATACTAGTCAGGTCCTTTACAATTCATCCCACTAACTTACAATTCATCCCACTAACTTACAATTCATTCCACTAACTTACAATTCATCCCACTAACTTACAATTCATCCCACTAACTTACAATTCATCCCACTAACTTACAAATTTATCCCACTAACTTACAGTTCATCCCACTAACTTTCAGTTCCCTCCCCCCTAACTTACAATTCATCCCACTAACTTACAGTTCATCCCACTAACTTACAATTCATCCCACTAACAATTACAATTCATCCCACTAACAATTACAGTTTTATCCCACTAACTTACAGTTTATCTCACTAACTTACCCAAATTCATCCCACTAACTTACATTTATCTTACTAACTTACAATTCATCCCACTAATTAAATTCATCCCACTAACTTACAATTCATCCCACTAACAATTACAATTCTTCCCACTAACTTACAATTCATCCCACTAACAATTACAATTCTTCCCACAACTTACAGTTCATCCCACTAACTTACAATTCATCCCCCTAACTTACAGTTTCATCCCACTAATTACAATTCATCCCCCCTAACTTACAATTCATCCCACTAACTTACAATTCATCCCACTAACTTACAATTCATCCCACTAACTTACAATTCATCTCACTAACTTACAATTCATCCCACTAACTTACAATTCATCCCACTAACTTACAATTCATCCCACTAACTTACAGTTCATCCCACTAACTTACAGTTCATCCCACTAACTTACAATTCATCCCACTAACTTACAATTCATCCCACTAACTTACAGTTCATCCCACTAACTTACAATTCATCCCACTAACTTACAATTCATCCCACTAACTTACAATTCATCCCACTAACTTACAATTCATCCCACTAACTTACAATTCATCCCACTAACTTACAATTCATCCCACTAACTTACAATTCATCCCACTAACAGATGAATGGGTATGGAAGGGTGCGAGTTAGACCTGCCTACTATGGGCCTGTAGACCTACAGCAGTGTTCCTGCGCTCTTGTGGCAGGAAAATAAATGCGCAGGAAAACGATTTAAAGTCGCTTTCGTAGTTGCTCGATTTTTTTTTAAATTGATAATTTAAAGTTCTGACGTATTTAAAGTCTTCGATATATTTAATGTTTTGTTAATTGATGTCTTTCTACATATCAATGTGTTTTTGTGCACAAAATAATGTAAATTGATGCTCTTCTACTCAATACAACATCAGCTCTGTTTTGCTGTTTGCCAGTGTTACTTGATCTCCAATATATTCACACGCAACACTATACACGCAACACTATACACGCAACACTATACACGCAACACTATACACGCAACACTATACACGCAACACTATACACGCAACACTATACACGCAACACTATACACGCAACACTATACATGCAACACAATATACGCAACACAATACATGCAACACAATACATGCAACACAATACACGCAACACAATACACACAACCATACATGCAACACAATACACGCAACAATACATGCAACACAATACACGCAACACAATACACACAACACAATACACGCAACACAATACACGCAACACAATACATGCAACACAATACACGCAACACAATACACGCAACGCAATACACGCAACACAATACACGCAACACAATACACGCAACACAATACAAGCAACACAATACACGCAATACATGCAACAGAATACATGCAACACAATACACACAACACAATACACACAACACAATACACACAACACAATACACACAACACAATACACGCAACAATACATGCAGCACAATACACGCAACACAATACACACAACACAATACACACAACACAATACACACAACACAATACACGCAACACAATACACACAACACAATACACACAACACAATACACACAACACAATACACGCAACACAATACACGCGACACAATACACACAACACAATACACACAACACAATACATGCAGCACAATACACACAACACAATACACACAACACAATACACACAACACAATACACAACACAATACACGCAACACAATACACGCAACACAATACACGCAACACAATACACACAATACACACAACCACAATACACGCAACACAATACACGCGACACAATACATGCAACAAAATACAGCAACACAATACACACAACACAATACACGCAACACAATACACGCAACACAATACACACAACACAATACACGCGACACAATACACGCAACACAATACACGCGACACAATACATGCAACAAAATACATGCAACACAATACACACAACACAATACACGCAACACAATACACGCAACACAATACACGCGACACAATACATGCAAACAAAATACATGCAACACAATACACACAACACAATACACGCAACACAATACACGCAACACAATACACACAACACAATACACACAACACAATACACACAACACAATACACGCAACACAATTACACGCGACACAATACATGCAACAAAAATACACGCAACCATACATGCAACACAATACACACAACAATACACACAACACAATACACACAACAATACACACAACACAATACACACAACAATACACACAACACAATACACACAACAATACACACAACACAATACACACAACAATACACACAACACAATACACACAACAATACACACAACACAATACACACAACAATACACACAACACAATACACACAACAATACACACAACACAATACACACAACAATACACACAACACAATACACACAACACAATACACGCAACACAATACACGCAACACAATACAAGCAACACAATAAACGCAACACAATACACACAACACAATACGCACAACACAATACATGCAACAGAATACATGCAACACAAATACACACAACACAATACACGCAACACAATACAAACAATACACACAACACAATACACGCAACACAATACACACAACACAATACACGCAACACAACACACTATACACGCAACAGAATACACTGTACACGCGACACACCCACACGATACACACAACACTATATACGCAACACAATACACACACCACACAAAGCACACAACACACTTATACGGGCAACATACACGCAACACACCACACTATACACATACATTATACACACAACACTGTACACACACTACACACGCAATACACTATACACCGCAACACAACACGAAATAAACACAACACACATACACATACACTACTACACACATTACGTACAACACACTATACACAAACAACACAAAAATACACAGTAAACACAATATACACAACACAATACACACAACAACACACAATACACACAACACAATACACACAACACTGTTTTATGAAAATATATAATAGTATATTTTACGTATATCGTAATATATTTACCAAATATAACCCACAATTAAAATGCTTATCCTGACAATATATCACCTCCCGTCATTCCCTGTCACGCCTCGTCACGCCCCGTCACGCCCCGTCACGCCCCGTCACGCCTCGTCACGCCCCGTCACGCCCATGTTACGCCCCGTCACGCTAGATCAACACCTGTAGTATTTCACTCTTCATTTATCGTAACAAAAAATACTAGATACAGCAACAAGTGCGAAACAAGCTTGTATCGTGAGAACGTTTCGGTCTGTGTTATCAGGTTTTACACTGGGCGAAACTTTTTGATGATAAGTAGACGATATCGACGAAGTGATGAATCGGACATGTGCAGTACCTGGATATCTTCACTGAGAGACGTTTCGCCCCTAGAGCTTCATCAGTCCATTGAAAGGAGTGGACAGATTGTTAAATGAAGTTTGTTTGGTAGGCTGTAAGCGGGTGGTTAATGATATACGTCTTCGGAGGCTTCTTTGTTTATTAAGTCGTGGTGGGTACACAGGCTTGTGTGTTTGTACCCATGGCCCGGGAAGGGCCATCCCACGAGAGAGAGCTGGGAGTACTTGTGTCTTGCTGCTAGGCCGCTGTGTGAGTGAGAGAGAGGCAAGTCTGGGCATATACTGAAGTGGCAAGGCCTATAGGTGGCAGCACCAGCATGGTGCAAAATATGAACTAAGCTGGCAGACAGCATGGGCTGTCTGTGCAGACAGTACAGGCTGTCTACAAGATGCAGTAGTAGGAGATGTGGTCACATGTGGGCGGGGCCTACTAGTAGAGGTTGAATATATCTTCGCAAAGCTGAAAAAGGTCTTCCGGTAGCGAATGTCTCAGGTGCGTAAATTTTGTGTTCTTGGGTTTTTTGTTTAAATTTAAGATTTCCGTTAGCGTCTTGTGCCTGTCTTACCTCCTTACTTTCTTAAACTTGACTTTTAAAAATGCAAAAAAAAAAATTGAGAGTGAATATTCCACGAAATAAAAGGGGGCACAACACACACACACACACACACACACACACAACACACACACACAACACACACACACCACACACACACACACACCCCCATTCAATTTTCTAGGGAAAGAATTCCATAAGTACGTTACCGTCATTATCCTGGATTAAAAACTAGATGATTTAGAAAAAAAAAATTACTAAATTCAAGCCCAAGATTATGGAGTAATGAAAAATTGGAGAGGGGGGGGGTGGGCACTGTGCACCATCTGTCCCCCACCAACACAGGTACCATCGCCTGGTGACCAATTTCAGGGTGGGGGGGACGGGCATCGGTACCACTGAATGTTAAAACGGATGAAAGGGGGTGAAACCGTACCATCGCCTGGGAACAAAACAGCCCCAACCCACTGGGACACTATCTGCCTGGTGACCAACACAGTGTACCATCGCAAGGTACCAACACAGTGTACCATTTCCTGGTGACCAACATGTACCATCTCCTGGTACCAAAACAGTGCACCTCTGCCTGGTCACCAACACAGTGCACCATCTCCCGGTGACCAACACAGTGCACCCTCGCCTGGTAACAACAGTGAAACCCTCTGCCGGGGACCAACAGTGTACCATTGCCGGTGACCAATCAGTGCACCATCTGCTGGGGACCAAAATTACCATCTGCCTGGGACCAAAGGTACCTTGCCTGGTGACCCACAGTGTACCATCTGCCTGGTGACCAACAGTGTACCATCTTCCTGGTGACCAACACAGTGCACCATCTGACTTGTGACGAAGTGTACCATCTGCCTGGTGACCAACAGTGTACCATCTGCCTGGTGACCAATACAGTGCACCATCTGCCTGGTGACCAACAGTGTACCATCTGCCTGGTGACCAACACAGTGTACCATCTGCCTGGTCACCAACACAGTGCACCATCTGCCTGGTGACCAACACAGTGCACCATCTGCCTGGTGAACAACAGTGTACAATCTGCCTGGTGACCAACACAGTGCACCATCTGCCTGGTGACCAACACAGTGCACCATCTGACTGGTGAAGTGTACCATCTGCCTGGTGACCAACAGTGTACCATCTGCCTGGTGACCAACACAGTGCACCATCTGCCTGGTGACCAACACAGTGCACCATCTGCCTGATGACCATCAGTGCACCATCTGCCTGGTGATCAACACAGTGTACCATCTGCCTGGTCACCAACACAGTGCACCATCTGCCTGGTAACCAACACAGTGTGCTATCTGCCTGGTGACCAACAGTGTACCATCTGCCTGGTCACCAACACAGTGCACCATCTGCCTGGTGACCAACACAGTGCAACATCTGCCTGGTGACCAACAGTGTACCATCTGCCTGGTGACCAACATAGTGCACCATCTGCCTGGTCACCAACACAGTGCACCATGTGCCTGGTCACCACCACAGTGTACCATCTGCTTGGTGACCAACACAGTGCACCATCTGCCTGGTGACCAACACAGTGCACCATCTGCCTGGCGACCAACACAGTGCACCATCTGCCAGGTGACCAACACAGTGCACCATCTGCCTGGTGACCAACAGTGTACCATCTGCCTGGTGACCAACACAGTGCACCATCTGCCTGGTGACCAACATCGTGCACCATCTGCCTGGTGACCAACAGTGTACCATCTGCCTGGTGACCAACACAGTGCACCATCTGCCTGGTGACCAACACAGTGCACCATCCGCCTGGTGACCAACACAATGCACCATCTGCCTGGTGACCAAAACAGTGCACCATCTGCCTGGTCACCAACACAGTGCACCATGTGCCTGGTGACCAACACAGTGCACCATCTTCCTGGTGACCAACACAGTGCACCATCTGCCTGGTGACCAACACAGTGCACCATCTGCCTGGTGACCAACACAGTGCACCATCTGCCTGGTCACCAACACAGTGCACCATCTGCCTGGTCACCAACACAGTGCACCATCTGCCTGGTCACCAACACAGTGCACCATCTGCCTGTTCACCAACACAGTGCACCATCTGCCTGGTCACCAACACAGTGCACCATCTGCCTGGTCACCAACACAGTGCACAAGCCGTACAGGAGACCGGACTGCCCTCCCGGAGAGAGACTCTCCCTCGTACAATTACTCCGCCTTTAAACTCCACTTATCCTTTCACAATTTGGCCCCCTACGCTAACTGCACAGCAATTCAGTCCTAACAGGTCGACAAGTGACCATTTACCAGTCACTTACAAGGTCTGAAGATTGCCACTGTGGTTGTGGTGACTCGTTCTTCTCCCATTCAGTTGAAAACCACTTAAAACCTATTCTGATTTCCATTATATATATATATATATAATGTCGTGCCGAATAGGCAGAACTTGCCACCTTGGCTTAAATAGCAACGCTCATCTTGCCATATAGGACAAGCGAAAATTTGTGTATGAAATAATTTCGCCAAAATCATTCTGAACATAACGAAAAAAATATATTTCTCTGTGTTTGTTTAATATTAAATTATTGTAAACAAATCTAAAATATATTTAGTTGAGTTAGGCTAAAATAAATTACTCTTGTTATAATAAGGTTAGGTAAGTTTTCTGAGATTCTTTTGGTGCAAAATTATAAATTTTTACATCAACATTAATGAAAAAAATATATCTTTAAACGTATAAGAGAAAATTTTAGAAAGGACTTAATTTTAAATGAGTTCTTGCTAATTGACCAGTTTTACATATTCGGCACGACATTATATATATATATATATATATATATATATATATATATATATATATATATATATATATATATATATATATATAGGTAGTAGGTTGTAGACAGCAACCACCCAGGGAAGTACTACCGTCCTGCCAGATGACTGTGAAACAGAAACCTGTAACTGTTTTGCATGATGGTAGGATTGCTGGTCTCTTTTCTGTCTCAATAAACACGCTAGATAACAGGGATATCTTGCTACTCCTACTTACACTTTGGTCACACTTCACAGGACGATGCACATGCATATATATATACATACATCTGGGTTTTTTTCCCCTTTTTCAAAATACTCTTGTTCTTCTTTTATTTCTTCTATTGTCCATGGGGAAGTGGAAAAGAATCTTTCCTCCGAAAAGCCATGCGTGTCGTATGAGGCGACTAAAATGCCGGGAGCAATGGGCTAGTAACCCCTTCTCCTGTAGACATTTACTAAAAAGAGAAGAAGAAAAGCTTTATAAAACTGGGATGCTTGAATGTGCGTGGATGTAGTGCGGATGACAAGAAACAGATGATTGCTGATGTTATGAATGAAAAGAAGTTGGATGTCCTGGCCCTAAGCGAAACAAAGCTGAAGGGGTTAGGGAGTTTCGGTGGGGGGAAATAAATGGGATTAAATCTGGAGTATCTGAGAGAGTTAGAGCAAAGGAAGGGGTAGCAGTAATGTTGAAGGATCAGTTATGGAAGGAGAAAAGAGAATATGAATGTGTAAATTCAAGAATTATGTGGATTAAAGTAAAGGTTGGATGCGAAAAGTGGGTCATAATAAGCGTGTATGCACCTGGAGAAGAGAGGAATGCAGAGGAGAGAGAGAAATTTTGGGAGATGTTAAGTGAATGTATAGGAGCCTTTGAACCAAGTGAGAGAGTCATTGTGGTAGGGGACATGAATGCTAAAGTAGGAGAAACTTTTAGAGAGGGTGTGGTAGGTAAGTTTGGGGTGCCAGGTGTAGATGATAATGGGAGCCGTTTGATTGAACTTTGTGTAGAAAGGGGTTTAGTTATAGATAATACATATTTTAAGAAAAAGAGGATAAGTATACAAGATATGATGTAGGGCGAAATGACAGTAGTTTGTTGGATTATGTATTAGTAGATAAAAGACTGTTGAGTAGACTTCAGGATGTACATGTTTATAGAGGGGCCACAGATATGTCAGATCACTTTCTAGTTGTAGCTACACTGAGAGTAAAAGGTAGATGGGATACAAGGAGAATAGAAGCATCAGGGAAGAGAGAGGTAAAGGTTTATAAACTAAAAGAGGAGGCAGTTAGGGTAAGATATAAACAGCTATTGGAGGATAGATGGGCTAATGAGAGCATAGGCAATGGGGTCGAAGAGGTATGGGGTAGGTTTAAAAATGTAGTGTTAGAGTGTTCAGCAGAAGTTTGTGGTTACAGGAAAGTGGGTGCGGAGGGAAGAGGAGCGATTGGTGGAATGATGATGTAAAGAGAGTAGTAAGGGAGAAAAAGTTAGCATATGAGAAGTTTTTACAAAGTAGAAGTGATGCAAGGAGGGAAGAGTATATGGAGAAAAAGAGAGAGGTTAAGAGAGTGGTGAAGCAATGTAAAAAGAGAGCAAATGAGGAGAGTGGGTGAGATGTTATCAACAAATTTGTTGAAAATAAAGAAAAAGTTTTTGGAGTGAGATTAAACAAGTTAAGGAAGTCTAGAGAACAAATGGATTTGTCAGTTAAAAATAGGAGAGGAGAGTTATTAAATGGAGAGTTAGAGGTATTGGGAAGATGGAGGGAATATTTTGAGGAATTGTTAAATGTTGATGAAGATAGGAAGCTGTGATTTCGTGTATAGGGCAAGGAGGAATAACATCTTGTAGGAGTGAGGAAGAGCCAGTTGTGAGTGTGGGGGAAGTTCGTGAGGCAGTAAGTAAAATGAAAGGGGGTAAGGTAGCCGGGGATTGATGGGATAAAGGAATGTTGGGTGGGAATGTTTTGGATGGTTTGAATATTATAAATGTATGGAAGAGGGTAAGGTACCTAGGGATTGGCAGAGAGCATGCATAGTTCCTTTATATAAGGCAAGGGGACAAAAGAGTGCAAAAATTATGGGGGGGATAAGTCTGTTGAGTATACCTGGTAAAGTGTATGGTAGAGTTATTATTGAAAGAATTAAGAGTAAGACGGAGAATAGGATAGCAGATGAACAAGGAGGCTTTAGGAAAGGTAGGGGGTGTGTGGACCAGGTGTTTACAGTGAAACATAAAAGTGAACAGTATTTAGATAAGGCTAAAGAGGTCTTTGTGGCATTTATGGTTTTGGGAAAAAAGGCGTATGACAGGGTGGATAGGGGGCAATGTGGCAGATGTTGCAGGTGTATAGTGTAGGAGGTAGGTTACTGAAAGCAGTGAAGTTTTTTACGAGGATAGTGAGGCTCAAGTTAGAGTATGTAGGGAAGAGGGAAATTATTTCCCAGTAAAAGTGGGCCCTTTTAGACAAGGATGTGTGATGTCCCCCGTGGTTGTTTAATATATTTATAGATGGGGTTGTAAGAGAAGTAAATGCGAGGGTCTTGCAAGAGGCGTGGAGTTAAAAGATAAAGAATCACACAAAGTGGGAGTTGTCACAGTTGCTCTTTGCTGATGACACTGTGCTCTTGGGAGATTCTGAAGAGAAGCTGCAGAGATTGGTGGATGAATTTGGTAGGGTGTGCAAAAGAAGAAAATTAAAAGTGAATACAGGAAGAGTAAGGTTATGAGGATAACAAAAAGATTAGGTGATGAAAGATTGGATATCAGATTGGAGGGAGAGAGTATGGAGGAGGTGAATGCATTCAGATATTTGGGAGTGGACGTGTCACGGATGGGTTATGAAAGATGAGGTGAATCATAGAATTGATGAGGGGAAAAGGGTGAGCGGTGCACTTAGGAGTCTGTGGAGACAAAGAACTTTGTCCTTGGAGGCAAAGAGGGGAATGTATGAGAGTATAGTTTTACCAACGCTCTTATATGGGTGTGAAGCATGGGTGATGAATGTTGCAGCGAGGAGAAGGCTGGAGGCAGTGGAGAAGTCATGTCTGAGGGCAATGTGTGGTGTGAATATAATGCAGAGAATTCGTAGTTTGGAAGTTAGGAGGAGGTGCGGGATTACCAAAACTGTTGTCCAGAGGGCTGAGGAAGGGTTGTTGAGGTGGTTCGGACATGTAGAGAGAATGGAGCGAAACAGAATGACTTCAAGAGTGTATCAGTCTGTAGTGGAAGGAAGGCGGGGTAGGGGTCGGCCTAGGAAAGGTTGGAGGGAGGGGGTAAAGGAGGTTTTTTGTGCGAGGGGCTTGGACTTCTGAATGGAGACAAATGGTTTTTAATACTTGACGTGCTGTTGGAGTGTGAGCAAAGCAACATTTATGAAGGGGTTCAGGGAAACCGGCAGGCCGGACTTGAGTCCTGGAGATGGGAAGTACAGTGCCTGCACTCTGAAGGAGGGGTGTTAATGTTGCAGTTTAAAAACTGTAGTGTAAAGCACCCTTCTGGCAAGACAGTGATGGAGTGAATGATGGTGAAAGTTTTTCTTTTTCGGGCCACCCTGCCTTGGTGGGAATCGGCCAGTGTGATAATAAAAAAAATAATAAAATTATTATATATATATATATATATATATATATATATATATATATATATATATATATATATATATATATAATGATATACTAGAGTATTTTCCCATGTGTAAACAGGTAACTGCGTTGGCAGATATATACAGTGGTATAAAACACATGTGTGGGCAATATACTGTGGTATAAAAACACCTGTGTGGGCAGATATATACAGCGGTATAAAAACACCTGTGTGGGCAGATATATACAGTGGTATAAAACACCTGTGTGGGCAGATATATACAGTGGTATAAAACACCTGTGTGGGCAGATATATACAGTGGTATAAAACACTTGTGTGGGCAGATATATACAATGGAATAAAACACCAGTGTGGGCAGATATATACAGTGGTATAAAACACCTGTGTGGGCAGATATATACAGTGGTATAAAACACTTGTGTGGGCAGATATATACAGTGGTATAAAACACCTGTGTGGGCAATATACAGTGGTATAAAACAATTGTGTGGGCAGATATATACAGTGGTATAAAACACCTGTGTGGGCAGATATATACAGTGGTATAAAACACTTGTGTGGGCAGATATATACAGTGGTATCAAACACTTGTGTGGGCAGATATATACAGTGGTATAAAACACCTGTGTGGGCAGATATATACAGTGGTATCAAACACCTGTGTGGGCAGATATATACAGTGGTATCAAACACCTATGTGGGCAATATACAGTGGTATAAAAACACCTGTGTGGGTTACAGTGATCATTTTTGCTAAATTTACGTTACTCATATATTTATTCACTACCCCAATTTGACACAAAAAAACTAAAATAGTTTCTATGAATTTTATTTTTCTGTTTTGTGGGCTGGCGAGCTTCTCTTAATTTATATTTATTAAAAGGGTTAATGTTTTTCTGCTCTGTTATTTAAACTGACGAGGGATATATTACACGTAATGTTTGAAAACTCTGTTATATTGTCTTGAAGACTTGGATGTATTATAATGTTCAATTATATTCTGTTTCGAAACTCTTGGTCATATTATAATGCCTGGTGGGAGAAGTTGTCGCTTCACACGGTGAGGGTCCGGGTTCGATTCCCGGCGAAGGGGTGGAAACATCGGACGTGTTGTCTTACACCGGTTGTCTATGTTCACCCATCAGTAAAATGGGTACCTGGGTGTTAGTGGACTGGTGTGGGTCGCATCCTGGGACAAAACTGACCTAATATGCCCGAAATGCTCTGCATTAACAAGGGACTTTCTATATACTAGTATGTCACTGATATCAGCTATGGTCTGTACAAGTTGTATCATGTATTTGTAGTAAATAAAGATTATTTTTTTATTTCCTATGTTTAAAAATTGACAAAAATCGCCCAGGAGAAATGTAAAAAATAAATTTTTACAACGTCGTGAACGTCACGAATTTTCTGAGAACGTCAGGGGACCGCTGCGGTAACTTCACACTCGTCAGATATTGTAGCGAAAATCTCATTTCCTAGACAGGAATGATGGTCATATGGATGGTGTCTGTGACGCCAGTGTGGTGTCTGTGACGCCAGTGTGGTGTCTGTGACGCCAGTGTGATGGCTGTGACGCCAGTGTGGTGGCTGTGACGCCAATGTGGTGTCTGTGACGCCAGTGTGGTGTCTGTGACGCCAGTGTGGTGTCTGTGACGCCAGTGTGGTGGCTGTGACGCCAGTGTGGTGGCTGTGACGCCAGTGTGGTGGCTGTGACGCCAGTGTGGTGGCTGTGACGCCAGTGTGGTGGCTGTGACGCCAGTGTGGTGTCTGTGACGCCAGTGTGGTGGCTGTGACGCCAGTTGTGGTGCTGTGACGCCAGTGTGGTGTCTGTGACGCCAGTGTGGTGCTGTGACGCCAGTGTGGTGTCTGTGGCGCCAGTGTGGTGTCTGTGCGCCAGTGTGGTGCTGTGACGCCAGTGTGGTTGTCTGTGACGCCAGTGTGGTGGCTGTGACGCCAGTGTGGTGTCTGTGGCGCCAGTGTGGTGTCTGTGACGCCAGTGTGGTGTCTGTGGCGCCAGTGTGGTGTCTGTGGACGCCAGTGTGGTGTCTGTGACGCCAGTGTGGTGGTCTGTGACGCCAGTGTGGTGGCTGTGACGCCAGTGTGGTGTCTGTGACGCCAGTGTGGTGTGTCTGTGACGCCAGTGTGGTGTCTGTGACGCCAGTGTGGTGTCTGTGACGCCAGTGTGGTGTCTGTGACGCCAGTGTGGTGTCTGTGACGCCAGTGTGGTGTCTGTGACGCCAGTGTGGTGGCTGTGACGCCAGTGTGGTGGCTGTGACGCCAGTGTGGTGGCTGTGACGCCAGTGTGGTGTCTGTGACGCCAGTGTGGTGGCTGTGACGCCAGTGTGGTGTCTGTGACGCCAGTGTGGTGTGTGACGCCAGTGTGGTGTCTGTGACGCCAGTGTGGTGTCTGTGACGCCAGTGTGGTGTCTGTGACGCCAGTGTGGTGGCTGTGATGCCAGTGTGGTGGCTGTGACGCCAGTGTGGTGTCTGTGACGCCAGTGTGGTGTCTGTGACGCCAGTGTGGTGGCTGTGACGCCAGTGTGGTGGCTGTGACGCCAGTGTGGTGGCTGTGACGCCAGTGTGGTGTCTGTGACGCCAGTGTGGTGTCTGTGACGCCAGTGTGGTGTCTGTGACGCCAGTGTGGTGTCTGTCATCTGCTAAAAATTGTTATGGTAGAAGTCTTGGGACTTCACACTCTTGTGTTCAATAATACAAGAACATAAGAACAACATAAGAAAGAACACTGCTACAGGCCTACTGGCCTATGCGAGGCAGGTCCAATTCACCCACCGGCTTAAGCCAATGGCTCCAGATATTTTTGTACAAACGATGATAATGTATCTAATCTACCCGAAATGCTTTGCATAATAAGGGTCCTTCTATAAAGCAATTATATAAACGAATCACCTTAACTGAATAATATACTTCACTCCGCTTTATAGAACCGAGTTATAGACTAACTTTAGATTTTTGTGTCAAGATCCGTAGTCTTGAACTAGACGATATAAGGAATATTACCAGCATAAACATAATCACAAGAATCTTACTATCATAACTGTGATAAATGATAAATCTAACTGTAAATATGATAGGCTGGATAACGAGAACTTTCAGAACAAGAGATGCCAAGCCAATGGCGATTCTCTTCAGTTACTTTTTCCCTCTAGACTTGAATGTTTAGTTACAATTTAGTTACAATTTAGTTACAATTTAGTTACAATTTAGTTACAATTTAGTTACAATTTAGTTACAATTTAGTTACAATTTAGTTACAATTTAGTTACAATTTAGTTACAATTTAGTTACAATTTAGTTACAATTTAGTTACAATTTAGTTACAATTTAGTTTAAGGCTTGAAAATTTACAGTATTATTATATTAGATGACTGAGAGTTTTTCTAAAGCTTTCTGACTTAGAACGATACATTACGACATTTACAAAAGTTTGTTGAATGTGCTTATGAATAATGAATCAAATGAACGGGAAGAAAATATTTTTTTTTCGAAGGGTAGTTTGGCGTTAACAGGCCAGTAGGCCTAGTTCCTAGGTCTTTTATGTGTGCATTATACTTTTGTGCTACCGTCCACAAGATGGATATGGAATGCACAATAAACTAGCCACTACCATCCACAGGATGGATATGAGGTACACAAACTAACCACTACTATCCACAGGATGGATATGAGGTACATAAACTAACCACTACTATCCACAGGATGGATATGAGGTACATAAACTAACCACTACTATCCACAGGATGGGTATGAGAGGTACAATAAACTAGCCACTTCGGAGGTAAAATATGTCATAGAGCACACACACACACACACACACACACACACACACACACACACACACACACACACACACACACACAGACACACACACACAGACACACACACACACACACAGACACACACACACACACACACACACACACACACACACAGACACACACACACAGACACACACACACACACACAGACACACACACACAGACACACACACACACACACACACACACACACACACACACACACACACACACAGACACACACACACACACACAGACACACACACAGACAACACACACACACACACACACACACACACACAACACCACACACAGACACACACACACACAGACACACACAACACACACACACACACAACACACACACACACACACACACACACACACACACACTTCACTGTGGCTTACTGTTCCCACTCTTAACACTTCACCCATCAAGTATTTTATCTCAGTTTCTTTGAATTTTAAAGTTGAATCATACAAAGTTGGCGTCGTTGACCAGTGGAACAGTTGAATCTCTATCCTGAAGAAGCGGATGAAGGAGGGAGAGATGGAGAAGTGGGAAAGATGGAGAAGTTGGAGAAAGGAGAGGAGAGGAGAAGAGAAAAGTGGTAGGAACTTCCATTAAGATATATTCTTGGAATCTGTTCTGTAAAATATACATTTTTCACTCTAAATAAAAGTCATTTCTTTCCTCTCTTCAATATCTTTTAATGTTTAGTTTTCCTTCTATCTGTTGGACCGTCAATGTCTGTCTGTGTGTATGTAAGACCGAGTTATTACTAGGTTTCTCGTCTCTCTCTCTCTCTCTCTCTCTCTCTTCTCTCTCTCCTCTCTCTCTCTCTCTCTCTCTCTCTCTCTCTCTCTCTCTCTCCCTCTCTCTCTCTTGGTTAGGTCTGAGACATATAGGCCTAAATTGGGCCAGTAGATTTGCTGTAGTGCTCCTGTATGTTGATATTCTCACGTCCTTATGTTTAAAAAAGTCTCACCAAGGGTGAAACGTCGCATTATCAACGTTTTCCCTGATATATTAGCCTTTAGAATTACCAAAATAACCAGTCGAGATTACAGACCCTCATAAAAGGTAGTGATTAATTAGACACATGTGAAACATCTGGGTATCTTTATCCTATCGACGTTTCGCCCTCTACTTATTGCACTAAATACAGTAGAGGAACACGTACAAAACACTGTCGAAGATAAAGTTACCAGTTTTGCATAATTACGTAACTTATACAACTGATCTGATGCAACGTAATGAATACAAGAAACTGAAATTGGTTAATAACTCCGATAACCCGAGTACTTATGAAGGAAAACCCAGAGGACGCTTAATAGACGGGATGCGGACAAGGAGATACGCAAAATGCGAAAGTTAAATATACCTGGAGTATACCTGGAGTATACCTGGAGTATACCTGAAGTATACCTGGAGAGAGTATCGGGAGTCAATGCCCCCGCGGCTCGGTCTGAGACCAGGTAAGGTTTTAAAAGAGTCGGGGAAATGAGAGATGAAATCAGAGAGAGGATTTTAAACTAGACGCAGCGAGAGGCTAAGAAAGAACTCTGAAATGGCTTCAGTATTCAAATCAGCCAGTTGGTGTCATAGCCGGGCACAAAATATGCATTTTGAGGGTCTCATGGTATCACAGGAAATAGTACTCATGGGTGATTTTGGTTACAAGGAACTACGTTGAGGAAACTGGGGATATACGGCACACACAAGTCAATGGATCCAACCACGGAAATTTTGTTGACCTCAGCAGCCTTGACGCACAAAATATGCCACAGAACCTCAACAGTAACAAACCCACATATACAACTAATACCACAATAATAACAAATCCAGCTGATCTGGCGAAATGAACATTGAAATGTTATACAGTAATGCTTACCAACTAAAGATTATTAATAATATGGTTGGAGAATTAGGGGCAAAGAATACGACAGTAACAAGGGTTTAGGAAGGATAGTGGATGTGTAGGTCAAGTGTTGACACTGAAACATGTAAGTGGAAGGTACTTAGATAAAGGTAAGGAAGTTTCAATTGGATTTATGGATTTATAATAGGTGCTGGTTAGCAATAAACCAAAAAGGTTATTTTTAATTCCCACCCCCCCCCCCCCCAAAAAAAATGGTAGACACGTGTGCCATCATCCATCGTTCCATTGGCATACCATCATTTTTTTTTTAATTTATAACAACTGCTGGAGTGTGAGAAAGAGAAGATATATGAGGGGATTTAGGAAAACCAGTTAGCCAATCTCGAGTCCTGGAGGTGGGAAATACAGTGCCTGCACTCTGAAGAACGGTTGTTAATGTTACAGTTCGGAGGGTCGTTTGAGCTTAACTATGCTTATTATGCAAGACAGCTACTGAAAGAACGATGGGTAATGTGCTTACTTATTCAAGATAACCCTGTTTGAAAACAGACCTGTTAAAGAATGTGAATTGACGAGTACACACACACACACACACACACACACACACACACACACACACACACACACACACACACACACACACACACACACTTTTAAGACGAGGTTTGTTAAAGCTCATGGAGCGGGGAGAGAGAGGGCCTAGTAGCAACCGGTGAAGAGGCGGGGCCAGGAGCTAGGACTCGACCCCTGCAACCACAAATAGGTGAGTACAAATAGGTGAGTACACACACACACACACACACACACACCACACACCTCGTAATCCTTACTCAATCTCAGTTTTTTACGGTATTCTCGACCGTCTCAAACTTGTCTACCAAATTCCATCAGAGGAGATTTCTTGAACCATCAGAGGTCTTGCAACAGCGTCTAGTAGGACGTGTTAGGTTAGGTGACACTTTGTGCCACAATTTCTGTGGATTTTCAACATTGTTCCCCTGTTAGTTGGACAATAATAGTCAGATTAACTACCAGTTATAACCACCACTACTACCACCATCGCTACTATACAACAACCTCCCTGTCTCCCAGCTCCTCAGTACTATTTTCACCACTGGACAGCACCATCATTACCACCACCACCACACGATCGCCACCCCATCACCACTACTACTATCACCACCACCACACGATCACCACCCCACTACCACCACAACTATAAACATCCTCCAGGAACACACACGGATACGCCAAACACTCGATTTTGAGCCCTTCAACTAGTAATTCAATCATATTAAATAATTGAATGGTTAAGAGTTGTTTCAAGAATGGAAGAATTGCCAGAATTTCTCTCAGCCCTGAAGATTGGAACGTGTGTGTGTGTGTGTGTGTGTGTGTGTGTGTGTGTGTGTGTGTGTGTGTGTGTGTGATGAATCTGTCTATTACTTCTGGTACAAATTTTTCCTGTGAGGCCTTTGTTCCAATTTGGAATTCATTTAGTGTTCATCTCCATCTCGCTCTCTCGCTCTCTCTCTCTCGCTCTCTCTCTCTCGCTCTCTCTCTCTCTCTCTCTCTCTCTCTCTCTCTCTCTCTCTCTCTCTCTCTCTCTCTCTCGACAAGTGTTTGTTCCAATCCAGAGATTTTTACCAAAACACTATCCTAATAAGGATATATTTTCCAGGTTAGAACTTAGACTTTGTTCTCGTTTGAAGTTCCAGTAATAATGAACCGCTTTCCGGAACTGACAGGACATAACATTCCAGCAGGTTGATAAATTAGACACATGTGCAACTCTTGGGTATCTTCATTGAGGAAACGTTTCGCCACACAGTGGCTTCATCAGTCCATACGTAGGAGAAACTTGAAGAACAGGAGGAGAATGAGGTAATCAGTCCCTCAACCTTGAGTCGATGTGTTCAGTCCATCAATCTTGAATAGAATACGGCATATGAGCGGAGAAGCAGCTTATAAACCGTATGGCAGGAGAGGTGTAGCAGTCATAGGTAGTGTCACATTTGTTCAATGTGGAAGTAGGTCGTGCCCAAGAATTAGGCAAGCGAAGAATTCCTAAGAATTAAGATCCCAAGAAGTTGCAGTGTCTGACAGGTTTGTAGATGAATGGTTCAGAGAACCGACATGTTGATAAATTAGACACATGTGCAACTCTTGGGTATCTTTATTGAGGAAACGTTTCGCCACACAGTGGCTTCATCAGTCCATACGTAGGAGAAACTTGAAGAACAGGTTTCTCCTACGTATGGACTGGAGGTACTGGAGTGTCTTACACAGTTTCCCCTCTGGATACGACCCACAGCAGGGGTTAACTCACAGGTGATTATTTTAATTTCTAGGTTCCAGAGCATCGAATCCAGAGCCTTGCCAATGTGAAAGCTCTCGCTAGTGAGGTATGTGGCTAAATGAGAGGGATGGAGGGAGGGATGGAGGGAGAGGGATGGAGGGAGAGGGATGGAGGGAGAGGGATGGAGGGAGAGGGATGGAGGGAGAGGGATGGAGGGAGAGGGGTGAGGGAGGGATGAGGAGAGGGATGGAGGGAGAGGGATGGAGGGAGAGGGATGGAGGGAGAGGGATGGAGGGAGAGGGATGGAGGGAGAGGGATGGAGGGAGAGGGATGGAAGGAGAGGATGGAAGGAGAGGGAGAGGGGGGAGAGTAGGTGTTACAGGAAGTAAGTTATGAGTTGGGTGAGATAAAGGAAGGTGGAGTGGGTGGGAGGAGTAGGATGGAGAGGGTGGGCGGAGCATGATGGAGCGGGTGGTGGGCGGGATGGATTGGGCGGTACAGGATGGGGTGGGTGGTGGGCGGGATAGAGTGGGCGGTGCGGGATGAGGGTGGATGGTAGGTGGGATGGAGTGAGCGGTGCATGAGGCAGGAAAGGCAGTGTCAACAGTAAACAACAGTGCTTAGTTCACTGCCTCACCTTGTGTTAGTGCCTTCCTCCTCCATTCACCCCTCCATCACTCCTCCCTCACTCCAGCAACACGCGCGGCCTCCACCACACCTGCCAGGCTCCTCCCGTACCAGTGCCTCAGTGCCAGTTGTTCCCTAGTCACGCTAGCAGTGGCACCTTTGCTCTACATGTGGCCCTCTGACGATACCTCCCACAGCCACCTCGTCCCATATCCAGAAACAAACCTTCGGTTTAACATTACGAGTTAAACCAATGATAAACACTGAATTATAGTTAGAGCAGATAAAAGCAATGTATAATCCTGTTATGAGAAAAAAATCTATGTTAACTGTAAATAATATCTCGAATTTTGGAAAATTAATTTGACAACGAAAGTGGAAAATAGAAGATAAGAAATATTTTGAAAGCAAAGTGATGATTTAGGAGGAATTTTCTGAGCATCGTTCTCTCTCTGGAGAGCAACGTTTTTTGGAAGGTTGGAAGTGATAAACGGCGTCCGTTCTAACCCACAAGTGTTCCTTTTACCGAACTTTCGAACGACTAATGTTTACATACGTTCACTTGTCTTACGAAGACACATAAGTGCTTCGATATATCCATGAACACACATTTTTTTATACAAATATTCAAGGAAACACGCATCTTAGAAAAAATACATAATTAAACGTGCTTTAAACGTAAGTCTAAACGAAAACATTTTTATCTGCCTGCTTACATGGTGCTTAACTCAGGAGATTAGTTAATGAACTTTTTGGTGAGAGGTGGGGAAAAGTGCAGAGTGAATAGGGTCGTCAACCGCTGCTGTGGGGCAGGAAAAGACTTGAGTGCTGGTAATGGGGTGGTTAGGGAGAGGTAAAGGCTAGTTGTTTCCCGATAATGGGGGATGGGTGGAGAGGGAGGAGGGGTAGTTGCGGCATGGTGATGGGGAGGAGAGAGAGAGAATGCTTCTCTAAGGTTGTTGGATGGGTGGGGATGAGGTTAGAGGAGGAGGCAAAGGCTTTGATGCTAATCTCACAGCCTGTCAGCCCAGGAGCTAATCCCACACTTGTCAGCCTAGCAGCTCATCCCACACCTGTCACTTCATAAGCTCATCCCACACCTGTTGCCTCATGACTTGCAAAGAACTAATACAAGGACCATAGATACCTTAGAGTTACACCTATGTCTCATTCACCAATACGATGCTCCTAACAATCTTTCTCACAGTTTTGTTTATTTAGATGACAGCTTATCTCAACACAATGTTAAGAAAGAACTCGAGGCTTGACCTTTTCTCGACTTTCCTCACCCTTTTCCCTTTCCCTTACTCTGTATTTTTCTCTTCTTGCTTCATCAAGCGTCCTTAAATAACGTAAGAGGCTTCACCATTCACTAGATCAAAAATTTTCACCCACGTATCAAGATTCTTAAGAGAAAAAACATGTCTAGATCACTTCTAACTCTAACCTACTTAAAAATGATCCGGAGTAAATTTTCTAAGTTTTCACTCTGATATGTGGGTTTGTTATGAGATGCAGACACGGTGAAGCTGAGGTTAGTAAAAAAGTGGCGCTGTATAGGTTATAGAGATACACGAGTCAGCAGACGGTGTTCGTGGGGTAATAAAAAGCACAATACTGTGGCTGGAACAATTCGTAAATAACCCGCCTGGGACACAAAGTTTAAACAACGTTTTTTGTCCCTCTGATGAGGCTGTCTCCGCTTCTAGCCTTCACAAGCGCCATCAGTCAAGGCTGAGGAGACTTCACAAACGCCTTCAGTCAAGGCTGAGAAGACTTCACAAGCGCCTTCAGTCAAGGCTGAGGAGACTTCAGAAACACCTTCAGTCAAGGCTGAGAAGACTTCACAAGCGCCTTCAGTCAAGGCTGAGAAGACTTCACAAACGCCTTCAGTCAAGGCTGAGAAGACTTCACAAACGCCTTCAGTCAAGGCTGAGAAGACTTCACAAACGCCTTCAGTCAAGGCTGAGAAGACTTCACAAACGCCTTCAGTCAAGGCTGAGAAGACTTCACAAACGCCTTCAGTCAAGGCTGAGAAGACTTCACAAGCGCCTTCAGTCAAGGCTGAGAAGACTTCACAAGCGCCTTCGGTCAAGGCTGAGGGACTGAACACCTTAAAATTACCTCTCCATCTTCTGTATTGAATTCGCCTCTGTATTAGACTGAGGAAGCCTACTGTGCAGGCCAAACTTTACGACAGCAAAGATAAACTAGTACCGCACAAGTATCTTATTCGTCATATTCCCAAAGTCAATATTTATTACGATTTAGTTATTATCAATGTCTGAATTATTTATCAACACATTGTCAAGATATAACCCGAGGCTTGACCTGACCTTCGCCGCCTTCACCTACTTTCTTTTGCATTATCTTGGCCTTTCCTCTCCTCTGGCTTTCTCCTTGCTTCTTCCTTCTATCCTGGCATGGGCCAGTAGATCTCCTGCAGTGCTCAACAATGTGGGGCAGAGGATAGTGTAACTTGCTTCATCATTACCTCGACATATATTTGACTTCATACTATCTACTTCTACCACTTCCATTACTCAACATCTGTCTTTTGTATCGTGGTGGAGTGGCTATCATGCTCCTTCCTCAATTACTGAGACAGCAGTTCGAGCCTGCATTAGACTTCACATTGGTAAATTCACGAAAATAAATCAGTGCAGTGGCGAATATAGACAAAAAAAAATGTTACCAGACATTCTGAGTTACGTGAAGCGTGAATTTGAGAGATAGTCTCGGAGTTTTTTAACTTCTCAATCAACTCTGTAAGAGTTAGTGTTTGCAGAAGCCTGGCTATACTTGCTGCGGGACCTGCAATGTGCATAGGCGAGAAGGGAACACGGTGTTATGAGCTAGACTAACATAGCATTCTAATGACATGAGGTCCAGGGGAACCTTGTTGTGTGTTTAACACAGCTGAATTTATAGGCTAAGACTTTTGTCTCAGATCATGTGCAGGCTGAGAGTTATTATCCTAAGCTCATTTACAGGCAGAGAGTTATTATCCTAAGCTCATTTACAGGCTGAGAATTATTTTCCTAAGCCGATTTACAGGCAGAGAGTTATTATCCTAAGCTCATTTACAGGCTGAGAATTATTTTCCTAAGCCGATTTACAGGCAGAGAGTTATTATCCTAAGCTCATTTACAGGCAGAGAGTTATTATCCTAAGCTCATTTACAGCCAGAGAGTTATTATCCTAAGCTCATTTACAGGCAGAGAGTTATTATCCTAAGCTCATTTACAGGCAGAGAGTTATTATCCTAAGCTC
The DNA here is from genome assembly GCF_026875155.1 of Cherax quadricarinatus. Taxonomy (NCBI): domain Eukaryota; kingdom Metazoa; phylum Arthropoda; class Malacostraca; order Decapoda; family Parastacidae; genus Cherax; species Cherax quadricarinatus. The sequence continues at coordinate 25,092,067 of NC_069484.1, read as the reverse complement.
ATTTACAGGCTGAGAGTTATTATCCTAAGCTCATTTACAGGCTGAGAATTATTTTCCTAAGC